>VZTN01033775.1:3692-58820 GCA_013400515.1 Erpornis zantholeuca
TGTTGAAACACAGTTTCATTCACCGCAGGAAAATGTTCCACCTTTGTTCCTAAGAACAGTAGTACCTGAGCCCTCGAAAGCTGAATGAGGTATATTTGTAGGTATTAAACACCTGCAGCATGCCATGTAATTGATTCTGTGTGTTTTGTTGAAGGTAATTTTTGTCAACATGTTTTGCTTAGTTATGTTTANTATCCTTTGTTTCCTCAAGTATATTCCAAATTCGGTCTATACAGATAGGTGGCTTGAGGTCACAGAAATTAAATGGTGAAGAAGGTGAAATCAGTGGAATGAACATGAATTTCATTTATATTAATCTCATTGAGGACAAGGTCTTAAAGAAATAACAAAATTGTTTCAGTAGTAATCTAGAAAACTGTGCAGTATGGCTGGAGATGGTGGATGGTGCTAATTAAAATTAGGATTTTATTTAGCAGTGGTGCTTACTGCTGTGTTTGAGCAGAAAAACAGCACAAGCAACATCTGCTTTCTCAGATAACTCCTTTCATTCTTTCTCTGAAAGAATAAAGTGTACTGAAGATTTAAAAGCTGTGGAAAAAGCAAAATGTTAGTTGGCCTAAATCCCAGATTAAGTCAACCACTGCCCCTAGAAGAGAACCCTGAATTCCCAGCTCTCAAGGAGCCATGCCAGCCACTGGGAAGTATCATTTCTTCAGAGCTGATTTAAAGGAAAGTAACCAAGAAAAAGAACATAAGATTCCAAATTCCAGGAACAAGAGGAATTTGTTTGACAAATTACTTTGTCTTCTAAATATGAGGAGGTGAGTGCTGCAATTTTTTTGATGCATTTCAGGTCGAATTCTAGTTCTTAGGCACTGAATGTTACAATACTTTGCTGCTGTTTGAGTTTTAGTGTGTAAAAAAAGGCCCACTATAGCAAAAGGATGAGTACTTTTACCATTACAGGATACCAAATTGCTTTGTACCAGTGTGCTACATAAAATCTGGAAGCCATCATTAGGAGTGTGTGCAGATGTGTACTACTCAAAAAGGTATGTCCCTAAAAAAGGTTGTCATTTACTCACATCCAGCTGGCCATTACTGCATCTTTTGCAGAATTTATTGTAATTATTATTTATTAAATTTGCTAACAGAGATGCTCACATGAGCACTTTGTATCTTCTGAAGTAAGGGGCTGTGAGCTGAAATATTTTGGCTAATGGATGTTGGCAGATTCAGCTCATTAGTCCTTAAGCAAAACAGGCATCAGACACATATGAGCAATGACTGTATCCAGATCAGAAATAACCTGGTTGTTGTTTCCAAGGGATATATCTTAACAACACATTGTCACAGAGTTTAATTCTTCACTAAATCTGAATGACAAATTTAGAAATTACAGATAGGAGGAGGACTAGAAGAGACCTTAACAGGCCATCTCATCCTTTTCTATCTCCATATTTCTGTGTCATTCCTGACAGGTTCTCATCCAACTTGTTTTTCAATAACCTCCAGTGATGGAAACTTCATAACCTGCCCACTCAGTGCGTTCCAGTGCTGCAGTAACCTTTCTGTTAGGAGGCTTTTCCTGTCATCTGATCTAATCTCCCTTGTGCTAATTAGAAACCCTTGCTGTAATCACAATGCATTATTCAGTTGGTCCACATCCCTCCCAAATTGTGCACCAAATCAGACATTAGCGCTCCAGCTGACACCTTATTAGTGCCAAATACAACAAATATTTCAGCTGAATTAGAGATAACACTACCATTTACTTTTCTTTTCAGAAAGGCATAACATTCTTGATTCTTGTCCAGCTCGTGAGCCACAGTACCTCTCAGATCTTTTGTTTAGCCAGACATTTTTCAGTTTTTACTTACAGAGAGGAATTCTTTGTGTGTCCTTTTAGAACTGTGTCTGTTTTCTCTGTGGAGGTTTTGAAAAACTGTGATCAGCTTGACCTCATTATATAGTCTGCAATGAGCCAGAGACTGGACAGGTGACATCCTTAAAACTCTCTCAACTTGAAAAATTCTACAAGTTTCTGACTTTCTGAGATAATTTTGAACTTGGATTCTATTCTATGTACTCAAAGGCTGTCCACTGTTATTGTGTCACTTGCTATTTTAACAAACTGATAATAGCCTTGCAAAAACCAAAAAACTTTGCAGAGTTTTTAATCCAGGACAAACCCTTTATTCTAAAACTGGTTATATTCTTCCAGATGGACTATTAGCCACTGCTAAAATACTCATAAAGGGTGGTAACTGCCATGTAATAGGAGTGATTTTTCCTGCTCATCACAAGTTAGACACAAATGTACGAAGCTTGAAACCCTCCCAATATTCACCAGTGGCTTCTCCAGGACATATCTGTGCTCTCCCCACACTTTTACCCTCTCCCAGGAGATCTAACCAAAATACCATCTGAGTCCAGGTCCAGTCTGAGTCTGTATGATACCTCATCTTTTCAGTGTTATTCCTGGTGCTATTCTGAGTTCCCACCTGGATGAGCATCAAAATGAAGCAGTAGCCACCGGGGCAGATTAGCCTCAGAAAATTCTTCTACCATCTTGGATTAAGAGTGCTGGCAGGGTGTACAGCACATGGAATGTCAAGGCCAGCACTCACATGCATCACTTCACCTCTCTTAGGACTCAACTACTAAATAATTCTGGCTTTCACATCCTCTTTATAGCTCTTCACTGAATCTCACGGCCTCTTTCTTCTTTAATACTGGAATGATAGATCATGCCCTCAGTACCACCATGCTGATATTATGGAGGAAGATTCTGCCTTAAATAGACAACATCAGACTCTAAGGAACAACCAGCTGCAGTCAGCTTCAAAAACTCCTTTCTACTTTTCCATTCCCCTTAGCTTCCTATGAGACCATGTTTCTTTTAATTAGATCTGACAGTCAGTGATTGCAATTAAAGCCATCCAGAGTGGTGTACTGTACCTTCTGTTCTCTAAATCTCTGTGAAAACAATGAATGGAGTCCTGCAGCTTTAAGCAGTAGCCTGTGTTTTTCATGACTCAGCTATTACAGTTTCATGCAAATTCAGCAGCTCCTAGGTTTCACATCAAAATTATGGCCTTGGTCATCAAAGTGGATCATTTCTTTGCTCCTGTACCCCAGCAGCAGGGAATAAGAAAGTGATTTCTGTGACATCCCTGGTTTGGCTGGGAGATGAAGAGCTGAAAATGAGTCCAAGACTTCATTTCTTAACAGCTTTTACTTTTCAGGAGAAGTAACTAATGAATTTTCTCTCACCCAAAAGTCCATTTTTCCAGTTTGAACATGTCTCTAAAAACTGCAGCAATTATTTCAAGATTGTTGTCTGTTTAGGTGTCTGAGTAATGGAAGACAACTCAACTTTATGAGTGTATAGATACATGGTTGTTACAAAACAGAAATAGAGTCATGTGATGAAAAAGGGTGGAGAGGAAAAAAAGTTAACAGCTTAGTTACCGTGCATAAATCCAGTCCAAAGCTCTCACAGACAAATTAAGAGAAGAAACAATAGCTTTTAGCTGTGCCAGTGTGGCTTTGTAGCCACTGCTCAGGTGATGTCAGGGCTGCCTGTGATACTGGAGTGGTGGAAGATGTAGCAAAGGTATATCAAAGTGGCAGAATGGACACCTCCTTGTACATGTAGTGTCTTTTCTAGAGGGACTAAGGTCTGTTCAGGCAGCTTGTAGCAGGCAGGGCACACTGTTAATTTCTGTTTCTTCCATCAGAAATATCCCCTTGAAAGATCCCTAAGATACCAAAAAGGAAAATCCACTTCTGAACTTACAGAACTCCCATTAGATAACAATCTAGGAAAGGTGATGTGATGGTACAGTTATCTTCCTTTCTTCACATCTTCTTTCCATTAGCTGAAAAGACTTTACAAATGACATGAGATTGTCTTCACTGAGATTTGTTTAAGAAGTTGAATGTAGGAAGCAAAATTCAAAGATTATGAACTTTAAAATCTGAAGATTCAAATCTTTTGGGAGTTATGTAAGTACCTGTTATTTCCATAAATTATAATTTGGGACATTTTGAGACAAGTGTTCTCAAGAAAATTTGTAAAACTACTACAAAACTTAGTAAAATTAAACTGTCTGTGCATGCAGAACAATGTGTTTATTTGCTAGGTAGAGGAAAAATCCCAAACAACTCTTGGCATCATGAGGTTTTAAATTCTTGTTTTCCCTCCCTCCCCTACTAAATCTGGGATCAGCCAAACCTGTGTGTGTTTTTATCTAACATGAGTCACAGCATTGTAAACCTAACCTCATCAACATGCTGTAAATGGTTTGAATTAATTAATTTCCTTTGGAAATCTGTTGTATCCTGGATTCTAGTTTAACCCCCTCTGAAGAAGGCCCAAGGTGGAAGTATCAGTTAGCACCATAAGCACAGCTCAGTGACAACTCTGTTGTTAATGAAAAATGGTTACTGTTCCACACAGAAGCCCATTGATGTCGATACGGCCAATGCTCCTGTGAGCAAACATCTGGTCTGTGTTAGATGCTAGTTCTAATTCTCAGTCAATATTTTTGGACACAGCTACTGTTGGTAATTTAGTGATATTACCTGGGTGTTCTTCAAAGCTGGTTTGATGTATGTAAAGCACATTTATTTTGTAATAACTTATTAATAGTACTTCAAATTATTTTGCCATGTTGTTTGGGTTTGTAAAGACACACATCATTAATACCCATATTCTTGTTTAATCTCCGTTTGATTCTCTTAAATGTTCCCATTTGAAGAACATTATCACTGTTCATTTGTGTGTTCTGTGCTCAGATCTGCCAAGATATGGTAACAGAAGTGTATAAAAAGAAGATTTCCCCACACCCAAAATAACATTATAAAACTAAGCCTCAGTAATCCACATCATAGGAGTAAGGGGACTGGAGACAAGAAATATCCACTCTGTTGAAGTTTAAACATTTGCCTGCAATGTCTCTATTCAGAAGGTAGTTCCACCAACAGCTGATTGCTGGCTGTTGATTGCTCTGATAGATTTTGTTTATAAAATAATTAAATACATTTAATATTTATTTGATAGTAAGGAAGGAGCTGCCATCTACCGCACATTTGTAAGTAAAACTATAATGGAACCCATGCTGGTAATATTACGAATTATAAAAGTTAATAAGAATGTTCTGGCAGTTCAAGCAATAGTGAACTTAATTGATTAAGCAGAAGAATTGTACTGCTTGAGAAAAAAGGTGTCAGCATGGAGAGCCTGTTAGACTAAGCAGAACCATTTGAAAGATAGAACAACAAGGCAAGACAGAACTCAGGTTAGGAGTAATTAGACTAGTGCAATTTCCTATTTGGACATTTGGATTTTAGTGGACAGGGCAGCAAAAAAAGCTCATGGAGGCAGAGAATGGGAGCAAGAGACGGGGAGTGGGGTACAGAGAAAATTAAGAGTGGATGAGGAGTTAAAATAAGAAGTTAAATGAGGGGCAAAGTAAGAAATTAAACTGTGAGTGGAGGAAGGATTAGGACCTGGCTTGAATGCCAGATGAGGCTGGGAATCAGGTGAGAGAAGACTTCTATACTGGGTTGAAGTTAAGTGAAGACCTCATGAACAGGAGGCAAGAACCAATGTATTGTGACCCTGAGAATGGCTGGACTAAAGGGATTTAAAAGAGGTGCACTAGGGAGAAGAAATTCATACTGGTGCCACTGAGAGGAGGGTACAGGTGGGGAGGAAAAAATAGAAGGTTCTTAGTAAAAAGCTTTAATTATCTATTTCTTAATTTTAGAGGGTATTACTCTGTATCTTTATTATTTTAATGTGGGGGTGTAGTGGTGAGATAAGCACTGTAAATCTAGTTCATCAGAAGGGGAGCTGTGGTTTGAACCACACTGTTACACAATGAGGAAATCTTGAACATCCTCTTTTATAAAGAATCCTTGGTTGCTATGGAGGCAGTTTCAAAAGTCCTTTGTTAGAATATGTGTTTTCTGCTAATAAAATAAAAAAAGGAGGTCATAGATTTTTGGCTCAAAGTCGATAACCCAGAAATAACAAAAAATAAAATATATCACTGAAGGGGTGGAGAATCAGAAAGTCAGGCAAAAGCATGCTGCCCATTGGGAAAAGACTGTCTGTTACTAAGGAAAGAGGAGACAGGTGGGAAACAAAGAGTGTACATTTTCAGAATAGTTTCCACTTTTTACTGGTTATCTAGTAGCAGAATGAGAACGATCTTCATGGGGAGGTGAAGGGCAAGCCTGCTCCTGCAGTCAGAAAATCAAATTTATGCAAAGTAAGGATGAACGGAAAGCTTCAGAAAAATCCGTCTATCTGTTCCAGAGGGCATCTTTCTCACACTGCTCAGAAAGGTGTCAGAGCAGTTTCCAAGGAAAGAGAAAGAGGCAGTTCATCCCAGGGTCTTACCCTCTCCTTACTCCACAATACCAAGGGATTGTGTTTCGCATTAGTCTACAGTTCAGGCTCTTAAAGAAAAGAGGAGCGGAAGGTGTGGGCTTGCTTTTTAAACTTCTTTTTAATGAGTTAGAAACCCCTGGTCGTGGGTCACCAGTGAAAAATCTGCCTTGGCAGTTTTGTGCTGGAGAAGCTGCATTGCTTCTGGGGAGCACTGCTATCAGAGAGGAGCCCACAGAGTCAGCATGAGCAGGAGAGTCTCCTGCTGAAGAGCAGGGATGCTGGAGGAGGGATGGCATCCTCCAAGGCAGCCAGGGCCCTTTTGAACCCCCTGCACTGCTGGGAGTGCCACAGCCCCATTGCGTGTTTGCATCTGAGGCTGGGGAGGAGGGGCACACGCTGCTGTGAGAGGGGCCCAGGGGGGTGGACTGGGGCTGGAAAGCATATGTGAAAAGCAGATGTGGTGTGTGTTCCCGAGCAGAGCAGAGTGTGACAGCAGGGGCTTGGGAAAGAAGTCTCAGTAATGACTGTGTTAAGATATTTTAATAAAGAAGTTACCTAGTCTAAATAAATCCATATGTTTTGTAATCCATAGTCCCATTCTGCTTCAACATCTGGCGATGTGGGGATTTAGCAGTGATAGAATTAATGGTACAGCTTCCTATGATATTTAATGGGGAGTGGAAAACAATTAATGACTTATTTAAAATGACAGTTTCAAGAATAGTCTTCATTAAGGAAGGCTCACAATTAAATGCGATTATGCTTGCTAAAAGCCAGGAAGAATTAAACTAAACAAGAACAACTTGGAAGAGGGATCCACATGCATAAGTAGTTTGTCTTTATGTACTATTATAACTAGGAAGGCTCAAAACTTGTCATAGAAGTGATTTGAGGATGAAGTGACACATTCTGGCTAGATTTTGTTTTCTGTGCCAAAAGTACCCATTTTATCTGACTTCTATTTAGTTTTTCCAATCTTTTCCTACCCTCTTAATTCCCTTTCCCACAAGCAAGAAGCAACTTTGTCAAAAAAGAGCAGGGAATGGACATGGAACAGGTGGTGTGGGGGCTTTTTGCTAGAAAATACTGACAAAAAGTGTTTCTAATTTGCTTTCTTTACCAGTGAATTTTACAGGAGAAATAAATAACAGTTATGTCCTCAGTCTCTATGGATGTACTAGGTCAAGTAGCTTGCACACAGAGGTCCTGTTTGCCTTTAGTTCTAACCCTGTAAAACCATAGAATCATAGAATGTTGAGGGGTTGGAAAGGATCCTAAAGATCAGCTGAATTTTTGTTTCAAGAAAACAAGGCACAGCTTCTAGGTGAGCATTGCCAAACTATTGATCCTTTTTTTAAAGTAGATAGTTCTTTTAAACACTGACTGAAGAGACCACTGGAAAGAAAACTGAAAATTACCCCTTTTAATCATTAGGAATCTGACCATGAATATTCAAATCTGCTCTTTTCCCCTGATTTTTTCTTTCACTGGAATTGCACTCAGTACTGTTTATTATTTTCTTAAGGTTGACCTTAGAATTAGATTATGTGTGATGACTCTGAAAATGTTTTGGAAGCATGCAGGTTCATAAGGAGAGTGATAGTTGCAGCAGTACTTCAGCACACTCAAGGAAGCCTGTGACCTCTTCAAAAGGGATGGGACACTGTCAAAGGGATTTAAATAATGTTGTCCAGAAAGCTGTTTATTGTTCTGTAGTTATCTGAATGTCCTTGTTGATGAAAGTGTTCTGCAATTTTCAGTGTTTGTTCACGATTTCACACGCCTCTGATTTTCCTGGGGAGGAAAATATCTACGAATTTAATACAATGTAAAAATGTGAAATATGAACATTCATAGCTTACTAATCATCACTATAATAACCATGTGTGTTCTGGGGAATTACAGTTGCCTAAGGGCCACAAAGTTGCTCAGCTATTTCCTACTGGTTTTGCCCCTTCAGGAAAAGGAGTGTCAGGTTTTTCCTCTCCCCACTGGCTGGTTTGTTAGGAGGGTGTGTTTAGGGAAATGATAAAAAAGAGTGAAATATTACCTTGTTTTCATAGGTTTGCTGCCAGTAGCTAGCCCTAGGGGAGGCAGGCATATTGGTAGTTAGAGCTTTGGCATGGCAGAGATCTCTGAATTTAAAGAAAAGTGCTTGTTCTTCACTCAGCCAGGCACCCCAGAGGCTTCAGTGGATGCAAAACAATGTGCTACATGCTGCTACAAACTTTTACATTCATGCTAGTTGGAACTTCCCCTGAAAAAAATGCAGTCCTGCAAGATTTGTGAAAAAAATTATTCCTGTCCCACGGTGAGGGAGGGAGAGAGGGAGGCTGGGCTCCCCTCTGTGCCTGGTGGAGGTGCCGAAGCTCGGCACAGCTCTGCACGCTCAGTGTCAGCTGCTGGGGACCAGAGGGCCCGAGGGCACCCAGGAGCAGCTGCCAGATGGATCCAAGGGGTATAGGCTCCTTAATGGACACTGCTCTGTTGGGAGATTAGTGTGGCAGAACGCTGCCATATGCCTCGAACAAATCCCCTCCACTCCCCTGACATACATACACAAAGCCTTTTCCTGAGGAACCCACAGAGCAGGAAAGCATCTGCCTTTGGGCTGACTCCTGGAATGAATCCTGGTCTCTCTGGTGCTTTGTTGTATGCACAGGAGTCTGGAAGCAGCTCTTGCTGTCAATTTTATGCTCTTCTCTTTCTATTCTTGTGAGTTCTGATGATCTCCTGATTTCGCTTCAGAAATAGTGATGAGTGGTGAGGACATATTCAGCCTCTCCCAAAATGCAGAATATTGGCCAGAGCTACTCAAGTTGCTTTGGTGTCCCTGGAACACTGCCTTCTCTACAGTGGTTAATTTGTATGAGAAGATTTGTGCAGCTTGTTTACACACTCAGATCACCAGATCTGTCTGGGTATTGTAATCCCTGAATCATATTAGCAAGGATGTTTCTCTGCTTATTTTTCACATCGTTGTGGCATGGGATATGGTCCCCTATCTAAGATCATCTAGAGGGTTTAATGATTCCCAGCACTTTCTTGGGCACTGGCAGTCTCCACTCAGTCTCCACTTTCTGTGCCACTTTGTCATTGCAGCTTTTGGTCTCACACTGCAGATCTTCAATAACTTCATATGGTGCTGGAGAGGGGGTTGCAGAGACATAAAGAATAAGATGTTCCTAACTAAGCCACCCCATGCATGGATTCCCAGAGTTCATAGAACCATAGAATGTCTTGGGTTGGAAAGGACCTTAAAGATCACCTATTTCCATCCCTCCTGACACAGCCTGATAATTGTTATGATTCAGCCTTGCTGACATAGATGGTACCTTCCAGTCCTAGTGTAATAAAAGTAGGAAAACAGGTCCAAATTTGGAATATTAGTGATACCACTAAAGGGTTTTGCTAAAGTAGCTGACATGCTACAGAGAGACACACCACACATTGTTAATGACTTGTAAGACTTTGCCACTCCAAGAGGATTCCCCTCACTTGTGACCTCAGTTACCCTGAAGTCACTCATCTTGTTCATCACTGATGACAAATGAAGCAAAAAGTGGCCATGCTCTTAATTTAGTTGTCTCAGTAAGATTTTTGAATCAACATTTCTCTGTATGCTGTCTCTTCCAGGCCTCTAACGAGCAGCCTTTCCTTCTCCCAAGGATTGGACAAGTCCTTCTCCCAAGGACCTGTCCAAGTCATACCTAGCCCTGCTAGGCAGACATAAGCTGTGTTCCTCAAACACAGTTGTTGGTAATACTAGGTATTTCTATTCTAGTAATACTAGAATGTCTATTATCTTTTATGTGAACAGATTTACCCAAAGAGAATAAAAGGACACTTCCTATTGCTTCTTTATCTCACTGTAGTGGGAAAAAAGAGACGTCAAATTTGCTCCTTCTGTGTTTCTGGTTCTTTTCAACAAATGTATTTTCCTAAAACTTTTTACTATTATGCCCTAGGGAGGAGTGTTAGTAGAATCCAAATATTTATATGTTTATTATTCTCTGCACATGCATTTTCCATTAACATCAATGGAATTTAAATGTGTACACAGGGAAGGGAAAACAAACAGTTAATGATCTAAGTGAGAGAATGGGAAACATAGGGCCCCAGAAATCCAGTTAGCTGTGGGGGGAGGGGGAAATTATTTTCCTGAATTAATTATATCTAATAGACCTGATGTGCTTGGATCATCTCTCTCTGCCCCCTGCAGGAAAGGGATTGTATCTATGTTTGTCTCTCACTCTTTGTGCATTATCTACTCATGGAGACCTTCAGTGACAGTGAATCAAATGCCTTCAAAGCCTTTTCATCGGCAACTAATTACCATGACTGTCAAGAAATGCTTTCCTGATGTGCAACTTTAGTAAGAGAACTGCTTCCTCAGCTTGGAAAATACATGGGGAGTTATTTGTGTACTTAACTATGACAGAGAAAGCAAAGAGGTAATACTTGGTGATCACAGAATATCTCAACTGGGAAAGGACCCATAAGGATCGTCAAGATCTCCCAGAAGAAGTACCTCCTTGCAGGTCAGCTGATTTCAGAGTGGCCATGATGAGGAACGCTGCAGCATTACAAAAAACACAACTTTACTTCAATTTATATCCTAGTGAAAGGATATAAAAAATAAAGAAGTCCATCTCATAATGAAAGAACATATGTTGCAAAGTTTGTTGTCTCCAAAACTCCCAAATAAGCAAAGAAATTATGAGTACTGAGTCACAGCAAGTTCACTTCTCCACCATGTTGGTGCAAGCAGTGGAACAATCAAATCTTAAATATACTTAAAGATACTTAAAGGTATTCAGATCGATAGGCAGAAAATTAGATGACAGAACAGCACAGCAGTACTTCCCCTCCCACTCCAGTCCTTCCAACATTTCACTTGGTGACCCCTGATGCCTCACTTAAACCAGTGGCAAGACACTCGAGCAGCTGGAGTACTGCTGCTGCTGGTGCCTTCCCAGCACTGCATCAGTGATGTTATCAGTGCAGCCAAGCAGCTAATGGGCATCAATAGACAGCATTGGTAAACTGGGCTCTCTGATGCAGGTGAAAGATTCTCAAGTGACCATGGAAAAGACACTGCTTCTCACCGAACATCTGAAAATATTTGTTTGTCTATTAATTGTGAATGACTTTCAGAGCAATGAACTATTCTGTCGGGAGGCAGGCATTCCCAGAAAAGGAGAGGTGGAGGAGGTGCATACCTCACTACTTCAGTCTTTGGGATGGGTTGTTTCCTCTAGACAGAATTCTTTCTCTGCTTCAAAAGTGGTTAGTCAGGAATGTATTTTGAGCTGTGTTAAAAGCCAAGAGAAGTTTTCCCCACTGCAAATTTAGCAAAGCTCATATTATCTTGGAATTTCACTATAGTGCCCAGCCTATAGTTCCCATTTCATTAAACTAGCAGTAACAATGTTAGGGGAACTTACAGGAAAGAGGTAACCAGCTCATTTCTGGAACAGCAGCTGGCCTATATACTCAGAGGAATCAGAGAGCTTCGATGTCAGGTTTGGAACAGAGAAGTGCATTTAACTGTCTAAGCTCAGAAAGTCAGATAAATTTGAAGAAGAGCCTTGGTGGATTAATACCATTAGGGATATTCTCAGTATGGCAATGACACTTTTATTAAAGGGCAAAAAGTAATGCTTTACTTTGGAAATACAATTTTTCCTGATATTTTAACAGCTATATCTCTGAGATGATCATTATCCTTTATTCACTTCTTAAATTCATTATTATTTTTCCACAATGAAACCTATTGAGGTTTCCATGGTATATTTCTAAATTGTTCTTGAAGGAATGAAGGACAATATAGTCATTCAGAACAAATGAGAACTGATAATTAAGAAGAAATACTTCAGTAATTACAAGGTGGTTCAATTAAAGTAATAAAGAGAACCAGTTGTGATTGATCCATTCAAAGTAATATTTTATTTTTACAAATTGGATTTGATTTCGGGCTAGCTGGGAACAGGCAAGTGATCTCAAGGCTGCAAGAACCAGATAAAGAATCTGAATAATGAATTACTTGCATTTAACCTTTGCTTATTTTCAAGGGAGATCTGTTGTTAATGTAACAACTTTGCACCAGTGGTTCCACTAAGATTTCAACAGAATTTTTTAAATAGGATCTGGAATTATTTTTTTATTTCCACTGAGTAATTTCATTGCCTATGGGTCAGACTCTATGCATAAATATATGCAGTGAAGTAAGCAAAATCTCACAAAGATGGGATGGGAGCTTGAGAAGGAAAAGAAAAAGAAGTCCCTGCTGCTAGTCCCTGCTATACCTAGAGAACAGTTACAAGAAAGACTGATGGACAAAGGCAGGCTGCTGTCAGGATTACAAAGCATGGAGTACTAATTATCTCATTAGTGATCCAACAGCTTTGTAGAGTTTTTGTTCACAGGTTTCATATACGGGTTTCTACACCTTAAAAATAATTTGAATAAAAGAAACTCAAAATTATACAAATTAGAAATTGCACCATCTCTTTTGCTGAATTAAGGCCACAGGTTTAGATTTTCTCCCTTCTTTATATGATGACTGAGAAGAGTCACAGAGCTCAGAAAGGCAGTGAGAAACCTCATACACTGAGTCAGAAGCTACTTAGAAACCCTGATTTCTGAAGTTGCACCCTGCTTTGAGACCCTTAGGCCAGCTCCAAGAGACCTCTCGGTGTATCTGAATCTACAGATAAGGATTCCCTACAGAAATACACCAAGTACATCTGGGTGTGTAACTGATCACAGTTAGAGCTTGTCTTTAAACATCACCAGAACAGGGTTTTTTCTCTAACAAAAAGGTGATTGCAGTATTCTGACCAGAGGAAATGCAAAAGCTAGAATCTGTTCTTCTCCATCTAATAATTTTTAAATTTATGATTTCCACCTCAGTAGGCAGTTTCCTTCTGGAAAGAAACAGTTCTTCTAACACTTTACTCAGTAACAACATTCTGCAACTTTCTTGGTGAAGATTGAATAGGTGATTGCCTAGGAAAGAAGGTAAGTTTAGCAGGGTTTTTTTGCCTTAGCAAAGTAAAAAAAATCTGGAAATGAACACCTTTAGAATTGATATAGTGCCATTGCTATAACAGAGGTCAGAAAAAAAAATGTAGAAAAAAAAATGTCAATTTTGAGCTATCACTTTTTCTCCTGCAAAGAATTTTCATTTTCTTCTATTTATCAGTGGTAATAAACCTCCCTGTATATTAATGCAGAAGGAAAAAGTTAAATGTTTTCCTACTGTCTCATATTTTTTAGATCATTACTACTAAACTTGTAAAAAGAATTACTGAAAATTAATTGTCCATAACTGGATTAAGGGACTGTACATGTAAAGGTATTTTGGAAAATTTAATTATGTGTGACCTGTAGCATTTATGTTTGTCCAGTCAATAAAAGCTGATTTTTATTCTTCTTTACCTGCTACTCTTTCTTTTTAACATCCATCTCTTCTTTCATCAGAGAAGGAACATGAGAGAAAGTGATCAAACATAATCTTCAGAAGCAGTTTTTGCAGGATGATTTGTCAAGCACAATGAATGGAACATTTCATTCCCTTAAGTGAAAGGAATCTTAATTGATACTTGAGAGCAATTCTTTTGACAAGAAGAGGCTTTTACAAAGTTCTCCTACCCTATCCAGAATATTACTCAGTTTGGTGAGGTTAAATACCAGAATGTAAATTAAATGGATTTTCTGCTGGGTCTGAGAGAGTAATAATTTCTTTACCTTGGTAGATGTATTTCAAAACAGAAACATAAAGGAAACAACAGCTTATATGAGAATGTGTAGAAAATGTTACACTGCTGGTCCTATCTGAATCCAGCTTCCCACCATGATTCAGAGTCCACACAAATTACTTCAAATACACTATTATTTTGTCTTTGCTATATACAACATCATAATTCCAATCTTTAATAGCATATTTGTTTTTTGGATCTTTCTGCATAATGGAGTTGGGTTTTATGTCTGTATCTATAGCAGGATGAAAAAAATTATCTTTATTTTTAAATTCATTTTCTTGTAATAAAAAAGCTGACATTGACAAGTTAGTTTAAATTAGAGAAACTAAAAATGCAAGACTTCGGAAGATGTCAAGAGACCACGTAGTCCATCCTGTTTTCTTGGAAGCATAAGAAACCAAGCATAAGAGATGAAAATGCTTGAAAAACCTTGCTGATTATCCCAAAATCTTTCTCATAGTAGAAGTCAACTTTGTGGTCATGTTGCTCCTACTAATTTCGTAGCACTGGGAGCTGAGTTAGCCATCTGTCCTTTTCTCTGGGGTCGCTGCCATCCTCGGCAAGATTTCAAAACTCTTGCCAAGGTTTTTCCTATTTCTTCCCTCATCGCTTCCTCTTCAGATTTAAAGATGTAATTTGTGCAGGTCTGGCAGAGCTCTATCCACTTAAAACAGCTATAATTGCCTTCCAATATTTTGCTGCCTCTGCCCTCAGGAAATTTCCTGAGGTCCTCTTTAGAATACAGCCAGCCCTGCAGCAAGTCGACCTGCTGATGGCAGTTCTCGTTTTCTGTCTTACCCTCTGATCCTTCTCTCACACATTCCTCTTGTGCAGGCTCTCAGCAGAACTCTCTCCTTAGCCTTCCTCTTTACTTGTCTCCCTTTTTTGTCTGTCTTTGTCATCCATAAATTTGGGGTGTTTAGTGAAATATTTCTCTTGGTTGACAGGTTTTTTTGTCTCTTTTCACTGTGTCATCACTGTGATGCCACAGGCAGATGGAGGGAGGCAATGGAATTGTTCAGCTTGCTAATCATTGCTTTCCTTATGTTATTAGCCCTATTATCTACATTGGTTCTTTAATGATAAAAAAAAAACAAAAAAAAAAAACAAAAAAAAACCCAAGCAGAAAAACAAACATTTTCAGTAGTATAAGTGTGTACTTGTATACCTAAATCCCTCTGTCTATCATATTTTTACCCCCATATCTGTAGTTTCCGCTTTTAACATTAGATTGAACTTAACAGAACTGACTGGTTTAAATCATCTCAATTTTTTACACAAAAGGCAATTTTAGTTGTTATTTTAAAAAATTAAAATAAGAAAATGTCTAAAACAGGGTATATTATATGAAATTAATGCTCTACATCAGGAGACAACTTAAATATCATTGACATTAGATCTGCAAGCCTATAATATTTCTTCAATTTCTCATTCACAGCTGACAGAAATCACTGTAGTGGTGAATCAATGTGAAAAACCAGCACGGTCTGCCTTTTGCTATCTCTTTTTTTTTCAAGCACTCCTCGCATACAAGAATCTTGACAAAATGCAGTCTTGAAACACCAAAACCCTCAAGCCAACAAAAACTCTGTTTCACCTGAGAATCCTGTTCAGTGGGGAGACATTTGTCTGCCACTGGAATACTGTCACCACCTGCAGTATACTGTGCTGCTGCTGCTCAAATTTACATATTATTATAGAGCAGAGTAGGAAAAAGAGCTTTCTGAACTTAGAGGGATTTTAAGAGTTAAAACATATTTACCCCATTTAAACTTTACAAGTTCATTCCAAATGAAATGCTCAGAACTAATTAATGACAAGAGCTCCAAGTTTTCATTTTGGTGGTTGCACCAGCAGCTGCCAATTAACCCTATATAAATTACTTTGTGCTCAGTAAATTCTGTTATTCTTACTTTGAGTGAAAATGCAAAGAATGTATCCAATTCTGATGCTCTCTGCATACCTATACAATCCTAGACACCTTCGTGTCCAAGTGCTTCATAAGATATTTAACTATCCCATTTTAACTGAGAAAGAGAAGACATTCACAGATATGATTAAGCTACACAGAACATCAGTCAAAACCTAAAGCTTAACTAAATTTTCTGACCTTTTGCACAGTCTGGGTAAAACCTCTGGGTGAAAAATCTTTTCCTGATATCCAGCCTAAGTCTGCCCCAACTCAGCTTGAGTTGTACATCGACACAGAAGCACACTCCTGCTGAATTACATGGCATGCATGATATTATGTTTTTGGTTTTATGTTGGGTATGTGAAGAGAGGTGATATCTGTCATGGCTGGAGTAAGGAATGTGTGTAGATTGTACTGCTGGCACAGAATGCACACACAGACACACACACACAGAGCAAATTGCTCAACACCTTTAAAGGTTTTATTTCAAGTATTTCACATTGTTACAGCAGTTGCATATCGTATACTTTTTTCCCCCTTTTTCCTTTTTACCTTCTGTTCTGAATAATGTCACATAGTGGGGCATTTGAAGTTTTGTAGTCTACAGAAACATTTGAGACACATTTGGATATATCTGATATATCTTTTTATGCTTCATATCACTACGTATTGCCATTGCAGTTGAAACCCTTTTGCTTAAAATCAGTGGCAGAGTCCTTAGCAGACCCCATGGCACTCCTTGGTGCTCTCTCTGATACTTGGAACTGATTCGACACTTGGGGTCACTTGGGGCACTTCTTTCCGTGGTTTCAAGGCTTCCTGACAGTGTACACAACACTGACATTCTGCTACAGAAATGAGGACAAGGCACTTTGGAGGGGAAGGAGCAGTGCCTGGCCAGAAAGCTGCAAAGAGCCCAAGCAATTTAAGCTTCCTACTCCCACTGCTTCTTTCTTGTTGCTGCACGAACCTTATCCCTTGCTCAGTGACAGCAGCGAAAGAGCAGAAGGCTGTGCAGGTAGGAGGCAGACTGGCTACTCAAGCAATGCACTGCCTGTCCTCATCTGCCATCTCAGGCAGTCTGTCACTGTAGGCTACTGTTTACTTTGCCTGTGACTAAATAAGCCCTGTTGGTTGGGATTAAACTACTATTCTTTCCCAATGGAAAGGCATTGTGAAAAATGCCACCTTTCTCACTGCAGGTTTCAATGCTTAGTGTTTTCTATAAGTACTTCTAAATCACTCATAAGTGTTTTGAAGACCTGTGACATCGAGTATTTCTGATTCTAAAATAGGGTGAGCTTTTTTAATGCAAATAATGGCAAAGTCTTACAAAGTGCTTATGCAACCTGACTTTGTTTGACTTTTATTGTTTTTTCTACACAGATACCTCAGTTTGGGTGGTTAGTTACCACTATATTCAGAAAAACTGTCACTTCAGGATAAAAAATTTTATTTGCAGCTCTCTTTTCTGAATACAGAGATGTTCCACAGCATCCTAATACAAGTACAAGAATTACACTGATGCTATAAGCCCTGTTGCCAGGATACTTTTGCAAGACATTTTTCTTTGCTTGTCAGTTGAAAATGGTGTGAAATGGCTGTTATTTAAAGTATTTCAAACTACTGTTCACCCATAATGCTTTAAGTAGCACAAAAGCTAGAAAGCATGAAGTGGAACATCAAAATCTATATGAACAATGCTTACTATTAATATTATACCTACATACCTATTTCAAACCCCTCAGTGAGCTGAGAGAGAGGTATGACCCCCTGAAGTACAGTTTCTTTCAAAATTCCTAGGCACTAATTCTGTCTCCCATCTGCTTTATGGGAATGCACTTTCATATAAAAGTGGAGTTGAGTCTTGTAGATTACAAAGAAGAAAGAAGATTGAGCTACAAGCCCCATTAAGCATCCCTTATGTAAGTCAGGAGTAGATGCTGCAAACCATTTTCCCACAAAAATACATTTTTGAACAGAATTTCAACATTTCTGAAGCATTCTTTACCCTGACCTCTTCAGTGAGCTGCCTGGAGTCATGGTGTTCAAATTCTCAGAAATTGTTTTATCATCATGAATCTCAAAAGATCTGCTGCTGTCTGATATTATCAGCTAAAGTATTGAGACAGAACTTGTACCTGTATCTCACAGGGCACAAAATGCACTGTGCAAGGGACATCTGTAAGGGAAAGGCAGGGATGTGCCTAGACTGAGCATCACTTTCCAGTGAATTGCAAAGTGATCACAATTCAAGGTAACTTGGCTGACAACAAAGTCTGACACTTAGACAACAATAAAACCCAAAAGGGTATAATTTCTCTGGATAATTTACCTTCAGCACATAAGAGAGCAATCCCTGCTGCATTGATCCCTTCTCACTCAAAGCCTTTTTTTACCCTGTTACTGCAAGAACCTGAAGACATTAGATTATGCTGGGAGAAACTGTTGGTTAAGGGGGGTATTTGGCATTGTGTAACAGTTCAAGCTGCTTTACACAGTTTTAAAACATATATACAAATATTCTGTGTGAGCTGTTACTGTCATTACCTGAAAACTCACACTTGAGCTGAAAAGGTGTGTATCTTTTTCATCCTCCTTGGTGGCCTCAAAAGCAAAGAAAATCACTGCACTTTTACCTCTTGTTTGATAATTAAATTCCCATATTGCTGGCATGAGCCAAGTGATCACCACTCTGCTAACATGAAGTAAAAGTGATTTGGAAACTTCTCTGTAAACAAGTTATCCTGTTTATAATAGAAAATCTGGGGAGCTTGTGCACACCACAACCGTGTGAGAGTTAATCCACAGAATGGTGACAAAAGGAAAGAACTAAAGCAAAAAGCAAACACAGGATTAAAGGAATTCTTTTCCTCTAAAAACAGGATACAGTGTAAGGAGATGAATTATTGAAGTAATCTTGACATCGTAGGCACTGCAATGATACAGTTTATAATGTGAATTCTCATCCCATGGGCTTTAAAGATTGGTGGATGTTTGGGGGCTCTCAGTAGTTTTTACTTAGTTGTAAAACACACTATGAAAGACAGGTCCTGCTCTGTTCCAATTTGGAGAACACAGACTGGACCTCATTTCTGAGCCCTGGTGACTTTCTGTCAGCACAGAATGATCCTTATTTGTGAAAAAACATAAAGAATGTCAACTGGAGGAGGTAAAATCCAGTAAGATTATGCACAGTATATATGCAAGACTGGAAAGAGGACTCTGTCCTTCTTTTCTGACCAGGGGTGGCCCTTGACAGTGCAATCAATTAGCAAAATTACCAAGGACACTGAGTAAAATTGCATTTCATGGGCCCTTTTTTACACAGCATTTCCTCCACTTCTGCGAGAATTCTTTATAAGGTAATATAGAGGAGTAAAAATTGGCTTAGGAAGACACCAGGCATCCACTGCTGTGCTTTTTTCTATATTTCCTTTCTGCCAAACCAGTCCTGGAGATGTAACCTCAATGAAAATGTGAGACCGAGGCACTTCTTGGTGAGAGGGGGGTTTATGTTTATACTTCATTTAGCAAAGCCAGAATTCTGTCTGTACAACACAATGACAGTGAATAATCCACTGCAGGAAGCATACAGTTGCCATTTTGTCTAAGTCAAGATCATAATATTTATTGCCAAGTTATAAATAGATCTTATAGATCTTTCCTAAATCCTTGATTGCAACAGGAGCATTTTCATGAAATGTACCATTTTTCTGTTCAAAAATCCACACTTGCTTTCTTGACCATCATGTTCCTCCTACCTCTTTTTTTGCCAAGGAACAAAAAATCTTCCTTGGGTTCCTTGTAGTTCCAGGTATGCTGCCCTTTTCTCCTGTGACCCATAGCTCTGGTCACATCCTCCTGTCACAGGCAGTCATGCACAGATCCACCAGTGCATATCCAGGCCTGTGGAGCCATCAAGGACAGCTCATCTGTCCCCCCTTGGTTTTTTCCCAATCACAACTTCTCTTACAGTCCAATGCATATTTAATTTTGCCATGATTTATTCCCACTTAGTGTGGTAAGCACACCCATTAACTCCAAAGATTTCTGTGATTGCCTATAGATCATGAAAACACTTTCAGGATGCTGTCAAAATATTTCAGCATCAGACTGTCATTGCAGATAGGAAGGCTGGCATTTAGCTCATATTTCTCCCTTTTTGTGTCTGTGCCCCTTGTACAAGGATTCTTTCTTTCAAATTTGCTTTTTACAGTGCATGTTTCCAATACTGTTTAAAGTTGTGGTCTGTGGGGCAATGCTGAGCCAGGGGCCAGTCACCAGTGGTGTGCTCCAGGGGAAAATACTGGGGTCAGTATGGTTTAATATCCTCATTAATGACCTGGACGGTGGGACAGAGCATTCAGATTATATGGAACAGGGACAAATGGCTGCACCCTTTGTATCTCAGCTGAAGAAATGGGCAAACAGGAATGTGATGAAGTTAAAGAAAAAGAAATGTGAATCCTCCATCTGGAGAAGAATAATCATGTTCCCCATTGTGGGAGCTGACTGGATGGAAAGCAGGACCTGGGGGTCCTGGGGAACAATAAGCTGCCCTTGTACCAAGAACATCTTGGAGTGCATGAAGTGTTGCCAGCAGGCTGAGGGGGATGATCCCTCTACTCCACACTGGTGAGACACACCTGGGGTGCTCCATCAGTTCTGAGCTCCCCAGGACAAGAGCATCATGAACGTGATGGAGACAGTCAGTGAAGGGCCACTGAGATGCTTAAGGAATTACAGCATCTCTCCATGAGTAAAGGCTGGGAGAGCTGGGGCTGTTCAGCCTGAAGAACAGAGGCCTCTGGGGGAATCTCAGTGAGGCACAGGAATACCTGATGAGGGCAGTAAGAAGGAGACAGACTCTTCTCAGTGGTGCCCTCAGTGAAGGACTAGCAACAACAGACATGCATTGTTTATAGCTAAACATTAGTAAAAGCATTTTTATCATGGGGGTGGTCAAGCACTGGAACAGATTGCCAAGAGAGGTTATAAAATCTTGGATTTTGGAGATATGGAGAAGCCAACAGGACATGGCCCTCAGCAAACTGCTCCAGTTCACCTCGATTTGGGCAGAGAGCTTGAACTTGATCTCCACATGTCCCTTCTCATTTGAATTCTTTTCAGTCTCCTTCTATATTGCCCATCATGAGTCTTATACTGCCTACCAGAGGCTTCAGCTAATCTCCAGTTTTCCTCTTTGCCCTCCCAGCCATAGTTAGCATTCAGCACACCAAGGGTGTACTCTGTAATACAGCACAGTTCAGCATTACAGTCACAAAGAGATGCATGACAGTGGTAGCAGCCCATCAAACACCAAGGCAGAACATAAAGTGATGTCATCTTTTAATGTTCATTTTAATAGGATTAAGGGAGAATTTATAAGTAAAACATTTACAGATAAAACAAAATAGTTTTAGTCAAACAACCTACTAGTTCTGGAGGCTGATGTCCTGAAAAATCTTTAAGGTCCTTTTTACTTTTTTCCAATTTTTCAGTCTAACTGTACTTACACAAGTACAGGTCCTCTAAAAGAAGAAAATAAGAAGAAATGTGGCTGGTAATTATTTACTAGTATCCAGAGTTTCTGTTCATTTAGGAAATATATGCTTTCCAAGAAAATGATTTCCTAAATTGTAGTTCTTCACCGAAACAACTTCAACTAGTTCAGAACAACATAGCTTCAAGACCTTAATAGGGAATCGAGAGCTGTAGAAAACCCTGGAGTTAGAGACATTCCTACAATCTCCAGCAGTATGGAGGATCTAGATTTTGTGATGTTCCCATAACCCATAAATTTACACTCCTGGCTGGCTGAAGGATAAGAGCTATGTAAGCTATTTGATTGTAACTAAATACTATTTTATTTTTCCCCCCACAGAAATGGTAATTGGCTGACCACTGTACAGTGTTGGAGCCAAGGAAGGCCAGAGACACTCTCCTGCTCCCTTGGGGGTTTCTTTTATCCCCAGAGCACCACAAAATAGCTTAGCTGTTGACCTAAGCCCATGGGAAAAACTCCCCTCACTCCTGGATGAGCTGCAAGCACCAAAAATGTGATAAAGGTTTTTGTTTAGTGTATCACAGAGTGTGTAGTTGTAGTTTTAGGTTTTGCTCTATATATTATATAGACACAACATGGAGAACCTAGGGTGTCAGCTTTTCTTCTTCTTCTTCTTTCTTATCCTTCTTCTTCCTTTCTTCTATGACCTAAGTTCCTGTGATTTGTTAATTGGTAGAAAGAACTTAGTGTAGAAGAGACATATCAATAAAATTGATACTTACTGGTTTTAAAGACAAAATANAAGCAGGTGCCAACCCCGACATACAGGATTCTGCTCATGCAGATCCAACCACTTATCCCCACGTGCCTGAAGCTCAAATCAGCTGTCTGGTTGTGCTTCAGTGGAGGTTTCTGTTCCCTTAGGTGGGGAGAAGAACTGCAGATATTTGTGGTTTTTTTCCTTGCAAAGCAAGTTGTGCCTTGCAAAGCAAGATCAACAATTTTATTTTTAACTGAAGTCCACAAATATCACAGGATTCTGGGAAATTCCAGAATTTCTCAACCAGTAGGAAATTATCATTATTTTAACTGTATCATGGATTGAATAACATGAAGCTCTGTCTCAAAAAGATAACATGATTAAATGGAGATGTCTGATCCTTTCTCTTTGAAAGAAGATTAAATGTTATTATAACTTCTCCTTGAAGTTATTAAAAAAAGAAATCATGTTGGACTAATCTCTAACACATGCCAGTGTTTGAAGAGTTAATTAACAAACAGTGCAAGGAAGAATGGTACAGGGATTTAATACCACTCGGGGGCACTAACAGAGAAAATAAAACAATTCTGCCTTTGTAAGCAGATTGTATGGATCACAGGCAGAGCACAGATGGATTCTTATCCAAACCCCCATCAAAAATCACATTCCATACACATACAGGTAATTTTTTCAGGAAATTACAGTGCTGTGTTCATATATTTATGTATTTTTGTCTTCTAAGGGTTTCTACTTTGTTTCAATGTAACTCTTTTCTGTAATTATCCAAACTGTCCAGGTCTTTACAGTAACTATAAGAAGTTCAATGGAGTGTGAGGACAAATTGGTCAAGGAAAGTGATCATTTTACACTTTTTAAGTGCTGCCCTATCTCAATCTCAATCTTATAAGTTTTTACCTTATCACTCCAGCTCTCTCTTCAACCTATACATGCTGCTCTCCTGCCTCTACCTTCATCTTAACTTCCACCTCATGACTACTGTGATTATCCACTGGTCAGAGAATACCCACTATAAGTCTCAACATATCCATAGCAGAGTTTTTTGATGTTTTAAACCTGATGGTTATTTTTTCCATTCAAAATATGACCTAAACGGGAGGTGTTTTTTTTAAATGACTATTTCTAAAAATTTATGTCTTTTTTATATATTTTTTTTATTTTTTAAGTAAACAAAACATTTGATTGACTGGGGAATAAAATCAGAACCATGGGATTTTGATTAAAAACACATACCACAAATAATTTTGAAAACATTTCCTAAATGCCTTCAAAACTTGATATATTTATGTTCAAATTAAAAAATAAAAATCACTCAAATATATTTTGAAAAAATCTTAATACATCTCCATCAATTATAGTCAGTCCTCCATATGGTGAATTGGCCAAAATTCCCCCTAACTACTAGCAATATTCAAAGAAAAAAATAAAATTACATTAGGAAAATTAAATTTTCTCTGTTAGAAGACTATTCTAGAAAGGGACACAGACAAACTGAATTGACAAAACTGCAAGGCAATTACAGTAAGTGGTTAATACACAGTAATATAAAGGGGGAGAAAAGATATACAAATGCCTTTTTGTAGCCTTTTAGTTTTCACTTACTGTGTTTCAAATACACTACGGCAGTCATGCCACCTGGTAAATTGTGAAATTGAGCACCAGCTTTCCTCCCAGTATGACAGAAGCTGGCATCTGGAAAATACTTTCCTTCCTGACTTTGAGGAGGATGGAATGGAAAGAAGCCTCATTTTAAATCACCTTTAATTTTGAAAGATTTAATTCAGTCTTTACTTAAAGGAGGCAATTCATAATCACTTTTTGTTATTCTATCAGTTACAGTGTCCTGGAAAATTGAAAATTCATAGGCTATTTCTAGAGAATCATGGATTCACAGTTTGGGTTGTTTTGGATTGGAATGGAAAGTAAAGATCATCTAACTCCACCCCCTTCTGCCCTAAGCCGGGACACCTTCCTCTTGACCAGGTTGCTTAAAGCCCCTCCAGCCAGGTCTTGAAGAAAATCCTCATAAACTACTCATGTTTGCATATAACAAAAACCTTATTTTTGTCCCTTGACTATTCATTTCCCCATGTTCTATGCCATCCATTTCACCCCTGAATATATTCTTTGTGAATGACCTCCTATGTTTGGTTTTAAGAATATCTGTCACTCTTCCTATCCAGGAAATTCTCAAATTATGGAAATGTAATACACTTAGATAACAGCTCTTGTGTTTTGAGTAGGTAGTCTAGGAAATAACAGACAAACAATTAAGTCAATTAACTCTATTAAGCTCAAGAAAATTAGCGTTTCTATAAATAGTCTTCATGGAAAGTTTAGGACCCATTTTCAATATCGTAATTTTATTCAAGGAAAGAGTAATGCCATTTCAAAATATTACCTGTGTTATAAACATTATTATATAAATTAAATACCTATTTCTATGGAGAACACATCTGACCATAACATTAAATTTAAACAGATTCCAGCAGTACTGCTACCAAAATAAGTCACTCCAGTAATGGGAGGAGATGAGTCAGAATCAAAGGGGGAACTGCCAGTAAAAATTCTTCAGATCCTGTTACTGATGCTGATATTGTGTCATCTTCAGGAAAGTCACTGAACTGGTTTTATTAATGATAAAGCAGAGATTATGACACTTTCTTCAGAGGGGAGTTGTGAGGACGCTTATGAAGTGCTCAGTATCTGCAGGAAGAAAGTCACTGCACAAGTACAAAGTATCCACAATTTCTTATCTTTTCAACTATAAACAACTGATCTACTTGCTTATTTCTGTAGGGCAGATGATTACTCATTCCTTCTTTACAGGGTATAAAGTAGCTGCTCTGTTAAACAACAGTAAAATTTAAATGTTAGAGACATTTTGAAGAGTATCGATATGGAAAAGGGTGGGGGAGGGGGCGGGGAGGGGACTGCCCCTGCCATCAAAGTATATCCTTTGCACATTCCTGGCACTACATCAAGGTTCAGTTAAAAGCATCACTTGAAGGCAGTTGCATGTGGTAGATTGTACAACAAGGCTCATTAGCCAATGGTGAGTCTTATGTAAAGGTCTTTAATGTGGTACAATGGCATTTTTCAGCCTCTTTTAAAAGGGAAAAAGTTAATAATGTGAAAGTTTTATTACTTTTATTCTTTTAAAGAAGTGCCTTTTTGTAGTGAAACATTGTGGCTAGTTAGAGTAAAAGCTCAGGGAATTTCCTTCACTCTGGGAAGGACTGCAATTATACAAGGGGAAGGGACCACAGCAGTAAACTGGCAACATACCAAGGTCTTAACCCCTGAGACAGGAGGTGGAGGGATAGGTGTTAGCAGTCTTACACAAGTCCTTAAAGCATAAACATATGGTAAATCCATTACCTAAACTACAAAGAATGGAACCTTGCTAATAAACCTATTTACTAGGTTAAATAAATACAGAAAGTGTTTTAAAAAGGCTAGCTGTGTGACATTTTAAAATCAAACATTTTTCACTTGTCAGAATTTGTTGTTGGGAATCTGTGAAACATGATGGCCCTTCCAACCCCACGAACACACACAGTCATGTTCTGCCCACTCGGCCCCAGCTCAGTGCTCGCTGCCACCACATGAAACCAAGAGCATTTATTTCTGGGTTCTAGTGCCACTGCCTGCACAAACACAGTTCATCACCCAACTGGCTGCTGGCACCCACAACGAATAATAAAATGTAGGTAGGATTCAAGTGTATTTATCACCTAGATGTCCAGTGCTGTGTTCCATGGAATGTTTGATTTTATCCAGCATAAACACAGTCTAATTCCAGAAGCAATAATATTCATCAGGGAAAAAATATAAATCTAGTGTCTTTCAAAGTGGCATGCTGCCAGTAGCTTTAGCAACAGCTCCACAGAATATTTTTGCATCACCCTTAGTACAAAAATGCTATTAGAGAGGTCATAGAGGGTACTAAAGCTAAAGAGAACTATCTTTTACCATTACTTTATCAAATAATTGCCCTTCTGTGAGATGTGGGAATGGGATATCCAGGAGCACATTCTAAAGCTTCTCATAGTGGTCTCATGGATTTGTAGCAAAGAGGTGGCATTAATCTAAAGCCAGCTGAAGACAGTGGGCTGATTTCCTGCCCAATCACCTCCCTTTGAAAGTAGGTGCCATGGGGACACAGCTGAAGTGGCATCGTGGTAGCTTTCCAATCACCTCTGAGATGGCATGGTTGCTCAGTGGCACTTCTGTCCTGCAGAATTCATGTGAATTTGCTCTCTCATTTACCAGCCTGTGAAAGGTACTCCTTTTCTGCTGCTGGTAAGTGGCATGCTTGTGATGAAACTTATGTTGCATCAGGTCCAAACAAAGTCTTATTCAGGGAAAAAAGGGGAAAGAAAAGTTTTTTAATTTCATGTGCCTGTGGAAATTCAGTGATATTTGGTCATTAACTTGACTGAAATCCATCTAAGTGTATAGTCAAACCCAAGCCACTTGTTCTCAAGCAGTGTTTATGGATAAGGAAGCAAGGTGAGAGATCTATTACTTTTGCCCATACTCCCCATCAAATCTCCCTCTGTAAATACACAGTCAAACACTAATGATGACCTTCATCTGCTCCAGGTTCGTTAATGGAGATTCCTGTGCCTGCATGGAATGCCTCTGACATTTACCATGGAGCTGTAGTGCTAGCAGAGTGGACAGTATCAGATTTAAAAGCACTGAATTATCATAATTTAAAAACATTTTATTGGAGAAGATAGGTAACAAGCTGCAATTTAAATAAAGTGCTTTAAATTATGTGGTTGTATTCCTGCTTTGATTTATTAAAAAAGGTCAGCATAAAGTTACAGTTGTAACTATTAGTTATGTGATTTTAAAGATTGGCAATATATAAATAGTTCCCTTGTAATTTTATGTTAGGAGTATTTTGTTTTTTAACAAATGCTGAGGGAAAATTCTTTTGTTTTGGAATAAAAATATATCAAAGAAGAGAACAATCTGTGTAGATTATAAGGGTCATTCTTTAACAATGCCATTATTTGTGATGAACTCTTATCCAGCTGCTGATTTGACATTCTGTATTAACTAACAAAAACAATATTGCACTGCAATCAAAAAAACCCGGGCAAATAGGGAAATCAAGTGTTTTAATGCTATTCCAGAACCATCTAAATATTTTACACATATGAGTACACCAGGAGCACTACATACACCAGCTGGTATTGGATATTACTTTGCATTTTATAGTTATTTCAATAGTGCAAAAAAGAATAACATGTTTAGATAAAACTTTGGAGCCATTTGGTACCTCAGAAAGTTTTTATTTTATTTTCTCTCCAATTTTCTCCTTTTTGGCAAAATTTGCCCTATTTTTAGCCATCACAGATTTCTGATGAAAAAAATCACAAAAGCAACTCTGAAGCTGGATACAGAATAAGGCAGATCTGTGAAGGGTGATCAGTGAACATGAGGAGTTCTAAATATGCAGATGGCATAAAAGCTTCTAAAATAAAAAGGCATTATCCTTACAGTAGCTAACACAATGATGTGGATCTTGCTGATATCTGTCTGGGATGGCAGCACAGCGTTTACTCTTTTCAGATGATCCTGAGCATACTTGTAGGGATTCATGGTGTTAATGGAAAGGCAAGATCATGCAACCCCTTCTTTTTATCACCTCTCCCTACAAATGTGCACGGCGTGATGGTGGCCATTTGCTCATTTAAAGCTGTCACTTTGTTAGGCACAAAAGGATGGGAACCCTCTGGCCAAACACAGGCATTTGCACCTGAGTGACTCAGGTAATAAAATAGGGTGTGAATAACCAAGGGTTAGGAGTAGGGATTAGGGTTAGGACTATACAAAGGTAGCCAAAGGGAATCACCTACATCATGGACTTTTAAAGGTGTCATGAATCTTCCTTGAAGCGTGGAAGCAGAGATTGTGTTTTCCTGAAGTCGTATGGAAGCCTGAGTGCTACAAGAAATGAATCTCCTCTCTCTCAAGGGGTGATCTCCCACAGGCAATGTCCACAGCAAACTGATGTAGCAGAATCCCCTTCTTCTCTCAAATCATTGAAGCAAGCAGCAGAAGTAGCTCTGCTGCTGTCACACACACAGGGCTGGTGCTCACAGCCCAGGAAAGCTGGGACAAGCAGCCAAGCAAAAAATGGACCTACTCGTGCATCTGGTTTTGAGGTTGTTTGTCAATTGTTACAACCACGTCTAAAATCACTGGCAGTACCTCTAATGAGCTGAATATCCCCTACAGAAGTGCTGTGAAGATCTTACTGTTCTTATGCACAGTAAGCTGGAGACAGGTGCACACTATGAGAGGTCTCTTTCAGGCTCAGACTGTGGAACCTGAAAACAGTTTACATGAGTGATATGCAAAATCCCCACATAACCACCAGGCCACACAGGAACTTGCAGTGTACATTAGGTGTTTAAATATTGCACAATAAGAAAGTATTCGATAAAACCAGAAATACTGAGGGAATGACTGGAACCCCAAAACTTTCTCCCCTCATCAAAGTAACCTTATTCTTTGCTTGCAGAGCTAACCCACTTCTATCTTCTTCTCCTTACATACATAAAATGTAAAAGGCAGTCATCTCAGAGCCTCAGCAAGTTCTGCTGCCAATAAGCTCATGTGAAAAGCATGCAGCTCTGCTTCCTCTGGCTGTGCTTAAAATATCTATGAAATAGCTGCCTGCAGTCTAAGAGATGTCTTCTTGTAAGACTTAATTTGGTTTTTTTGAATTTAACCTTCAGAGACATCTAAGTCAGAGCTGCAGGTAGGCATCTGAGCTCAAGATGAAACAGCAAACATCACAGGCATTCCTCTTTCTTACAATTCTTGGATGTCTTGTCAGTAATTCCATTGCCAGCAGAACAGCTATTTCACAGGACACTGTCCAGTTTGATGTGCTGGAAGTTCAAACTATCTGTGTCCTCCTATTCAATGTACTTTGAACAAGGGTGTCTGAGTCTGGGTGGTGAATTATACTCCTGGAGACAGCACCCAGACATCAGGAGTGACAGCAATAGGCAATGGCATGCCTGAAGGCATATCCTTAGGCTGCTCACTCAATAGCTCTTTCCTTTCTCAAAAGCAAAAGTTCCATCACAAGACCTCTGTGAAACAAAGTGGGCAATAGCACTAAGCCTAAATCCCATAGAGACAGAACTTTGACAAACCTGAGTGGGTTGAACAAATTTCTCTTTGCAGCCCCCTGGCTGCAATGTGTTCCAAGCCACCACTCATCCCTAGCAGGGATGGGGGCTCCCAGCCACACAGGGGGCTGCAGGAAAACCTCTTTCTTGATAGGATTTTATACACAGCACTCTGAGTTATTGAGCTACTCAGGTGTCCAAATGTATAACTGTCTATTCCTGGTGTCTCAACACAAGAGCAGGAGAAGGCAAAAAACACATGCATCTAAAGGTGCTTGAGGTTAGCCTTAACTGTGCACTGAAGGAGGTATTTATTTTCTTCTCAGACTGTTTTCATAAGCACTTTCTAGATAACTACCTATCTTTTTTTCCAGTTTCTAAGGAAAAACTCAAAGCTCTCAACTCTTTGAATGCCATGGTTGACAAATCCCTGGTACCATCAGCCCTTGCTACATGTAATTTTCTGGGAAAGAAAATACAATTTTCTAGAATAGACACTTACAAAAGGATTATTTGTTTTAACAGTTCACATTTTTCAGAAGGAATTATCATATTCATAAATTCAAATATAGTTGTTTGTATGTTCTGAACAGTATATTCTCATTTTCTCTAGGCACCTGTACTGCTAAACATACTAATCTACAGTGGTACATAGCTATCGCCAATGAAGCATAAATGTTAATTTATTGTGAATTTGAGCAAAATAGCACAAGCAGAAGGTCAGTTAGAATGTTATAAATTTCTGGTAGGTTATAGGAATTTAAGATTGCTTTTGTTTTCTGCAGTCACATCAGTCAAAAGTCTGATTACAAAGAAAATCTATACTCAGTTTTCCTCCTTGTATAACTCTGTTAGGGAGAGTGAAATTAGCACACAGAGTGTATTTATCCATTAATTTTAATTTTTTTAAAATTTTCAGTTAAAAAAATGTAAATCATAAAGACAGCTGATGGCAAAGCTGACTGATTAAAACATATTTTAAATATTAAAAAAAAGGTAGAGCAACAACTACAAAGCCTTGGTTCCTGCAGTCCTTGCAAATACCAAGTCCTTGCTGTTTTCACTGGGCATTTCAAATGTGTGAGGAATGTATTACAGGATCCTTAAAACCAAGATTATAATCATGCCTGTGAACACAAGTTTAAAACAAGGAAACACACTCTGACAGTCACAGGCTGTTAGAGGCACAATCAGTGTAAGGACACACAAGTTTTCCAGTGGAGACATTGGTTTCTAATGGGCAGAATTTATTGCTCAATTACATTGTTATGCAAGAGTGGCAAACCAGATTTAGCTGTTACTTTTTCTAAACGAATACAGCTCTACATTTTACACCTTAGTCTGTTCCTGTGCTTGATTAAACATTTATAAATAGTTCCCCCACTCATGCTACAAATGCTTTGGGTTCAGAGACAGTATTTGGTTTATAGCAGAGGCTATTGGAATGGAACTGAGACTCAAAACGCAAGCAGATTCTGTAACACGGAAAAATGCAGAGGAGCTGAGGTCAGGAGTTTGACTTTTAGGTTCATTATTCCATTCTGTTACTCAAACACTGTACCAGACTGCTTTGCAATCCAGGCAGAAGAGACCCTTAAGAATGATTTTGATTTTAAAGCCTTTCTGAGTATTTGCTGAAAACCAAATCCTGCTCCCAGGAGGAACTGGAGAGGTGATGTAGCCGGAAGAAGTCTTAAGCTTCTAATTGGTATGAAAGAGAAAGTAATAACATGTACTACTCATAGTTTTCTATCAAGAAAAATTAAAGCAACTGCATCTTTGTTACCTTTTTACAAATGATGATCAGTTAAAATAGCAATGATCAAGCTTCCAGAGAAACTGCTGACTCCCAAAGGAGAAGTTAATGTTGCAACTCTACCTGCTTCAGCTATCCATTGATGGTCATTTCCACACAGCACAAATTATTTCCAAAAGCCTAGACTGCCAGATTGGGCAATCAATTTTTTGGTGCTTCCGTACTGGAAATTTGGAAGAATCCATTCTTAAGGGTGCTGAACAGCTGCTGTCCCTACTGATATTGGTTTATTCAATAAAGTTTTTTTGATTCAATCAAAGATGAGGGTTTTGCTCCTGTTCCTCAGGTGCAGTTCAGGAGAGTGACCACCTTCTAACTTGGACATAAGTGAATCATCCCTGCCTCACAGCCATGATTTGCCTTGAATTCTAGTAGGAATGCTTCTCTTGCTGTTTCAGTCTGCTAAAACCAAGTCCAAGAATTGAATGCAATAAGATTAAGACTGTATAATAAATAATATACCACAGTTTTATGACACAAAACCCTATTACAAATATAATTTACTCCAAGACATAGAATTTGATATTGGAAATAAATGTACAGTAAGTTCTTAGCATATTGGGATCTATGTGTATTCCTTATAAAATACCAGCAATTAAAATGAAAAGACAACATGTACAGCAGGGTTTTTTCCTAGTAAGTTGGATTAAAAGAAGTAAAATGTATTTGGCAGAGAAAACCTAACCAGCTTTAGGAGACTGTGTAATCCAATTTCTAATAGATGATTTGTGATTGTTTTCTTGGCATTCCAGAAAATACATAAACAGCTTCCTGTGTAGACCAAGAGTGAAAAGGGAAATGAATGTATTACAGACGTGGATATGTGGAAAACAACAAATTACTCTACAAAGGGCCAAACCTTGGAACTACTCTGTTATTACTGAGGCTAAACTTCCATGCACTTCAGAATGAAGCTTTGACTCAGTAAGGATCACAGGAGTTGGCTCTAGAAAGGTCTGATATGGTTAGGATTTGCTTTTGCACTGGTGTTAATTAAGTGGAAGGATTTTTCATCAGAAAGATGTTGTGCTGTAAAATTCACATTTCCAAGTCTTTTTTTTTGATAAATGCTCCATATAACTTTTTCTGTCTGTGTAACAAGCAGTGTTAAATTCACAAGTAGGAAAAACCTACCACCTACTGTTACAAAAGAAAAGTGGGACAAAGACAATATGGGGTCACTGATGAAAAGAAGATGGGTGGACATGACTGATGTTCAGTGTCCTACTCCCTCTGTCAGAAGCAGAGTATGAGGTCATTTTGGTCACTGGTCTGAACAGCATGAGATGTCTTATATTCCTATGGAATATTTCATATGTGATTGGTACATAGCAGGAATGTTTAACATAGTTAGGGACCATGTCAAAGATGAATGTGCAAAGTTTAATATGCTATTTGTGTTAGTTAGCATATTTAATATGCTAACTTGTTTCGAGTTTTGTACGTAGCAAACTGTGCGTGTAAAGACATACAGACTGTGCACGAACAAGAAGCCTGCATTTGAGATATGGAAAATTATACTACTGGACCACCATAAATTTAAAACAAAGATTAATTTTCAGTGTTTCAGTCAGCTGAATGAATTGTCTTGTCACTCTTCTACCCGCAGTCCACGATCTCAGAAAATCTGAAGAATCTGGGAAGAGAAATGGCAAGAACTCATTTGGACCTAGAAATAGGATTTAACCAGTCTTTACCAGTTTTTTCTAGTGCTTAAAATTTTAGCCTGTCTTCCATAGTAAGCATCAAATATTTTTTCTGTGATGACTCAGTTGTATTTATTAATTGTTTAGATAATTGCAATTGTAAATGGAAAGCTTCACTGATTCAGTAATTAGGGAGTCTGAATATGAAATAATTTATTAGGTCTTAATTTATGTGCTGTGAAATCTGTTAGATCATTTGCTAGTCAGTATGTTGTCTAGAATAAAGGCATTTCTACAAAGGGATTTTAGGGTGAGGGTCACCAGTATAATCAGAAACATACTGAGTCTGGCCTCCAGCTAAAGATTATATGCTTTTAAGTGTATTTCTGTTTTGCAAAATGGCCTTTTGAAGACTTAGACATTTCAATAAAATTCCTTTTTTCTATATAAAGAGAAAAAGCAATTATTTTGCACTGTTGTTTGACTTACCACCACCACCACCCTTTCCCCTAGATATAGATGACCCAGCTGATCAAGTGTGAGAAGCACATAGTTCTCTGCACTGACTTGTCTGAACCTCTGGAATGAAATCTTCAAAGTTAGAAGCAAAAGTTGGCATGAAAACTAAGCAGGGATTTGATTAAAGATTTGGAGTTACCCACACAATAAATTGAATCAAACTAATTTTTGTCATGTACAAAGGGCACACTTATGTTTTCCACAATGTATGGAAGGAAGTGACATCAGTTGGCTTTCATTGCTAATTTATTGTATTCATCCATACGCTTATTATAATAGAGGATTTGTCAGTATGCTCACTATAAAAAAAACCCAGCCAGAACTGGAGCTTTTTTGTTGTTAAACTCAGCTGTTACAAATGATATTTGACTGAAGCCTCAAAGCCTGTCTGCTTGTACATGACACTCTGAAATTGAAACCTTACACTTTGAATGTCTTTAGAAATGTACATGTGGAGGGGTTTAAGGGAAAACATGGGGCTGCTGAATATATTGCTTTGGGCAGGATTTATCTGACAAAATATATGTGTCTATACATCAATACAGACATATGCAGCTGTCTATATGGTAGACTTATGTAGATGTCCATATGTAGATGTCAGTATTTCAATTAATCACATATCCTACATAACCAAAGAAGAGAGGTGTGATTAATTTTAACCCAAAGACATAAACTACAGAGCAAGATATCATGTCATAGGCACACCCAAGAGTACCTATACGAAGGGAATTAAAGGTGACTGAGTTGCAGTCATATAAAGTGAAACAAAATGAATTTCAGAGGAATGACCTGAAGTTTAATGCTTTGAAGGTGCTTCTTTTTTCCAAGGGACAACCTGTTTAGATTTTTTTTTCCCCATTGTTAATGACTTTTCTTTTAACAGTCAAGGAATGTATTCTTCAGTAATCTCATATATAAATATTTTGTCTCTGGACAAAAATGTAAATGACCATATTTGGATCTATGACTATGGTCAAGAAATGTGCATATTCAGCTTCATTGGCTTCAGTGAAAATAATAAATTTAAAATACAAAACAGGGGCAAAAATCTGAGCCTTTCACTCCTTTTTTATTTTTCTTTCCAAAACTAACTCTTCAATAGTTACAGACATGACCTATTCAGCCTTCCTTTACTCTATAGTGTGTATTCAACAGAAACTCCTAATGAACAACAATTCTCCATGAATATCATTGGTTCAATAAACAGAAGTGATAAGCAGATATTTTTTCTGTCAGAAGTCTTTTTCTGGAGTCTGGAGAAAGCTAAAAATAAGTGGAGTGGAATATTAGGATAAGGAAGAAAATGTGCACATTGGAAATAGAGCAGGGTAATACAGAGGGAGAAACACAAGTAGTAAACATATGAAGAATAATTTTAAATGGAAAACATAATGAATATGGAAACACTGATTTAACAGAATTTTATTTATGCAATCATTTAAAATTTCTCTCAGATGCAATTCAGCTCTTGGATATACTAATAGGATCTGCTGAAACCAGTGGGATAATAATGAAGGGCAGATTTTGTCTCTCTTAAACAAAATGAGATGGTTATAGTGTCAGCACAATCTGCAACAGCTGAACTTTTCTTGTCTAGGAGCTCCAAGATTAGTTCCTAGAGATCTCTGAGAAAGCAGGCACAGGAAAGACATTAATAAGTACAAACACAACTGTGCTTCATGTCATCAGATTACAAAAATTCACTTTATCAGAATTACTAAAACAAAACAGAAAAAAAGTTTGGATTGGGAAGCAGTTGCCAGAAGTGTCCTTTAGGAGCTTGTGATTTACAGCTGAGTTTTATCCCATAATTTTGTAAGTTCCTCAATTAATGATAATTCCTTAAAGATTTATCACTTGTTCTTGTGTCAATATATCTCATTTATTGTTGCCTTCTTTAAGAACATCTAAGCAAAGTTACCTGCACAACATCAAAAGCCAAAGTAACAGTATGGACTTCCTCAGAACAAACAAAATGCTTATTGGGAGACAAAAATCATGATTATTTCTCTCTTACTTTTGTTCCCTACTTGACTTGCTGCTTCCTGCACTGTTACTACATCACCTGAATTCCCAGGGGTTTTCTAACTCTCAGCCAATAATCCTAACGAAGGAGGAGGAGGAGGAGGAAGGGAGTGTTACATTTCTGTGAGAATCTTTGCAGTTTGTTGCCACTGAGTGAATTGGAACAATTTGGCTTTGAGGAAGTGATTTATACACACACATCCATCACATATAACCTGCTCTGCTCTGTTAACTCTCTGTTTGATCTCTGGAGGGTTCAGTAGATTAGGGAGGGTCTTCACACAGAGGTTTCATTAACAACCAATCGCTTAACCTGGCATGACTCCTGTTTGTGCATTTGGACACTTTAAAGCGGGAAGAATAGGGAAAGAAAAAATGTTAATGGGGATCATTATTTCCCAGTTCAGGAAACACCAATCATGCTGTTAGAGAGAATTTGCTTCCCATTTCCTTGGTTTTATGTTTTAGACAGTGTGGAAAATAGAATTGAAGTTACAATTTGAGCCATTCAAAAATGGTGATAGCAATATGTGAATTCTGGCAGCACAAAGTATATAAGTAATCAAAGAGCATGAATTTAATTAAATTCATTATTTAATTCAATATCTAGCCATAAGCCATGGAAACTTGAACATTACAATCTGGTTTAATGAGATAGTAAATGCAGGCCGAGCAGTTGCACTTTTTAAATATTCCAGATGAATGGGGCTCTGGTTACTGTCACCTGTTTGTCTGTTCAGAGTGGGGGGAGGAATTTGATTGAAATTTACACTATTCTAAAACAAAGTTAAAGAACAAAGTCAGATTCATAGAACAGTATGACTATTCTTGTTATTGGTGGGGAATTTTGAGATGTTAGCAGCACACAGATTTTGGAAAACATGATCCAGAGTTACAGCAGTGACTTCCCATGCAAGCACAGTGTGCTGTGTCTCTGCACTCTCTTACAGAAAAGGTATACTCCGTTAATGAAAGGATTAAATTTAGTACTTTATGATATCCTTAGAAATCAAATGACTGGCTTTAAACTAGAAAAGTGCCCACCATAGTTTTACATTTAACAAACCAGGGAAATCACGTGAAAATTGGTAATTTCTTGTTGAACTCAAGAACATGGAACAAAATACGCAAGCATTTTTGGGAAATATGTGGAGAAGGTTGGCAGAGCAACTGTCAGGGTTTATTAGTGGCAACTATGGCAGCAAGACAAAAATTTGCCAATGATTATTTCATTATTTATTTCAATAACAAAATATAAAGGACAGTGTTACACTCTGTCATGATATTTGAATGCTTCAATATTATCTGTTATTAATGAATACCAGTGGTCCAATATATCCTAAACTCTGTCTATCCCATGCTCTCTAATCCCTCACCCCCCAGATGTCCAGAAAAACAGATGTGTTCTGTTTCATGCCCTGATATTTAAATGAGAACAGACCACAACAGAGTACAAAGCTTTGGAAATTTACTCTCTTTCGTATTAAGGTTACAATTCAAGCCTCAGTGGCATTTGCAAATGTGGTGATAACACAAAAGAGAGAGAGAGACTGGAGGGAAAGACTAGATTTAGGACTTTGTGGATAAAAAGCAGCAACCTTAAATGTATAAAGAATTTTATTGGTAGTCTTTTCCTGCAGGATTGTTTCCTGTGTTTCCTTCACCTTTCATTACCTTTTATTTTAAGGCTTTTCAAGAAACAGTCCCATGGTCAGTTTCCCTAAATGAGCAGTCTCTTCCCCATGATGGTAAGGGTATGAGCTATAGCCTTATATGATCAAACTAAAGATTCTCCTAATTCAATAGAAACCTGAAAATTTTGGATCCATCACAATGTTTTTGCTGTCATTAACAACCACATCCCTGGATATGTTTATTATCTAGAGACAGATATCCATACCCAGATATAACCATATATATCCATTTACTCTTCATATAATTTTGAATTTTCCTCTATTTTCTATGGTGATGAATTCCACAGTGTGAGCAGCAACATTTAACACCTTTAACACTGAAACATTCCATCACTATTCCTCTGATTTTTATCTGTCTCACATATTATCTATTGTCCTCTTTTACAGTTAAATCACAGCCCATGTCCTCGGGGCCGACTCTACCAAGCACACTGCCTGAGACAAGAAGCTTTATCCATTAGTACAACACAGAATGACAAGCTTCACGTTAATTTCATTTTCGGTGAAAGTAATTTTATTCTTGTGTTAGAAGACATGGATAGAAAAATGTTGTCATCTATGATTTTTGTATTTAATTTATGTCTTTTAAATATTTGTGGGAGATTGAATAGCATGCAAGCAGTGGGAGATAAAAATCTTAGAAAGTGGTTTTAACAGTTTTGTAAAAGTAGTGTATTTTCCCTTATAGACTCTTTCCCTGGTAATATTCTTTGAGCTCATGAAAATCACTGAATACAGTATTTGTTTGTCTGTTTGTTTGCTGTACTGAAATCAAGCTTTCCACAATGAATAACATGAACAGCAGCCTTTGGAGATTTTATTGCCAGAATAAGGGGTGTCTCCTCTGATGTCTCCTGTAACAGATTTTAGATCTAGACCCTCAGGAAACAGAAAGTACATTGTAATGAAATATTGAAGATAATTTTCATTATGAAATTACCAAAGCCAGATATTGATTTCTACATTTTCTGGTCATGCATTTCTGGTAAAACATAAACCATCAGATGTTGAGCATTATGATGCATTGGCTTCTTAGGTTTACCTTTAACTGAATGTGCTTCCAGTCTCAACAAAAAGGGACTGGGGTGAAATACTGAAAAGAAGCTGTTAATCCATCTGGGCAGATGCATCCAACAGAGAGAGAAATGTACAGCCACGAAGAGATAAAGGACGCACATAATCATCTGTCTGAAGCTATGTACACTCACCATGGACTTTTGCTTTAGAAATTAAGACAGAGTCAGCATCCATTTTCTATAAAAGATGGTATAAGATTTTCCTTTTTTTGTTTGCCAAATGGACACCCACCTTCACCCACAGCCAGCTCACACTGCGCTGAATCGGGGATTGATGCAGAGATGGAAACAATCAAGGGGAGCTGCAAACACCGCAGCCCATTTCAAAAGCATTCCTTTTCCAGGCCACCAGCTGCAGCAGCAGCGCAGGAAGCCTTCCCTGATTTTACCACTACTGAGCAGCAGCTTGATGGTGTTTATGCATGGCAGGACCCTCACCAGTGAGGAGACCCACAGCTCCAGTGCACCAGAAGTGACATTCAGAGAAAGGGTACAATTGACAATGGAGCTGTTCATGGCACCAGGGCTGCGAGCCCATCAGGCATCCCCTCTATCATGTTTATTGCTCTTTATTCAGCTTTAAAGAGGCTTTTTTATCCTGCACAATTTAACTGATATATATGCTTTCCCGATATTTTTCTTGTTCAGCAAATGAACATCGGGTTTGACAGACATCAGTGGGTCTAAGGGTTCATGGGTTACATTTATCTTAAAACAATGCTACAAGGCTTATTCGATGCTTCAGCACAGGCTGTCAAACATGTTTGTCCTCTCCATTACACTAACTAAAGTTGTTGGGTCACTGGGCTCTTCGTGTCCCCTTTTCAGCTCTGTTAAGGGACCCTTATCTTATTCACAGCATAATATCTGATGCTGAATCCATACAGAGACAGAAGTCTTATGTGTGGCCTCCAGGTGAGCCTGCAACACTGTAAATATAATACTTACCTCAAATCTCACCCTCTTTCACTTGTGTCCTCTTACAATGTTCTAGTCCTGGATTTTACAGTGCTTGCCGTGGCAAATAGACATCAAACACAGGAACAGGGTTTTGCTTTGTCCTGTGAGAAAGCAAGGTGGGGAATCTGAAAACCACTATCAAATTATTAAGGTCTGCAAGCAAAAAATATCAATAGCAGTAGTGAAAATGCAGAATTTTCCAAGGGCTTCCAAAATGCATTAATGAATAAAGTTTCTCCTGCATGTTCAGTCTATGATGATGTCAAAATATTTTCCATTTTAATAGTAACTCAGAAAGGCACTAAAAAATAGCTCCTAAATGCAGACTTTGGAGTGTCCAAATAACATTTTTGAAGGTTTCAAAGACAGCTTGTGAAGGAACCCTTCGGACCATTACTGCTTACTTTCAATACATCTTGAAACAATAGAGAAATTGAAGATATTTTAAAAGGGCAGATAAGACAATCTGGGTAATTATAGACCTGTCACACTGACATTGATCCTAAGCAAAAGAGCTGGCTGGTGCAGGACTTGATTAATAAACTAAAGAAGGAAAATATAATTAATGCCAATCAACATGGGTTTACATCAGGCTAAACAGGTAGGTTTTATGATGAAATTACCACCTTAGTTAAAATAGAATAACAGAGAAATCATATATTTATATCTCTTTACACTATTGATTTGGCACTCTCTTATTCATTTATTTATTTATTAGATAAGAAACTATGGTGACAAAAATGTAGCATCACTCATATCAGTAAAATTATGTGATGGACAGGTCTCCAAACACACTGCAAATGGACATACATCACTGAGAATGTAGGGGGTTTTTGGATCCCACAAGTTATTTGTATTAAAAACCAGAAAAAAAACCCTGGAGTGCTACAAGCCACCTCAAAACCCAACCATAAACAAGTACTTTGATCCTAAATGTGGCCACATATATACTATTACCTCTGAAAATAATCCCTACTTCTAGGTTGTAACCTCAACCAGCCTTTGGAAGAAAAAAGAAAGGGAAAGAATGAGATACAGAAACATCAAGTTTTCAGCATGATTCCCTACTTTAAAGGCCAAATATCATCACCGGGCACAGAAGGAAGGGAGGTTGCATCAACTCCATGCTTGGAAATTGTGCTGCTGAATTTGGAGCAGTCCTGGTGCTGGTACAAAGATAAAGAACAATCCTGGGGACTTGGAGTTTGAGTAAAAGTCATGGGAATGATGTGGGGATTAGAAAATCTGCTTCTTTATGAGGTACTTGAGCACTCAGTAAAATAACTTCTGTCAGAGAAATCAAAGACATGAATGTACTGCATTCCTTAGGCACTTAATTTAAGGACAAAATTTCATTACAGAGGGCTTTTCACTCCAAATGAAGTTTCCATTTCTATAGTCTTAGGCTAGAAAAGTTAGACCAGCAATAAGATAAAACTCAAAAAATAACTTAGAATAACTTACTGTTTATAGATTCTTTCCTCTCCTCTCTCGCTTATTCCTTAGACGAATGAACCTTTAACTTTACTCTGCACAGCTGTGCTGGGAGGTGAACATGCTCTCTCCCAAAACTAGTTTAAAGCTGATTAGGTGGTGTAATCTCTTGTGACATGGAAGAAAAGGACTGTAAACCTCCTAGGCAGAAGAAAGAATGAAAGCTTTTCATTCTTCTGTACCTCGGGTAATGCTCTAACAAACCATCTACAGGGCAAAAGCTATCACTGGTGATGATAGACTTTTTTGATGAGAAATGTAGCAAGTTGCTACATTTGATGTGGAACACAGTTACCTGAGAATATCACCATCATCCATTTTCTAAACATATTCACAGGCAATTTAGACAGAGAAAGCAGAAATATTTAGCTTGTGGTCCTCGAATATGCACTGAACAGACTCTGCACTGTCCTATTGATCTCCTGTTGGTTACTTTCTGAAGGAAGTCTTCAGGCTCCTGAAAACCCTGCAGTTCAGTAGGGAAATTATTTGCAGAACTGAGACAACTTTGGACTTAGCATCAGAAAAATAATTTTCAGGACATCAGGAACTCAACTTCTAAATCAAGCTGAACTTCACTGCTGTCCTAGGTCTTGTTCAGAACTCCTTATGTTCCATCATGGGTGCAATTTTTATCTTGTTATCAATTAAAAAATGCACTTGGAATGAAAAAACTCAATAAAATAAACCCCACGTGTCGTTACATACAGATTTGAACATTGTCTTCTCTGATTATCATGATTTTCAAAAAAAGGAGCATCTAATAAAATAAATGTGCCTTAATACACTGATCTATAATTTTGCATCATTACATATATATATTCATATCCAGTAAATCTGAAAATAAAAATTTTAAATCTATATTTTCACTTTTTTCTTAAAAAAAGAAAAAATTCAAAACAAAACTTACATCTAGTTCTTCCTACATCAGTGCAAGATTAGACAGAGCAGATAATCCAGCAGGAGTCCTGAAAATCCTGAAGAATATCATATAGACCAGAATTTCCTATCTGAGCTTCACAATTCTTTGCTTTTACATTTGTCAGACCCTTAGCTTTATTTCAATGGATTTTTTTTGATTGCATCTATAAAATATTTAAGTTTAATATATACAGCATCATTATCCTACATTGTGAAAAGCATAAAAGCATGAAAGTAATAGCTTCCTTGACACACAAGAGGATTAATGTATATGAATTGAATTTTTCTGTGGTCTATGAACTCACATTTCATGGAGACACCAAATTTATAGATGGAGAAAATCCCTCATCCAATTTGAACTTCATAGAAGCTTACCATAGAAACATGAGTGATGCATGCTCCTAGAATCACCTTTGCAAATTAAATTTCAAGATGGACATCATTAGAGAGTATGCTTGCAGGAGTGAATTTTTTTTTAAAATACTACAGTTTTATTTAGCACATGAGAGTTTGGTGTTTTCCCTCTTGCTTCAGAAAGTTTAAGGGCAGTGCATGTTACAGAAAAAAGCATTTTTTCAATTGTTTAGCAACATAGAAATCAATGTAAGCTAAAGGATGACCATTTTTGTCATCAGCAAATCAGTATCTTCTAGACTTCTATGATTCAAAACCTCCATGAAAAAATGTGCTGCTAAAGGCACAAGCATTTAAAATCTATTAGCATTAGCATCTTTAAATAAATCCCCTGTATTTGTAGAAAAAACAACAGTACATAGAACCATTTTCACACAGCCCTTTTTGGGGTGCCCCCATGATTCTGATGCCACCTATCTATAAGGCACAGTGGCATACAAAGACTTCTTAAAACGTGACCATCCAGACTGCTTCTCACTTTTTGAAACAGATTTTTGAATAGTTATTTCTGAATTTTTCTCCAGTACTTACATAGAAAGTCAGCTGGATTCCAATAGTTATGTTGTTCCACTGCTCTCTTTCAGCATGTCAGCAAGAGTAGGGTTTTATTTGGCTACAATTCCTTAGCCAAGTATTCCTTAGTTTAGATCAAATAAAATGCCAGCAAAGGAATGTTGAGGCAAACTAAATGATCCAAATGCAATTTTTTAGATTTTCCATTTTGAAAACATTTCCAAATATAAATGGGATAATTAAAACTCACATCTAGTACAACAGCAGAAGACGATGCCTAAAGAAGAGCAGGGGCCATAATTCTTGGTGAGGGTCCCTCTCACAGACAGGCTGCAATGCCACCCCTGGCTAACACATGGGAGCAGTCAAGCATGTGATCTATCTGGGAGTCTTAGAGGCAATAAAACAGGAGGCATCCGCCCACTCTTCTTCAAGGGTGTATCAATGCACACCTTGTTAATAAACATCTCACATTTGCCCCACCCATCCAGGAGCCTTCATTCTGCATGAAGCATGATTGGTATTGGTCAGACCCATCCAGGCTGACCTCTTGTTCCAAATCTGTCAGTCTGGATACAAAATACACCACCACTTCTCACTCTGCCCTCAACAGCTACTTCTAAACCAGAGAACAAGGAAAATGAACAGCTGGAAAGGGGCTTTTTAAAAGGACATGTATTGATAGGACAGTGGAAGATGGCATTAAATTGAAAGAGTGAATATCAGGAATAAATTCTTTAATGTGAAGGTGGTGAGGCACTGGCACAGGTTGCCCAGAGAAGCTGTGGATGCCATGCAGTGTGCAAGGCCAGGCTGAATGTAGCTTTGAGCAACCTGGTCTAGTAGAAAGTGTCCCTGCCCAAGGCAGGGATATTATACCTTGATGATCTTTCAGGTCCCTTCCAATCCAAATCTTTTTATGCATCTGTGAAAGTAAGCAAAACAGAAAATAAAGATGTAAATAAGAGTCACCCTTGCATATTTTTTCTAGACCTTTACAAAGTAGAAACTGTGCCAATCTGACCTTTGCTGTAAGAGAAAGTATAAACCAAAATGTAGTCCATGACCTAGACCTTGGCTGTGTGACCACTCCTTAGTACAAGAGGGAATTTAGTGAGTCTTTCAAACAGCAAAACCACACACAGAGCCAGCCAACTAACCTGCAATTTAGGTATTCCCATAAGTTCTTGTCAGTGTGCACAAGTAGTGTTATCACCTGTAATTGACTTAAGGACTTCAATTATGCTGGTAAATTTAGCAATAATTACACATCTTTGCCACCATTCAGGAATTACCTCTCAGGGCATTACACTCACTTGCAACACATTCAGCCTTCATGTGTTTGCTCAACTACATGGATTCATCCAACCGTAATGATCTCATTCGTTACATGAAGTGCAGTGCTCCAGGAAACAGTATCTCGAGCCACACCTCAGTTACTCAAAGAAACCAGTGTATCTCCACAACAACTTGTTTGGCGCAGAAAGAAAAGCACCTTTCTCCTCCCGACACAGCAGAATTTAGGACAAAAATTAATTTCCACTGGTATAGGAAGTGGGTTTTTGTGGTGGATAGAGTGGATGCTCAGAGAAACCCAGGATCATCTTAAACTTGTTCCTTTCTTCGTTATGCTCATTATTTCTTAATCTCAGCCTTCCTGTTTGTTCCTTCAAAAGAATGTTTTTGAGCCCAAGAGCTCATGTAATTCCCTTCTGGGAGCGCAGTGAGGAAAACAAGCCATTCTTGACATGTATCAGAAGGCATCACTTTAGGAAAGCTCTCATATAGCACAGTGGCAAAACAAGAGCTTTAGAAGAATAAAGCAGACTGTGCCATGTGATTCACTGTTTCTGTTCCCCCCAGTCAAATGTAGAATGATTTACAGTAACATTCTACTGCTGCTCTTAATTTTGCCCCCTTCTTAGGCCTCATGCTAGCAAGTGTTCTGGGAGGAATGTTGTCCTGTTTTATGCTCCTGCCTTACCCAGCAGATATCTTTGGTCTTCCCTTGTGCACATCCCCTAAACCACAGATAAGGGAAGGCAATAATACAGCACCTGGCACAGGCAGGTGAACAAAGAATATGACAGTTCATGCAAAGGGAAGGCTGAAATAGTGTCAATTAATAAAAAAGGCAGTGCTTACTTGTAAAACACCAATGGTATAAGCAGAACTCCAAGTAAAAACTTCCACATCACTGCCTCAAACTAAGCCTTGCCTGGGCTACCCTTGCCCATTGCTATCTTCCCCCTCCAGTTTTTTCTTTTTGAAGGAACAGATTACATTATTAAAACTAAAGCAAATTTCTGACATTGGTCCTATAAAATGATACATGAATAATACTTTTTACTACAAAAACTTTGCAGAATAAAATTTTATAAAGTCTTTACGGCGAACAAAACAAAGTACTTGCCACTGACACAATAAAAAAACCCCAAAGCCATTTAACTATACAGCTAAGATAAGCCAAGAACACATGTAATACTGGAAATTGTTTCTCATAGCACCAGCACCTCTGGAAATTAACTCCTTCTACAAATTTAAAACTTACTTTCTCCACATCAAACACTTGTCAGGAGTGTGGCAGCTGCTCTCTTAGGAAACATAACCACCTCTACAAGACCTAATTTCTGTGTGAAGGTTAATTAGTTTAACGCAGGAAATAGTCTAGTGGCGTTAGCAATTTCTTCTTCAAATACATGAGTTAGAGGCTTGAGAGGCTGAGAAATTGTGGCTGTTGGATGTGATGCTTTGAACAGAGCTATACACTATACAAAAGAAGAGACAATAGCATCCCACAAGATCTACCTGAGTCGGCAATTTGTTAAGTTTCTTATTAAACACTTAAAAACACTGGAATAGCCTCATTTGGGGGTGGAACTGCTTCCTGCTTGCTTTTGTGACACTCTATTTTGTTCAGTACAAACCTAATGTGAACCAGAATGTAGCTGAGATTGGGATTTGTAAACGAGCTGCAGAGATTGACATCTTGTTGAAACACAGATGCTTCAGTGAGAGGATTTTTCATCATGGCATACCAAACCACATTATTTTAATTTGCTTTAGACAATGGTAGTATGCAAGAGAGTATAAGGAATTTGTATTTACAGCATAATGATTTCCATAGTCAAGATTATCACATAGATTTAAGATCCTAAGACATTGATCTCTGAAGATCATAACCTTAAAGCCGTAGTCTGTTTGGGCACCACAAACCTAATTACCCCAAATCATGTAACTTATGGAAACACTTACATAGAAGATTATTTTCAAGCTGGCAATTTAGGTCTCAATCAGGATTTGATTTCCATTCCTTCTTTAATTTATGGAGTTTGCATTTCTTCCCCATCTTACCCTGATACATTTTCTCCCCAGACCCATGGTTGATTTTCAAGAGCTGTAAACCAAAAGCCACCATGGAAGCAATCCTGTTGATATAGGAGTAAACATTAACTCACTTTTCATCAGAAGGGTAGTAACAGGAGAGGCAACTGGATGCACACAGGGTCTAACAAGTAGGAAGGTCACTTTATTGGATGCCTTGCAAAAAAAGAGACAGCTTTAAGGGGGTATTATATAGGCTTGATGAAAACATTTCATATACAAACCTGTATTTCTGATTGTTTTGGTAGCTGGTGCAGTGTTTACTTGGACAGTTTCCCAGTGATTTCCTGCTTTATTAAGGAGACCGCATCCTGAGGCACAGCATTTACATAAGTTACCTACACGATAAATGAGATAAGTAAAACACATGGAGGAAGCCTCTGATACCACAGGCATTATTTCAGAAGAAAACCCCAAGTTTAATAGGGAAAGATTAACAACAAACTTTTTCCTCCTTTTGATATAAAGGCTATTTTTAAGCCATCAGGAAAAGCTGTTTGCACATATATACCGGAAAACTTAAATCTTAGCAAGAAAATACAGAAAAAATATGTGTATTTATCATATACTAAGCACTACTTAGTTTTAGAAACTTGGACTAAATGCAGACCCAAAATGCAGTTAAAAGAACCACCTGGTAACAATGGCTGTTGGCAAAACTCCTAACCAAAGTTTGGGCTGCTGGCTAGAAAACTAGAGATGACTTCAAACTATTTTACAATTTTTAAACTGAATTTAAATTCTGTTGTCACTGTTTTAGGCTATTAGAAATACCACAAAAGATCAGTCCGTAGATGTGAATAGACTATATTTTTCTAAAACTTACTTCTTTTTAACCATTTCAGCCAAGCACAGCTTAAATTCTTATTATAAGTAGGAGCAATGCGAGGTTTATGCGAGGTTTGGGTTTTTTTTCCCAAAAAATGTTAAGACTCAATAAAACCCCCTCAAACCTATTACTGCATTTTGTAGAGGGCTGGTTAACACATAACTGAATATGCTTTATTCTAGCAATTCTCTACTTCCTATTTTGAATCACTTCATTAAAAAATACCATTATTGTTCAGTGGAACTGCAATAACCAAAAAAGAATCACAAAAGTTTTTTAGTGCAATAGAATAGAACACATTGCTTAAAACCTAAACAACAGAGTGGCTACTTGTAATACTGATAGACACCAAAGAGTCACAAATGGCACCTAAAGCAATTTGGACGTAATTTCTACTATTATTTTCCTATCCTACCGGGTATTCTTCATTACTCATACAATATATTGAACTAATTCTATCACAACTACAATCTTTGGTTAAAAGGATACTGGCTCCCAACAAGGCATCTGTGGAAGGATGGTTTTAACTGATACCATCCAAATAGTCCACGAGTTTTGTGTATTGCAACAATCAACAAAGAGAAGAAAATTACCACCGGACAATTCCACAACACTTTAGTGCTATCCAAAGACAGCAAACTGAAGAGGCAACACAGTTTACAAAATGTAAGTACTATGACGTTTCCATATGAGTTAGAATTTTTAAATTCAATTTTATTTTACAGAGGATGGTTTAAGTTGTCTAAACACAAGCTCTTTATGCTGTTTAGATGCTCCAGGCTACCTGAATTTTCTGTCCAATACTGGCAGGTCCAACATAACACCTACAGAAAAGAGACCTGTAATTTCTGGATTATCCTGTCACCCACAACAGTGTTAGCCCAATGTTAGCTAGAATCTGAATTCCAGCAATCTGTTCTCCATGTATCAAGTCAGCTGTTTGTATTTTAAATTTTTCTGCTAAATATTAAATCAAGAAAACCCCTACAGGACAAGAGAAATATTCTGCTATACACCCTAGGCACTCCAGTAAGCGGCAGTGCTCAGCAGTCATGGGATACACTTAATGAATGTACCTTTATGCTCTTTGATAATAACAACCATTATGAAAAAGACTAATTCATTCACATGCTGAGTATCTTGAAACGTCATGTAACATATTACTGCTACAAAGATATTATGACAATTCTTGCCAGTCTTGGCTGACATTCAGCAGATTGCTATATCTCTTTACCTCAATTCCTCCATCTGTGGATCTGGACACATTTGTGAGAAACCAAGAGATATAGACAAAAATCACTGCAAGAAGCACAGTGAGTTTTAGGCAACTTTTAATAAGAAGTGATAAAGACCCTGCTCATCATTCAATAAATACATTACTTACTGCAACAAGTAGCAACTCTGAAAAGTAGCAACATTTTGCCTTTAAGCAACTTATGGAAAAAGTATTATTGTTTGGAGGATTCCTTACACAAGGATTTTGCTCTCCCTCACCCTTTGCCAGACTTCATTTTGTCTACAGGAAAGTGTTGGTGTAGTTGCAGCAATTAAGGGTTTCTCAAAGCATCCCTAGCTGTTACTTTTCCCTACCTACAAAAAGAGGCACAAGGCAGAAGATTACACACTCCTTGGTAAAGTTCATCCTTTGAATCTTCCACCCATTTTTCCTCTTTCTTACATATATCTAATCTACTCAAGATGCAGATATTTTGCTAACTGGCTCAGGAGCACAGCTAACTGCATTATACGGATATTCACATATGGTAGTGACCACAGGCCAATTACCTCTTCAAATAGACCAGGCACGTTTATTTGTATGTGCGATTCCATAAACATGAGAAGACTGTAGTACAAATCTCTGTTGCCAGCAGCAATTTTGTCTGCTTTCACAGTAGCAAAACAGAGCCATACTTAAAGCATAAGAGACCAGCAAACTCCTCCTGCCTTTGGAGCTTGCTGAAAGGGGGCCCCAGCTCAGCAGTTTGGACACTGAGTGGCAAACACCATCTGTATCCTTTTCCCTTCCATAAAAGGAACCTTTATGGGAGTGTAAAGGAAAACAAAGAAAGATTACTACCAGTAGTTATAAATGAATAGTTAATCATCCAATAAGAATGTGAGTTCTCTCAAAGACATTGTGCTAAAGCAAATTAGTCAAAAATACAAAGCTATTGAACAAGGGTGCTCCAAAATAAGCAAGTGATAAACTCAAAAAACCAAACAAAAATACCTCCCTAAGCCAACTTTATAGCTATTATTAAAATATAACTAGGAAAAAAAAAGTTAAAACTAGAATTTATATTTTGTTCATTTTACCCAGGCTAATCTTGAATATCCCATATTCCTTCCTTTTGGTCAGAAAAGCTGAAGCATAGTAAGAATGCCTACATAGGATGTGCTTACACAATTTTAAAGCCAGTAAATTGCAACAAATATTGCCAGGGACACTCATGAAAGCCTATTTTTTGGTTCTGTTTTCAGTTCATGAGCCCTAGAAATCAGCACTGAGAAGAAAAACAAACATAGTTTTGACATGTACAGTAGCAAGAATTAGCTTTGTACGTAGACAAGGAACAAGTCCTTTAAAGCAGAAGTTTAGTGGATTGACAATCCAAACAGCTCAAACTGCATGTTTATTCAAGCTGCGACAAGAAGTCAGGCAGGGAAGCGAGGGCCCTTCATTGTGAGTTTGTGCTCCACACAAACAGCTCTAACAGCTTTAAGTTCTTTTTTTGTTTAGGAGTTTGTTTGTTTCTAAAGAGAAAAAAACCCAGGGAGAATGTAGTTGACCCGGTTGAAAGCAGCAGGCTGGCGCAGGAAAGGCCACCCGCGAGACACGAGCACCACCACGAGGCAGCACTGGCGGCTCAGCCAACTACGAGCAGCCGAGGCACCTTGGGAACCCAGGCACCTTGGCACCGAGGCACCAGGCACCTTGGCACCGAGGCACCCCCAGCCCAGACACGGAGCTCACCGGTGCTGAACAGCCTACATGCACATCCACACTCAGGGGTACAGACAAAAATTAGGCAACTCGATTTCTGCAAGAGAATGTGTTTGTTTTTTTTTTTTGTATATCGCTCGGAACATTCCCAGATGAGATGTACAACATCGCCTGATCCTGAGAATTTTTTTTAGGTATCTGTTGACTTTTAATTTCCAGTACAAGATCATCATAGCTCGAGTGGTGTGAAAGCAAGTCAGCGCTCGGTTCAAGAGAAGCAGTTAAAGGTGTTAACTGGAATAATGCTAATCTAACTAGATATGGCTTATCACTTACTGTTACTTGGTGTAAAGGCATGTTCATTTGCAAATAAAAATAACATGAGGCAGGGAACATCGTATCAAGGAAAGCGGTCTGGAATTAACTTTGTGTAATTCCATTCAGCTTTCTACTTTATTTTGTTTCCTAAGATTTTTTTTTTTTTAAATAGCCTTACTTTCTGAAAAAAAGTCAAGCTTTCCAGTAAATTCCTTTTAGTGCTTTATGACAGAGGTGTAACTGGAATATAAAAACCCCAGACCAGACACCTCAAAACAATTGCTACCTTATATGCTAAATACTTTTCCTAGAGATTACTGATTAGGACAGTGGGGATTTTCTGCCATTTAGCACAACATACAGTTAAGTTCTTGACATCTCACACAACCTTAAAAGTCTCTCAACCAGAAACTCCCCTGTACCTCTTTCATGCTACTGCATTGGAAGGCATATCAGCAAAATCCTTCTGAAAGCAAGTATACATCAGGCTATTGTAGTAATTTCAGCTCCGGCACGAAGAAAATACACATTTTACATAAGAATTGGCATGCCTAGGTTATATGCCCAAAGCAATCTTCATTTTTAGCACCTTTTTTTTTCAGTCCTAAATAGTCACAATTTGTAATTATTAAGTATGGATACCCAACAGCAAATCTTGAAAGACATCAGCACTTGGAACACACAGCAAATTTCAAATGTCACATTTCAAAAAAAGATCAATGCTCATAAGCCTTTGATTCCATCTATCCACCATGTTCCCATGATTTAAAAGTATTTCCCAAGATATATGTGTAAACTAGATGAAACTGGTTTTAATCTCAGCTTCAACTGGGAAACATGAACGATCTGATTCCTTCTGCATATAAGTGATTTTAGGCATTATAAAAAAATTTATTTTGATTGACTAATGACTGTCAGATTTCATTACTCGTCTGACAGGACCAATGCAACACATGGTAGAACTTTTGTTCCCATGTTCTAATGATAAGCATCCCATGTAACCTCTCTCTCCTTGGGATCAAATTAAATCACATAAATTGCTGTAAATGCAATACTTTGTTTAAAAATAATGAGAAATCTGTGGTTTTTATTACAATCCCTGGGTCTCTCAGTCTGCCCTCTCCAGGTAACACTACAAATAATTATTTGCTCAACCTGAGTATAAATTGATTTTCATTGACTTTTGCAAGGGGATGGAACATTCTATGAGAAGACTTCACAAGGAAGGCAAAAGCTTACTTTGATTCATGGTTGTCTGGCATTCCCAATGACCTGAGATATTTCAGATGACAATTTGCATGCAAAGTCACTGAAATTTTTAATTATCATTAGAAAAGTCACTGGAGAAAAAAAGCTAAAAAAAATTCCAAATTCAACAACAGTAGTTTGATCTGAATAAATTCAACCTGTCTGAAAGCAGCACAAGACACATTAAATACTTCAACCTCTACTGCTGCATGAAAAAGCTTTTCCTGCAGTTTTATGAACTGCTTTGATACTTGCATAGTACTCCCCTATGAATTCAAGAGTACTGTAGAAATCTTTGTACAAGATCAATTTTAGACATTTAAGACACTTTAACTTTGAGAGGTCTAGAACTACAGAATCAAAATGCAGGTATCAGCAAAGATGTGGGGGTTTAGGGTAACAAAAGAGCTTCAGATACATACTTCAGGTCTGTTTTTCTTCTTACTCAGTATCTTAAACAATTGTCTGAATTAATATGAATGTATCTTTAGTCTGCTCAGTATGGCTTTGTTTTCTCACCCCACAGCCCAGCATTAAAAACGTACAGTACACAGATAGTTAAATAATTTTAAATATAAATAAATATAAAACTCCCCTCCCAGACTTGCCTAACTACTCTTGTACTTTTGATAAATCAAACCATGAAAAGAATGATTCTGCAAATTAATGCATTAAGGCAAAAAACCCAAACAAAACCATTTCATCTTTGACTTGTTTTATTTTAAGAGAACAGCTAACTCAAAGTTACCAGTGCTGAACACTCTGTTCATCATGCAAGAAGTATATTTAGTTTTAATTACTTTCTAACTACCTCTACTCAGAGACAGTGGGGGATTTTTGTATTTGCGGGGCAGAGCGTTTATTAGCTCAAGCCTTCTCTCTAGTGTGGCACAATCAGAATGTTCTGAACAGCTGGTTAGGAAGATAGCCAAGATGCAAGAAAGATGTCTGAGCCTCCTTTTCAAGGGCAGCCAACTCTTGTACTGTAGGTGCCAGAACATCCACATGGCCTTTATACAATCCACCTGCCAAAAGAGACACAACCTAAATTATGCGATCAAAGCCATTTTTCAGCAGAACTAACAATGCTCAACCACAGTCATTCAGAAAGTTAAACTTAATTACTTTCTTAAAAAAACCCCACAAATCAAAAGAGGTATACACACTCTTCTAACACTTGCAATCCATAGGCTGAATGTAACAAATGCAGAAAACAGCAAAGAACTAGCAGCTTTTTATAATCCATTTATTTAAAATCTATTGTTTATCTATTATTCTGTAGTTACACAGGAGACAAGCAGGAAATAGCACTGCATAGCAAGGGAACTCAAGAGTAGGTCATTGCTTACCACCCAGAGCTCTTTTCTGCCCATATGTAACTTTCCCATCAAAATCATCCACTGGTACTTTTATGTCTGGTTCAACTTGGGCAATAGTGCAGTTTAAGTGTTCTTCAATCTCCCCCAGCAACTAAGAGAAAAAAACCCCAAGAAGTCTTTAAGTACTCTTATAGTCCAAGACTAGTCAAACTAGTGTTCTCAACAGTCACACTGAGTAGCTTGAACGGGAATAGTACACGGAAAACAATTTGGTCACACATACCGAAGACTAACATAGTTTTATTAGCTCAGACTATACAAATTCATTTCCAATTTCAGTATGTTTTTAGCCTACCTAGAAGTCTTTATTTCATAGGCTACCCTACATTTATGAAAGAGGCTAAGGTGTAATAAGAGTTCATAGTCCAAGCTTATTTTACCACAGATGATGTGTATTTGCCCTTCTTTCTCAAAAAAGAAGTATTGATTTTTAACAAGCATTCATAGTTGGTATATAGATCCCAGTGAAAACCTACTTAAGGGACAAATTATTTCCAGGTTAGAGAAATAACAGTTTTAAGTTACTTACAGTTTTGCAACAAACAAACAATCTAAACTGAAGTGTGTAACTAACATCCTCTAAGTCTTAACAGATTTTGATTCGAATGACTATAGGGAAGCTGAAAGTAGGACTCCAACAGAATTGGCTCGGAATATTAAAATAAGCTTTTATAATTAAACAACTTATAGAACACGTAACTTGAAAAGTTTTCTAATTTTTTCTTCAAATAGACTCAAAGGTTATAAACAACCTAAGAATAGGTTTGTACTTCAACTATGCAGGTGAAACAAGAACTTTATGCATGAGTCTTTCAGAGCAATTAGGAGACATTTAATGAAAATGCTTACCTGCATCTCATTGTACCATATGGTACAACCTCCTTCTTCCTTCAGTCTAGTGTTATAACACCCTTTTCCACGGCTACTGCATACATGATACCAAACCTATAAATAATGGAAAACAACTTCTAAACTTTGTGAAATAGAGTTTAGTACATTCATTTTGACTAATTACAGCATGAAAAAGAATTCAGGAATATGTCCTTTCAAGCACAGACAAACAAGCAGTATTTCAATGCAGGATACTTTGCTGCAGATAGAACTTAAGTAAATAGTATCTGTTCACCTTTGCTTTGTAATATAATTACCTTTTCTTTCTCTTTTGCCACAAGGGAGATGGCCAAACCCATCCTGAAATATGATGGGAGAAGGGAGGGAGAAATGTATTTCAGTAACTATTGCCAACTTGTGAAACAACAACAACAAAATATTATCAAGAAAACCTGGTGACTGCTCTGAACACACACATACCTCTCAGCTCTGCCTACTCTCCCAATTCGATGAACATAGTTCTGTTTTTCATCAGGGAGTGTCACGTTGATAACTGTGTAAGACAGACACAATCCATAGAGAATATGATATTTTTTTATTAATGTACGAGCTAAGGTCAGAGATCAGACACCTAAAATAAATATGATTTTGATTGCTGCAATTCCTTTCCTTAGCCTATGTACATACTTCATAATCTATTACAACAGTTACAGGTGTAACCTATAATACCTGCAATAAAGCTTTCACTCTCAAACTGCTTTCTCGATTCCTTTTTGGCAAAAATGGAAACCCAAATGAACAACTCCCAAAACGCAGAACATAAGCAGGTCTATGAGAAGGCATGTTGAAGAACAATATTAAATATTGCCTATTTTAAACCTTTAACATCTACATCTTTTAAAATTATGCTATAGGTCAAATATATAAGTAGTGGACAGGACTGCAAGTATGTCGAAACTCCAATGCAGTTGAATAACTTAAGTTTAAGAAGTTATGTCTTACCATATGGAACGCCGTGAATATCAATTCCTCTAGCAGCAACATCTGTGCAGATCAAGAAACGAACATCTCCTCTCTGCAAAAACAGTTGTAATAAAGTGTTGTGCTAAACACAGCGAGCAATATCCCAGGCAATGAAAATGTAGTCCTTTGGACTTACCTCAACCTGAAGTGTCTCATTTAGGAACACTTCAAATAAACCATGAATAGCTTGGTCAATTTACATCCTTGTTTCTTTCCCCAACAGTACAAGGCAAGCAAAAATCAATGAATGGCTTAATTGAAACTAAACTGCAATATTTTAATTTTTTTAAAGTAATCAAGTACTAAAGACTTTAAAAAACAATAAAATTGCCATAGAGTTTAAAGTTAAGTTTTTATTTTAAAGTAAGCCCACTAACTTCTCAATTCAAATTCACAAAGGTCATATTCATTACCAGTACAGACTTCCACTTACAGAAAATGTGCCTCACACTTTCAGGAAGTGGGATATAGAGCATCTGGGTGCAATTCAGTTTAAATGAAGAACGAGGAACACAAATTAACATATGAATTCATATATTGGGAGGTGAGGAAAAAGCCTTCAAGAATCTGCTGCATCACCTTAAATCTTTCCAGGTTTT
>VZTN01033781.1:7901-24928 GCA_013400515.1 Erpornis zantholeuca
CGGGCGGTGACGGCAGCGGGGCCGGTGCGGCCCTGGGCGGCCATCTCGGGAAGCGGAAACCGGGAGCAGGGGCACCTCCCGCATCCCCGGTCCCTCCGTGGACGGCGGGGCTGCGCAGTCCCCCGCCGGCTGCGTGACCTTGCGGGGAGATAGCGGCGGCTCCTGGCCGGGACGGAGCCTGGGGTCGGTGGGACCCCCGGCGGAGGAGGAGCGGCCTCCGCCCACCGTTCCTGAACGGGCACAAGCGGCAGCGCCTCTGCCCGTCGGTGCTCTCGCCCTGCGTTGTGCGACCGCCGTGTTTGAAGCACAGCAGCGGTGTGAATACAACGCGGGCTGGCACGTCCAGGACGGGTTCCCCCAGCCCCCTGAAGTGCTGTGCGGGCGGTGGGTACGAGAGTGCATCGCGGCCGCCCCTGCGGCGCTCGGCACATGACCGGAGGTGCCGCTGCCTCCGGGCATTCGAGACGGCGGGAGCTCGGCCCTGTCTTCTCGTCACCTCCAAAACCCTTTCTCAGAGACTCTGGGAAAGCATGCGATCAGCTGCTCTTTGGACAAGCCTGTGGAACTTCAGAAGAAGCGGGTTTCTCCCCTTGCTTTTCCTGTCCTGGCATAGAGCTCGTTCTTATCTGTGAAGAATTAGCAGCAAGATAACATATGACTCAGCCAAATGAGAGGGTCTTTGGTTACCCTGAAATAGTCCTTGGCAGTCGTCAGAGATGAAGGGCAGAAGAAGAAGTACCTTTCAGTACTGAGGCAGTTTTGTGTGATGAGTCTTCATTTGGTTTGGTGGTGTTTGTTTGTTGGTTTTTGGTTTTTTTTTTTTTTTTTTTGTGTGTGTGTGTTTAGTTGTTGTTATGAGCTTCTGTATGGACAACATCGTAGTTCTCTTCTTTGTTAGATGTTACTGGAACTAGGCTGAGTGGAACAAGGCTTATGACAATGGTGTACAAGATGTACACCATTATGTTGCCAAGATCCCGTGGTGGAATAGAGGAGGATCTTGATCCTCTACTGATCCTAGAACTGGAGGACCCAAATGCCAAGCTGCTTGTTTCATTGACAACTGGGATAAATTGCTGTAAGGACAGTGGAAGCTCTTACTGCTGCTGTCATCCAATAGATTCTGTTGTTAGTTTTACAATGCTAATGTGATTCCCCTTGGTGAAACCAGTCAGTGTGAAATCTCTTCCGTGTAACTCCTTGGCTTTTATCTGTGTGTAATCTAGATTTCCAGGCTTCAAATCTTACTCTGCAAAAAATTAGTCCTCAGCCGTGTGCCTGTTGTTACACAGCCCTTTCTGTTAAGCTGCACTAAAAAGACAAATGTCCCTAGACTGAGATTCACATTAATAATTACATAATGTCATTCAGGTTATTTGACCACTGCATCCTTCAAAAATGAGTGAGTTATATTGGGGGTTGTGTTAGAAGTCTTTTTTTCTTTGAGTCGGGGAAGGAATCTCTTTTTGGAGATTCTTTTTTGTTTAGTTTTTTTTTTTCCTGGTACCTCTCTGTTGCTGAATAGAAAGTACTGTAATCTTAAATAAAAATGATTAAAGCTAATGGAAAAAGGAGTAACTTCATATAGAGAAAGAGAGGGAAACTAAGCCTCCATGTGGGCTTGCTGTCTTTTGATATATTCAAATAGTTAAATTTCAGCATATTTGGGAAGAAATTCTTTGTTTTATAGGATGATGACTAGTCCTAAAATATCAACAATAATTACTGTTAGTTTTAGAATGAAAAATGAATTTTCCTTGCTTTTTATTTACATGGCTGTTGGAAGCTTTCATTTATAACCCCAGTCAGACACAGAAACTGTGTAAATGCTCTGTAAGGGATGCTTATCATTTTAGAGGACAAGTTGTTTGATGGCAGCATAAGATATGGTCCTTTAAAAATTAATGCAAAATCAGTAAATGGGCCCTAAAGCCATAAGAGTTCAGGTGCAAGAGAGACAAGTTAATAGTGAGTGGTAGTAGTCATCCATTCAACTGGAGAACCTGTGCCTGGCATATTGCAAATTATTTGAGTTCTGGTGCACTACTCAAGCTTTTGCATAAGCTTTTCTATAAAATGAAAATATAGGATGGGGAAAAAACGTAATATATCCCCCCTCTGAGAGACCTTCTTAGCATTTTCCAGTCAGATCTTGTAGAACAGCCTGGTGACTGGCCTCTTTGTACAAGTGCTCCCATAAGTTTTTTGGCTGTAGGCACACAATGGGTTACTAGTAGAGACAGGAATAGCACCAGCAAATCCTGACTCACTGTTTGCTGCTATAATCATACTAGATATATTTTCTCCCAGAGTCTAATACCATTTGAACAGGAATTTGACTCCTATTTCAGTAGTTGCACAGCAGATGTGAACTTTATTCTTTCTTTTGCATGTGGAATAATGCAGAAGCTATTGCTTAGTTCTAGAGAGACAAAAGGGTGTGTTACAGCTTTTGCCTTAGCAGGAATCTGCCCATGCCATCCAAGAGGTGAAGTTGAAATGCTTTTGTGCCTAGGACTCTTTATTTGATGTAGGGCCCTTTGGAGAAAATGTGGGGGGATGCTTGTGCATGTAACGGTTCTACAGAGTTCAGGTAATAGAGGAGGGTTTCAGGGGTTTTTCTGTGTTTTACTGAAACAGTTGTAGAAATTATTTATTTTGTAGCAGTTCTACCAATCTGTTAGACAGATACTTCTTGGGAAAGTGAAGATAAATTCTGATTCAGATATTCTGATAAATTCATGCACAGGATTTTGTTGTCCCGTGCTCTGCTCTGTTTTGCAGAGGACTCATATACTCTTTTTAGTTCCTCAGGTGTTCTGTGGCTAACAGTCAAACTATGAAGTACAGCTAGTTTGACATGTCCTAGCCCCAGCAGTTTCTTGAGTCAGTTTTCATAAAAGGAAAGGTGTGTATTTTACTTGATACTCCGCTACACAAATATGCATTGCTGAGGGGTCTGTGTGGAATACCTGGTGTGCTGTGCATAATATCTATAAATGCCAGAGAGAGCTGATTTGAAATGGAGCTGTGCTTGGCTGAACTGAGAGATTTCTCTGATAAAAATACAGATAAACAGTTTTCCTTTCCTTTTTTTTTTAATAATGAGGGTAAACTCTTTTAATTCTTGTCTTTATTGAGTTAGCTATTTCACTGTTTATCCATATTTTTATCCTTTTCGTGTCAGTTCTTTTAGATGAGCTCCATGTTAATACTTACCAAATGGAAGGAAAAGGCATATTGTGTCTGTGAGCAGGCTGTGGGGTTTTACTATTACCTTGGGTGACCACAAGGTCAGTTCTGAAGTAACAAAACTTTAAATAACTCTGACCCTTTAATGGGTGGTGTTGCAGAATTTGGAAGTTAGTGTCTCATTGTCAGTGTGGCTTTATTGTAGAATTTGTATCCATTATTTGTGTTTTGAAAGTGATTCCTTTCTTTTTTGTCTTTGCAAGGTTATTATGTGCTGAAACCTGTATACCCCCTATAGTCCAAAATGGAGATTGGAAAGAACCAGAAGTGAAACATGCATTTTCTTACAGATAGGTAGCTGCATTGCCATGGTAACTTGGGAATTGCAAGTTCCAAACACACCATGTCAATTCACACAAATTGGACACTGCTGTTGGAAGTAGGGATACAAAGATATATCTTGTTTTTCTGCCCCATTGTTTCTTTTACAAAAGGAAATGTCTTCTTCATATGCAATGCCTGTTGTTCAGTTCTCCATATTTATCTTCATCTTCTTGTAAACAACTTTTCTCAAGAAAGTGCCACAAAATTGGCATTTTGTGTGAAAGTACTACACAGCAGCATGAAAAGAAGTGATTGTGCCAAAATACATGAATAACTGTTTTAAATTCTGCATGGACTTAGTTGTATGTATTTTAAAAGTAAAACTACGTACTGTTTTTTTTATTCATGCACCTTATTCTTTGTTGTGTTATGTTTTTTCATCCACGGTAAAATGCTAACTGTCATAGCTGTGGTATGCATATGATGTTTCTAAGACTAGTTTTCAGTTGCTAAGGCTTTTTCCAAACAGTTTTTGTCCTTTCCACCCCTCTCCTACCCTCCTTGGTATGTAGTAAAGCAAGTTAGGCATCTTGCTTTACTTATTTTTGCTATCAGATAAGCTCCAAAAATTGCAGTTTTGCAGTTTCTCAGTTGGCAGTAGAGGCTTTAAAATCAGAGAGAAGATTTTAGCTTTATACTTAAACACTTGGGAAGTGCATGATGTGGGGAAGTGGGATCAGTTGCAAGCAAACTGTCTTGTTTGATGTCTGGTGCATAGTGGTCTGCTTGCTGGCTGAGGCTGAGTGGAGGCTGTGAAGAGACATAAAAGAGGAAAAGACACTTTCCCCATGCCAGCCAGGAGGTCTGCAGTACACATAGATAGGACACAGCATCTGAGACCCAGATACTTCATCCACAGTTACTTTCCTGGACTGTTGTGTGTGGTGCTTTAAATCTCCAGTGTTTATGCTTTCTTGTAATGAGTGCTGTCAGCTTGAGAAATGGTCTTAATTGTTAGTAGAATAAAAACTGTGGAGGAAATGTTTGATGTACAATACTTGGGAGGTTTTATAGCTCTTTGTTTTCCTGTGCCACTGCTATGACTACAGTCTGCATCAGCAGCATGGGAGAGTGCTCTGACAAACTCCTGACCAGTTTCTTAACTACATCCAGATGGCTAGTATCCTTGAATTTGCTGAAGAGTCTTGTCGTGATTATGGTTAAGGGACGAATATGTGATGACAGTATTAGGGGTTAACCGACTTTGTAGTGGAGGTATGAGAAAAGCAGTAAACTTACCTCACAGGCAGCATAAAAAAGCTCTTTGTCCTCCTGATCTCTATTGTTATTGTTGTTGATATTGTTATTATTTGCACCCTTCTGGTTGCTGCTGATGGAAACAAGAGAATAATGGAGGAAGCTGGAAATTGGGCAGGTGCTTGCAATTCAGTGCATTGCTGCATTTCCTGAGTGCACATGCAAGAGGGTTTCTCTGCTTTTCAGAAGGTGTGTGTGTAGTCCAGTGACTACTAACAATTGACCTAAGAACTAACTTCAGTTATGTTTCCTTACACTTCTGTCTGATCTGTTGCTGTGGGAAAGAACATGTTGCGAAAGTTTCTCAACATGTTGAGAAGGTTTTGAGGATGATAGATCTGCAGTGTTCTCTGGAGTTCTAGGTCCAAGGGGATAGTTTTTATTCATTGGGTTATTTCAATTGCTTAATGTGACTTCAGTAGTCCCTTACTGCCTGTCAGGTAGTGAGACACCAAGGAGGTCCTGGAATGGGGGATCATTGGAATGGGAGAGGTGGGGGAAGGATAACACAGAAAGGAAGGTGATTAGAAATTAAATATCATGATTTTTTTAGAAATTGGAATATGAGATAAGTGTCATGAAGCAATTGAGTAGCTGGCAACCTGAGTGGTCTGTGAAATCTGTCTGAAATGAGATGGACCTGTATCTTAGTTTACATTATAGATGCCGAAGAGTTCTAGCTTGTAGTTTCCTTGACAGTAAAATTTCATCGTCCTCTGTCCATTCAGCTGCCTGTCATATTTGCTCAGCAGAAAATGAAATCTTGGAAGTGGTATCTTTATATTAAATCTGCATCTGACAGAGGAGGAATGATGCGATGAATGCAGGGTTAGCACAGGTTTTAAAAATAGGACAGTAAAGGCTTCTGAAGCTAAATCATCATAGGTTTGCTGTTTAGAGCTGCATTTGCATTTCAACATCCCTTTGGTTCTCTTTGGTTCTAACCATATCCATTCACCTCAGTCTTTACCACTGCCCTGTACCAGTGCCTTTTTTTCCCTGCCACTGTAGTCCTTTACAGCCAGCTCTATGATCCTTCTCTGCTGAAGGAGGCCTCTCCTCGGTCTCCCTCTAATCTCAGCTTGCTATAGGTCACTTTAGATTAGACTTTGGAGAAATTATTTCCTCCTTGTCGGATATCTTAAGACCTTTAAGCCCTTCGAAAGCGTTGGGTCCTTGCTTCCTTGCTGCCTGTGGGACTGGCCTTCGTTGCTGAAGGACGAAAATGCTCCTTATCTTGTGCACAAGGACTCTTCTCAGTCCAGACGTTGGGAATGCTGCAGTTGCTGGGGGCCTTTGCTTTGCTTCTGATGTTGTTGTTGGGGCAGCTGTGTCCTGGCACTTAAAATAAGGACATTTTACCTTGTTTTTATTAAAATGAATGGTCCTCAGCTGTAGTGTTTGACCTATTGACAGAAGATTGTGGTGTCATTTGTTTTCTTTAAATGATTTTTTGTTTGATCTTTTCTGAGTTTGGGGAATAGAGCAGCTGACCAGAGGAAGGTGAATTAAAACACTCCAGCCACTTCATAGAGTAATAATAGGACCACTCTATGTCCTGCATTTCACACTTGTGCTTTTACTCCTATTGATGATAGTGCTGTCTTTTTGAAAACAGATAAGTTAATTATAATAAATGAGTAACTGGTTCGGCCAACATTTGTTCAGATTTTCTGGGAGACCTAAGTGCGCTAATGGACAGGTGCTGGACAGATTAGCCTGTGTTAAGATGTCGTATGAATACTCCTGTAACCTGAACCTGTGAATGTCAAATTTACCCTGTAACAGTAGTCTTGAGCTTCAAATGAACAGATTTTTCACTCTAGCTTGTTTCTTGTCCTTTCAGGTGTGTGGACTGTATCTGCAAAGGCAGCCTTAATTGCTTCTGTCTTTGCTAGGAGTGGTCTCCATGTACTTGTGAAAGCTAGTACTGGAAGCCATCAAGGCTGGTTTCTACCATCAATAATTTTCTCAGAGTTAAAAATTTGTGATCAGTGATGTTGGGATATGAGTACTCTAATAACATTGTGCACCATTTCTTCTAAGTCCATTACAAGGGGATGTTCAAAAGAAGTTTTCTTGCTACAGGAATTAGGAGTTTCAACCAGTTTTTCTTTTTTTTTCTTTAATTAATTGCAGATCAGCTGGAGCGCGTGTTCTTGCGTCTTGGCCATGCAGAAACAGATGAGCAGTTACAGAACATTATTTCCAAATTCCTACCCCCTGTTCTCCTCAAGCTGTCCAGCACGCAGGAAGGAGTTCGCAAAAAGGTAAGGGTTCAATTTACCATGAAGATACATTGTCCCGATGGGAAATGCCCAATGATGTATCATGATTTGCTGTTGCATCCAGGGGTGGTTGGTACCTTCCAAAAGCATCTCCAACAAGGAAAGTTGCGTGGCAAAGTGACACACGCACACACACACGCATGCACTGGATAGCTCCAAATAAGAGTTGACGGCAAGGAGCCAGGAAGGGCTTTTGTATGGTGTTCCAAGGAGGGGTTTATTTGCACCCCTGCATGTGAGCGGGTCCAGGAAACGAAAAGGCCAAGAATAGCGGAGGATCAGGGTTTCAGTATGGGGGGTGATAGAGGTGGGGAGGGAGCATTAGAACCATTGGTTTGAGGGGAGGGGGCAGTACACAGGTGGGGTTAGGGTATGGGAGCCAATGGGGAAATAAAGNGAGTGGGCCAGTGGGGCCTACCAGGGAAACGGAACTGGGGTACGTTAACAGAAAAGAACAGGGTATCCTCGGGAGAAGCCTCTTCCTGTCACCCTAACCTGGGGGGTGCTCCTAGGGTCCACTCTTTAAAGGAGGGCTCCCACAATTTGCTATGCTTGGATGTTCTCTGGAGCAGAAAATTACTCTTTGAGGAAAAATTATCATGACCCTAATAGACAATCGGTTCATTACACCTGTTAGAGCTTAAACAAAGCAGCCAGTGCTTGTATCAGCAAAGTACAGGCTTTGCAGATGTATGGAGGCTGCAATTGTTTCCACTTGGGGCCAGCTATCTCTGAGTTAGCCTGGGACCAAAGCTTGCTACCATAGGGACAGTTGCCCTTGGCTTCCAGGGCTCTTGTGCTTCTACTTGAGTTTGGGGGCACGTATGATGCAATATTGCTTCTATGCACAAAATGCCATGAAGCCATACTTGTTGATTGCATTCACTTGGTTGATAACTGGAATAAGAGCAAGAACCAAGTAATTTTGAAGGTGGAATGTGAAAAAATTCAGTTCCCTGGTACAGAAGACAGCTTTATCACAGAATTTATTCAGGTACCTTAATGAGTACCTGAATGACCAAAACGCTTTGGTTTTTGCCTGTAACTGGCATAGGAGCAAGGACCAAGCAGTTTTAGAGGTGGAATTTAATGTATAGCTGGGGAATTCAGTTCTCTGCATTGGGTTTAAGGTCTGGTAATAGACCTTGGACTGGAACATTTTGGAGCGCAGAGTGCAGATGAAGTGTTGGGGGTTAGTGGTGGAAAAGAAACTTCGCCTAAGTTCCTCTGTCTTGTAGAAATAGGGAAGTGATCATACTGTCACTGCATTTATAAATAGATTTCAGAACTTGCAATAAGTGTAACATAGATTTTTCTCAAAGTTCCACCCAAAACATGGTCCTAAGAGTGATTACATGAAAGTGGATCCATAGATGTCAGGCCATTCCACTGTGCTGAAGGACAGATAGAGACTCCAACTCAGATGGGATATTCTGAATACCTGCTTACCATGTGTGATTGAAGCTGTGAAGAAAGGCATTTAATCAGCTGGTGAAACTTCTGAGTGTATTTTTGTATGATTTTTTTTCTCTAAGCTGGAATGTGTTGTCGGTTATTTTGGAGTGTTAGAAGATTCAGGAAAGGGGGATGACTAGTCTTTTGAAAATTAAGTTTTAAGAAGTCTCTTGAAATCACACACCATTCTTAGGGTGTGTTGTTGTAGTACTAGTAGCACTGCTGGTAGTTTTTGCCTTAGAGTGAATAATGAAATAAAATGCATTTTTTCTTCCTTTCAGGTGTTTAAACAATTGATTTTCATCCACACCAGTTCATAATAATATAAGCCATTATAGCACTTCCATGTACTTCTTGATATTTGTCAAATTCATTGCAGCCATGTGGATTACCTTGAATTCTGCCCTTGCCATGTCAGTGAAGGACACTTGACTTTTTCAGTATTCTATTTTCATAATAAATTCAAAATGTAACAAGAAGGCTGTCTGTGTTAAATTTTTTTAAATTTGATATTTTTCACATAGCAAAATAATTTATCAGTGAGACAGAGGTGAGGGGAAGAGTGTCAGTTTTTTATTCTAACAGATACCAGTGAACATTTACTGTGTAGTGTATAACCTTCAAGTAAATCTCTTCAGTGCGCACATTGCCCTTTTCCATTACTTACATTGGAGCTCAGCTTCAAACAATCTTCTTGCTATTATATTTTGTTAATGTGGTGGGAAAACATGCTAAGAATTCTCCTGCCTTTTCAGATACCTAACTTTCCATTGCTAATTTTGCCTAGTGGATAACTAAGAATGTACCTGTTGTTCAGGCTTAAATCACGTTAAGGCAGTGTAAGCAAAGTGAAAACATGTGTTTTTTAACATGAGCACTCAGGTGATTGAAAATCTAATGAAGCTAATAAATTAAATAGAATGGAAAGAGAAAGGCAAACTCTTTATTAACCCAGTGACAGTCTACAGGCAGTGACAAAGCTGGCACCCCATGTCATGTCTCTCTCCTACAGTGATTGTTGGGGTTAAAATCCCATAAACCCACCACCAACAGCAATAAAAAAAGTGTGCCAATATAGTTCACCATGATTTACAAACTTAGATAATTTTAGTTGAATTGACCGCGTAGCTTTTGATAGTATAGACATAAGCAAACAAGAACATTTGTGTATTGTGAGTATACGGCTAAGTGTAGAGCATTACAGTTGTTAAAGGGCTTCTTTCACCTGACTTTAGAGGCATAGTTTGGTTCACAAGTACACCAGAAGGATTGACTATGTTTTAATTTTACTTTGACTCCCCAGACTAGCTTTGCCCTCAAGCTTGTGCTGCTAGAATGAAAAGGGGAAATTGAATTTCATTTTTCTTCCTGTTGCCATAATGTATTACTGTATTGGTTTTAATTGCTCCCCTTAATTTTATGACTATTAGGTCACTATTGCTGCAACATTCAGTAATTTTAACTCATTGCCCTCATACATTTTCAGGTCTAGGATGCAGTCTAACTATGGAGATAAGCTTGTAATACCTGTGTCTTCTTAATCCATTTATGCTGAAGAAGTAATCCTTTTTCAGGCCATGGTTTGACAAATGAGTTAAATTTTACTCTGGAATGTCTTCTACGGAAACAATTATCCTAGTGGTGTCACACAAAGAACTAATCCAGGGTAGATTCAACTCTGCTTCTTCAGATGAGCTCCAAGAAGTATTTTTGCAATGGGAGCGTTTTTGCCAGACTGGATACCATTGTCACTTTAAATGCAGCCAGCAAAAACAAAAGAAGTCAAAAGTGCAGATGTTTGCTTGAGTCAGGTCTGAAGAGTACTGCTGATGAGATCGTTATTGCACTTTTTTGACATGAATGATTAGAGAAGCAGGATAGGTGCTAAACCCTAACACATACCCATATCCAGCCATGTCTTTTTTTACCAGCCACCATTGGTAATTTGAACATATTTCTCTAGTTCTGTCTTAGTATCTCCTACCCTTTCTAGAAGAAATCTGTGCAAGAAGGTCTTTTCCTCTCTAAAATACTATGAATTTGTAATGGTTGCAATAAATTCACAGCAGCAAAATGTGATAGCTGTCAGAGTTACTTGGTTTGTCAGTGTATCTCTGATTTCAGTCGCTTGCAGTCAGCTCTGCAGTTTCTCTGGACTATAGCTCGACTTTTTTTGTTTTATACCTAGTCATGGAGCAGATATAAAGATGGTGTCTAAGAGGCTGCTTATATGCAGCTCTGCATACATGCGGTTCTGCAGTTTCAATTACACACTTCAGTGACAGCAGTTTAGCTGTTTTTTCAGCATACTATAACCAAGGCAATGATCCATCAAAAATGCAGGGCATCCTGGCTTTTTGATTTGAATTGCTTGAAGTCAACCCGAATCTAAGACTAGCACTAACTGGTTTTACTGGAACTGAATGGACTTCATCTGACGTCACTTCCATTGTTTTGCACCACTTTATTTGAGAATCTGAAAGTTTGCAAGCAAGATGCAGATGTTCAGTGTGATTTCTCAGAATGGATAATTGTTCCAGAGTAGAGATCGTAGTTTTTCGATTTCCTCCATTCAGTTATACCTCCTTCAGAGGATTTACAAATGCCACTTTGCTGGTGCTAAGAAACTACCTAATTGGGACTGTTGAATCATGGAATAATTCAGCTTGGAGGGGACCTTAGAAGTTCTCCAGACCAATCTCCTGTTTAAAACAGTCCATTACAAGCTCAGTTCAGGATGAAGGTTAAGGTTTTATCGAGTTGGGTCTTGAAAAACCTCTGAGCATAAAGACTGTACAGACCCTCTGGGCCCCAACTTCACTACTTGATAGTCCTCATCATGAGGGAATACCATGGTGCACCTCTCCTGTTTCAACACACTCTGGCCCCAGTTTTGCTGTCTGTCAGAGCCCAGGGCCATGATAGATGGCCTCGATCAGCTGCCTGTTCCCATTGGCATTGCTGCTGGGGCTCTGCCTGTCCAGGCAGGGCTGCACATTGCTTCTTCCTGACATCCACAGCACTCCTACTGGCTTCTTCTCTTGTTTGAAGGACTTCAGTTCTGTAATGTTCTGCTCCAAATAGTTCTCATACACTTATTTGGTAATTTTATTATGGGTGGGGATTTTTCTTCTTTTTTTGGGTCTGTTTTGTAAATTGGAGTTATTCTACAACTCAGTATAGAGCAGCAATGTAGATTTCCAAGCCAGAGTCAGTTTTGACAGATAGTAAGCAAGCTATGGAAAGAACTGATCATCTTCAGTTATCCTTTCCTTCTGATATTTCTGTAGATGGATGTTAGTGATTGTGGTGTGGTTTGCGACTTGTGTATTTGTCTTAACAGTGACTTGGAGACATGTCAGAGTTGTTTCAAGGTAATACTGTAAATGATGGCTGCTGCTTTCTTACGGATTAAATAATCGGTTCAGGCCTGATTTGCTTATGCTAAGCCTGCCTAATGGACTGAGCTTGATGATTTGAGCCCAAAGTACTAACATTAATGGTGGTTCTTTCAAGTTGTTTTGGTTTTTTCCTTCCTGTCAGGTCATGGAGCTGCTGGTTCATCTGAATAAGCGCATCAAAAGTCGTCCAAAAATACAGCTTCCAGTAGAGACATTGCTAGTGCAATATCAAGATCCTTCTGCAGTGTCTTTTGTCACTGTAAGTGTCTGTTCTTCCAAAACTGTTTGCTGCTTTACTTTAGCAAGCAGAATATTCTTTAAAGCTCTTGTATTTAGCTCTGTCAGTTTTTGTAGCAAATGTGTAATTGTTTTGAGGTTGATGTTTTAAGAGCTTTTTTTATACTCAGTTTTATAGTCTAGTGTGGGTGAAACTTAGTTTTATAAAGCATTTTGCTGTTCAAATTACTGACAGTTACTCTTGATATTTCATGATTGCATGAATTGTCACTGCTTGTATTGTGAAGGGTCTGTTCATTGGTAGAAGCTGTGTTTTGCAAGGAGCTGCCAATCCTTATCCTGATAAATGCAGGATCAGAGTTTTCCTTAAAACACCTTTATCTCTTTGAGCACATGGGGGTTTAGGGTGGACCCAATGTGGTTTTAGGGTCAGGACCTTAGCTGAGCAAGAAAAGATGAAAAAAATATTATTTTATAGATGGTGAAACTTCTGTATATTATTTCATTCAATCTAATTTAAAAAGTGAAAATAGTTTTAAAATGTTTTTCTGAAACTCTGAAACAGTTTGTATTTCAGTTTTGGTAGATCTGTTGCAAATCGTCATTATGAAACAAAAGTGATTAAATCATAGGGAAACTTTGTACTTTCCATTTTACTATTTGGTCTTGTTTGTAGCATAAATTGAAAACATAACATCTTAGAAATGTATGGAAAAATATTTAGACTTTAAACAGCAGTGACATACATAAAAGTAATCTTAGATTGTCCTAAGCAAATGGCATTATCTGAAACTCACTTTTTAGAAATGACCAAGACTTTTGGCGTGCCTATGTTTCCTATAACAAACAAACCATCTTGTTTAAAGACATACTTGACAAACTCTGCATTTGACTGGATATGTCAAAAATGTCTTTTCAATCACACGTCTTAGAGATGCATATTGCTTTGCGTCATATGGCTTCATAGCATTTTAACTAAAGTGCCATCTATAAAGTAATGAAGTGCACTACAGCACTCCTCTTCAGCACTTCTTTCATCTAAGTTCATGGAACACAACTCTTATCTCTGCAGTTCTTGGCTGGATTTAGATGAACAGGGTAACAGTTAGATAGCCCAGTATTCAGTATTGCTCTGCTGTGCTGTCCTGTCACTGGACTCCTAACTGCATTTGCAGCTTTTAACTATGGTGATTTAGAAACATGTTTTAAGAGAAATTTTGTCTATGCTGCTGTCTTGGTATCTGTTCAATATTGTTTTCTTTTTTATTTCAGAAATAGATAAGAGAGATCATTACACTGAGTTTCTTTTAAGCTGTTGCTTAGTTGCAGCTGTTTTTTTATGAAATTAGAAGATAAAAAGACAAACCAGAGAGGGATTTTTTATTGTTTTTTTCCACCTTTTAAAGTAGAGGCCCAGCAAGACCTGCTCTGAGTAGTCCTTGCCAAGTCTCCACTTTAATTGTTGTCAGTCTGATAAACCTCAGACTTAAGAAATTGGTCTTACAAAAGAAATTGGTCTTCTCGTATGTTGTTTCCAATACCCAATTACATAACACGACATACAGAGGTTAAGGAACACATGCTTCTTTTGCATTGCTGCAATACTTTGTGCTTTTTCTACTCTTTTAGAATTTTACCATAATTTATGTTAAGATGGGATACCCCCGTCTGCCTGTGGAAAAACAGTGTGAATTGGCTCCAACCCTTCTCACTGCAATGGAAGGGAAGCCTCAACCACAACAAGACAGGTATAATTACTTATTCTTGGAGTGTATTTTTTTGGTACTGTTTTAATAAAATAATTTTTATCAGTTGTTTAAAGATATCTTTTCCTTGGTGCTGTCTTCATTACTTAGGATGTTCTTGGAACATACAATTTGGATCAGTAATTCAGTCGCTTGGGTGGTACAAAAAATTCTTGTAGTCTGATGCTGTAATAATATACAGGATCTGCAGCAGCAGACTCCATATATGATAAGAGGTCTTTGTTTCAAGTAAGTAGAAATTTTAGCTAAGTTGTAATAAGTAAAAAAAAAGACTAAAGTTGGAAACTGCTATGTTCTAAGAGCCTCTAAAAAGCTGTTATGGTGGGCTTGGTTCTTTTCTGCATTGAAATGAGTTTCTGCTGTGCTGGTGTTGAAAAATGTCATTAAAATCATGTTTTCGTTCACTCTACATACTGTGATGGTGTAAAAGTATTTTTGAAGTTACCTTACTGAAAGGTCTTGCAGTAAAATCTTGCTTCCCTTTGTGAGATTAGTGTGAAAATACTTGTAGCCCCTGGGAACATGGTTTTTCTCTGTTGAAAAAGCGAGTACGTGAATGAAGAGAGCTTTGGAAAATCTGACTGTACTAGTATACAACCAGAGTATTTGTCAGTGTTTCTTAAGGATGAGACAGTCCTAGATTGTGTTTTGTGGCATAATTATGACACTGTCAAAAATCTGGGCAAATGCAGAGACTATCTCTCCAAATGTCTGCTTGCATGGAGACATATATGGCCCATTTTAAGGACAAATCCCAATTTATCTTCTGTTTTCTATTTTTAAGTACATCAGATGGTAAATAGAGGCTACTGGATTGTGAATATGTTCAACTTTTGTTAATATTATCTTTTTTTTGCTATTAAGGACTTCTGTCTTGTATGTTATAAATAAACAGGTGTGTTTTTTTTAATGGTTGCAGTAAATGTAATTGTTTTTCAGCCTAATGCATCTTCTAATACCAACCCTTTTTCACATGAAATACCCTGCTGAACCACTGAAAGCAGCGTCTTCTCCATTTAATCTTGCTGAAAAACCAAAGACTGTACAGCTGCTTTTGGACTTTATGTTGGATGTTCTTCTTATGCCTTATGGGTGAGTTGATACCAGTCTTCTCTAGCACTGTTGTGTTCTTTATGTGTGAAACAGTACAAATTACACCCTTGAAAACTCATTTAAAGTATGCTGTCACTTCCTGGCTCAAATGAAGCCAGTAGAAAGGTGGAAAGGAAGTTGATAATTTTAAGAACCAGACCACCATCTTCCTTATTTTACAAAACATTTTTTACTTAATTAGGTGTTACACTTTTCTGCCCTTACCTCTTTTGAGCTCAGAGTGAAACTGTGAGACATGTGAGCTATCTGGTAGATAGCCATCTCTTTCAAATAGAAGCCTAACAAAAACGTGTGCTCATCTTTCTGCAGTTGAGTTTTAAGTCTTATTCCTCCAAGGTCATAAGAAAGAATAATTTCTAAAAACTTGTGTTTTCTGGAGTTGAACCTTTGAAAAAGATTTGTCTTTTGTTTCTTTTCTGGTGAAAAATGTTCAAACTGCAATCATATTTTCCTAGTGTGAGCACTGTTTTTGAAAGCAAGAAGAATGTACAGAGCAACTTGAATTTACTGATCACTACTTGTTAGGAACCTTCCAGTGTCTAAAATCAGTACTTATTCAAAATGTTTTTTCCACTAACTGGCTTTTTTTTGTGTCTTTGTATTGCTAAGGGAGCTTTTGCTTTGAAAGAGAATAGAAATAATTTGGATGGTAGAATAAATTTCTATTTTTTCTGGCAGTAAAAGTCTCATGGGATTGGTGGCAAGTATGATTTTTTTGAGCTCATAACTCTTGCTCACCTGAGGGGATTAACATAAACGAATTAATTTAAAATAGTCTATGAGCGCATGAGCTTTCTCCATGTAGCTTTGTTGGAGGTCATGCTCCCCATCAGATATTTCAGGGGCAACTTCCCTTTTGTTTGAATATACAGAATCTTGCAGGTTTTAGTTTAGAATGCCTGTTCTTCTGTTCATGGTTCACACTCTTCAGCTGGCCAGGTTACTTGGTTTTAGCTTCATCTGTGGCTGTAGCATCAACAGATGAAGTCCTTGGGCTTTTCAGTGAGACTTCACTCCCTTCCATGCTTTAATACTCTGGCAGAGTATGAGTTTTTAAGTCACAGAATTATTTAGTTTGGAAGAGACCTCTGAGAAAATACTCAGAGATGCTGAAAGTGGGAGGTGAAAGTTTTAATTTTCTTTCCAGAAGGTGCTCAGAGAGTGTCTTGAGCTAGCCTATGGCTCTGGATGTCTGTCTTTTACAGTCTTGCTCCCTGGGGTGAAGCTGTTTGCAGTGGTTTGCAGCTAGTTTGTGCTTGTTAGGACTTGCTCTGTGATTGCCCAGTTGTAAATTAGCCTTGCCAGTTTGCTGTAGTAAAGCAACCAGAAAGCTTAACTGTAGGGCTTAAAGCTCATAATAAAGTGTTTAAAGTTTTAACTAATGAGANCCTTTTTAGGTTTGTGTTTTTTATAGGATTCGTATAAATGTTGTTGAAGCTTTTAGCATGAGTTTCTTGAACCTAGTACTGCATGAGTATTTCTTTCTAATAGAAAAGAGATAATTTTTTTCTGGTTTGTAACATAAGAGCTCTTTCTGGAAATGCCAGTGGACCTTTCCCTTTCGAAACTGAAGTTTGTTTTCATGTACAATGACATTGTTATGGCTCTTGCAGAATATGTTGGGATAATTGGTAGCTGAGCCTCAAATTCTGTCTTATGTTAGAGTCATGGGTTTAATTAAAGATAAATACCTCAAGCTGGACAAGTTATGTGTCTTTCTCCATTTCAGACTCTAATTCAGCTGGCAGTGTGGATTGTTAAAGGCTCTAATGAAACTCTTTCCCTGCCTGCTTAGGTTTGTATTGAATGAATCTCAAAGTCGACAAAACGTGCCCTCAGCCCAGGGGTCTTCATCAAGTAGCATGGGAGGTCCTGGAATCCCTCAGCCACCTCCAGGGATGAGCTTTTATGCAGCCAAAAGGGTGATTGGAGAT
>VZTN01033782.1:5848-49209 GCA_013400515.1 Erpornis zantholeuca
TTCCAGTTTAAAGAATTCAGTTCAGTTTGATCTGGTGCCCCAGGAATACAGGTAATAATGAAAATGCTGCTGTGGCTACTCAGCTCATTTTTAAGCTCTTTAGTCTTCCTGCAGTTGTGCTTTTTCTTCCTCATTACTATTAACTTTACTATTATTTTTCAATTCCTTGCTTTTTCTGTTGATCTGGTCCCTTGGTTTGTAAATGTCTGGGAACTTCCATTCTCTTACTTCTGTTTGCACAAAGGTGAAGTCATGCAGCTGTACACCTTTTTGAAATAGTGAGGTTGAGTTCTGCAGCTGCCAGGATCTGGGAATCCTCACGTATGTATTTTTCCTTTGATATTTGAGACATGTCACACCTATCATTCTAAAATTAGAGCCGAACTCCATTTTCTCCTTTAGCATGTATTAGAAGTATTTGATAGGTGTTTAACTGATTTCGAAGTGCTTACATCTTGGCCCGAAGTGACATAATTGCTTGTCCTTCCTCTTAAATGTGAAGTGTGGCTTCTAACTTCTTATTCAGCTGATGGGTAGTGCTTGCCCAGTGCTTGATGGAAATGTCTCATTTGGATTAATAAACCTGTGTGTCCATGGCAGTGGATCTTCAATATGTTTCATTTTAGAGGACAGAGCTGTGCTGATGCCCTGGTGGAAGCAAGACTTCGTGCTGCCTCCTGAAATTTTGGCTGCTCAGGTAGAGCCTGCAAGATGGATGCACCCTCAGGAACAATTCATGCTTGCTGTAGGCAAAGCCACTAGCTCCTACAGTGGTTGCTTTTTCTTTTTGATAGATGCCTGTATCCAGCGGAATCTCTAAATCTCAATTTTGGTAAATGTTGAAGATTCTCCAAAACAACATGGGTACATTTTTCAGAAGCTCCAAGTGTCTGTCTGGGTGAGATTTTCATCCATCAGCTGTGTGTGTGACACAGAGACAGGCAAGTACCAGGCACCTTGTTTTCATTTGCATAATGCACAGCTGAGATGATGACAGGCCACCTGGAAGATTTCGTGTGAGCTATTAATCCCCTTCACTCCTCAAAGGCAGGCTCTGGCTGTGAAGTGAAACCTAGCTGGAAGGGGCAGGCAGTTCCAGGTATTTGTGTATTTGTTCCTGGAGGCACAGAAGGGCTCCTACAATGCTTCCCTGTTAATTACAGGTATATTCATTTCACCTTGGGGTGCAGCTCCTGTGTGGTGGCTGTTTGCCAGAACAGGAACTGCAGGGATGACACAAACACCTCATGGTTGAAGGGAAGGGGCAGGAGAGCAATTGCAGCAGATGACAAAGGAAACTAAAAGGTTTCCTTCCTGTCTGCCAGTGGAACCAGGAATAGGAATGTGGTTCCATGGAGATCATCATACACCCACCACCTCCTTTCATTTCCCCAGGTGTCTAGAGGAGGCTGCTCCCAAATGGGGAGATCTGTTTTTTTCCAGATGGAGTCCTCAGTGTGTGCTTTCACAGCCTTGCCTTTTCTTGCTCTGCACCAAGTCCATTCCATATGGAGTTTAGAGGCATCCTCATCTCCCAGAAATCCTGCTAGAGAAGCAAATCTTCTCCCAGTAATGCTTGACCCCAGCCACTTCAGAGCGTGAATGAACTTTCACCCTAAGTTCATCCCAAAGATCCATGGGTTCAAACCTCATGTTCCTTTCCCAGCAGAACACATATGGAGATTATGGACTTTGCAAGGACACCCTATATCTACAAATGTAATGGTTTGAGGTAAGCAACATCTCTTTGAGGAGCCCAAGGGAAAAACCACACATTGTTCTGTTGATGGGATGTTGCTGTCAGTAACAAGCAGTCCTAAAAAAACCTTAAAAATGTATAATTTAAATTATAAATGTATCTTGCAGCTGCAGTGTGCATTGTGATACCTGTACTAATCCAAAGCCAGTGCTTGTTTTAACCATGAAAGCTTTTCAGATCATGTGCAGTGAAGTGTTTTTGTAAGAACCTAAACACAAAGACAGGGAGGTCTAAACCACTGCTGGCAAGGATACTGCAAAAATGTACAGCATTTATTCACATACAGACAAAAGGCACAATTCTACGGAATATTTTAACAAAAAAATACAGCTGTTTCAACTAGGTCTTTAGAAATACTTCAAAAAAGGGAGAAAATAAATACAGGATTGGGCCATGTAATATAAAATAGTCATCTCTACATATACTTTTCATTTCTGTTTCTCTTCATGCACCTTTTTTTTAATTAATTTCAGCTGAATGGACACCAAAGCTAGGCACGTAGTGAAAAATCTGTACAAGTTTTACAAATGTCATCACAATTGTCTTAAATGTCTGAAATCAAGATTTGTACACAACATGAACCCTTCATTTAGATCTGTGTGAGTTTATAACCTAACAACTGGCATTCCAGGCAACTCTACAGACGTTCAACTAGCCTACAGTTCGACAGAACACACCGATCATATCAAAGATCTCTTGGTCAGTCAGCACAAGGAAAGGTAATGCTCAGAAACAGAAATCCAGCAAATCCCAGTAAAACAGGGGGGTGGGTTTGTCACTGCAGTACCTGCACCACCTCCTGCTGAGCGCTAAGTACAGGGACAAATCTAACCTACAGAGCCAGTGCTACCGCAGCCTTTTTGGTTTGGGTTCAGCTCCACTGGAAACCTCACAAAGCTTTTTACCCTCAGTGCCAGGGGACAAAGCAGCTAAGGCATTCACTCTGCACAACATTAGTGTTCATCATAGTGCAAATTAACAAGGTACCTCTGTCCAAGGGGGGTGAGGTTAAAGGTTTACTCAGAATCCAAATTTAGGGTATTCCATCTATGGCTTGGCAATTCCCGTGTGGTCATGAGCTTCTGTCTTACAGAAAATATCAGTGCCTGGCTGGAGAGTGTTGCTGGATGTTGAGTAGAACTTACTGGCTTTTACCTTTTGTCTATTTGTACTTTGAACACATCCCAAGAGTGACTTTGTAACCTCAGTCACCAGTGCCCTGCCTGACTTGTACCTCTCTAAGTCATGTAATTACTCTGACTTCTTGGCACCAGCAACAGGATTTTGAAAGTGTACTATCTTACATAAAATTCCCCTTCCTCAAAAGCTTAAGACTTCCAAGTTTTAAAACAGCAGGGATGCATTCTGGTGAAATATTTAATTGATAATGCTAACTTGCATAGCAAGATAGGGTGTTAAGCCTTTTTTATTTTCTGATTGAATCCTCTGGAAGACTCAGTCCTGTGGCAGAGGAATTTGGTGTTGTCAAGTGTTCCCTCCTCAGGAGGCAAGGGTCAGACATTCCAAAGTGAGTGGATGCTGTAACAGCAGGCTGGGAGTAGCAAAGGGGAAGAGAAAGAAGTTCTTCATGCCTGTCTCTCTGTTAACACATTGCTGCTAAAACTTTTTCACCAGTACATCCCTGACCTACATCTATGAAGAATTCCAAAATTTACAGGCTCCTAACACTCCACTGCGATGTGTGCGCTCTACTCGGTACAAAACAGTATCCTCACAACCTGTTAATAATTATTGCTCACAGCTTACTAATTATTGCCACTTGCAATTATTAAAAAAGTACACAGAATACGAGTTCCCTCTTCCATCAAATCTAGTCCATAATAGAACGAAATAGTCTTTCTCTGTTTGACTGTAAAGAGCTAATCACAAGGTATTGCCTTTGCTTTTCATCCTATTTAAAAATATATATTCATGTCCATTTAAAGCAACCCTTTAGTGTCATAAGCCTGACTCTCCCAGTACATATCATTAGTGCATCTGTGGTGGCCTTTGGGAAATCCTCCTGCCTAGTGCCTTTCTACTGCCTAGAAAACTTCTGTCTTGGAATTGTCATCACACGCCCAAAGGCAGGTGCCTGACTAAGGGTGACAGGTTATTCCCTGGAGTGCTGGAAGCCCCAAACCTGCCCCTTGCTTAGAACTGAGCCATCTGGGAGCATCCTTTGTGTCAGTCCCAATCTTGCCAGCCCTGCCCTGTCCCTTCCTCCTCCTCCAGTACAACGTCATGGCTATGCCTGGTCATCATTTACATGTAAACTCTGGAGCATCCGGAGGGGTTTGAGCTGCCACCTGTGCTCAAACTGAACACAACAGAACACATTCTGCAACGAGAGGAGAAAGAGCTGCCCCTGCCTGGGGACAGGGACCATTTGTAATGGGATTTACCAGTGCAGTGCAGTATGGTCTAACAACCATCTTCCATTCAATATCCATGAACTAAATTAAGAGCTTGTGCTTTTCCAGAAGTCAGGGGAAGGGAGCAGAATTTTCAGTGCCTTTTAGCTAGAAGGAATGAATGCAGCCTAATTCCTCCTACCCACCCTAGCCCATGTTAAAAGATTGTTGTGGGTTGTGTACATCCCAACTCCTGTTTTAGTAGTGATGTCACTTCTCTGCTTACTCAGGAAAGTTGCAAATAAGGGAGATTCAAACTTCTCACAGAAATGGGGGAGGGTGAGGGGGTGTGGATGGGGCAGAGAGAAAAAAAAAAAAAACCAAAGAGCTTAAAACAGCTTTAAGTGCATGTAAACATATTTATACAACTCAGGAAAAAAAAGGGTTTTCAGTTTGTCAGTCTGTAGCTCTAAGAATGCTCCTCTCCCATACCAGTGAGTAAGGTGGAGTTGGCTTCTAGGCAGTGACTCTACTAACCCTGTCCCTGGGTCCAGTCAGGTCGCCAGGATGCTTCTCCTAATAATGTCCGTCCTCCTGCCAATGGTGCTGTTTGGACTGAGCCTCTGTTGCCTGCACTTTTTTTCAGCCACTTCAGTCTCCGAGTCGCTCATTTCGGCGTCGGGGACGTACCCATCGTTCTCACTGTCAGGCTTTAACTTGCTTTTCGTCCTCTCCTTCGCGGGAACTCTGCCCACGCCCAGGTAGGGGTAGCCGGAGTTCTGGCGGCAGGCCTCCTCCAGGCTCTCCCCCTGCTGCTGCCTCTCTCCCTTCTTTGGAATTCGGAATCCGCCCCAGTTTTTCCCTGGGCTTGTGGGCGTGGTAGGCACTTTAACTACTGTCTGATTAGAGTTTACTTTGATGAGACCCCCATTACATTTAGGCACTAAATCCCTCCGAGTGCCAGGTGCTGACCTACCACTGGAGTGGTTCACAGCCCTTTTGTTTTCCGATTGCCTCTGAGAGAGTTCTGTGGGTCTCAGCGGTTTGTGGTTGTGTTTAGAAGTCTTTTCCTTCAGTTCTGCCTTCCCCACCTCGCACTGTGGGCGATTGTCTCTCCTTTTCCTGTGGTCTGGTATAACGATGCCGTTTTTCTGCTGTGCCGATACAATCCGTGTCTCAGCAAAGGTCTTGTCAAAATTTAAAAAGCTGCCTGGAGCTGCACCTCCTTCCCTCGGGCTGGGCTGCCTCAGCAGGGATTTGCTGTCATTCCCGGGCCTGTCTCTTACCCTGTCTCTCTTGTGCTGTTTTTTCAAGGAGCGGGCCAGGGATGTGCCCAACTGCTTCCTGAAGAATGCAGAATGCCACTTCAGATCCTCGATCTTGGGGGCGTTGGGGCCCAGTGACGGGCTGTTGAACAACACCGTGTTTTCCATGGAGGAGAATGAGGAAGGCACACCTGAATGGAAGCAAACTAAGTTCAAGTCAAGCAATTCCATAGCTGTGTCAATACCAGTACCTGTTTTAACTCTGCTCCGCATGCCTGACATGTCCATATCAGAAATGGGTATTTGGCTGCCTGTCCTGCACTTTTAGGTCACAACTCTGTGGATATGTCATGGTTTCACAGCATCCTGCTTGGTGGGGTTTTATTTTCCTGTACCTGCACCTAAATTAAATTGTAGCAAATACAAGTCCTAGCCCTGCTCTGTCCACTAAGACACACTCCTCAGAGAGGGAGGCAAAAAGCAACCAGCAAGTGGATCTCACTGATGCCATCTAAACTAGGGTTTATTAGTTACTCGGTAGTTAAAGGGTAATCTGGTCACTGCACGAATTTTGAAGGTATTCAACTTTCTGAGAAATGAAACAAGAACAAATGAGGTCCTGTTTGTCCTTTACAGCCTGTAAGCAAACCTTGCGCCTGTGGTCTAAAATAAAAAAAGGAACACTTACCTGAAACTCTTTCTTGTTCCAACTGCTTTGTGTAGCTGTTAAATATCTGTTCTTGAACTTTGCAAACAGATCTCTTGATTTTTTCTCTCCGTGTCACCATGTAAGTGAGGTTACGCACCTGGAAGACAGCAAGGGGATGGGTTTTACAGGAATTGTATTCCTAGGATGTTTCCCCATCTGTGCTTTGAATTAATTCAGCTGGAGTACTATACCCCATTTAAACAAGTTAGTAGCATATTTAAATTTAACCACCTTCAACACAATATGTAGAGAACACAATTCATAGAGAATTCTATTTAATTGACAGATTATCTGTTTAATTGACAGGCTATTTAATTGACAGATTATTCCATCAGATTTGGAGAGCCGCAGCACAGAAGTAACTTCTACAAACACCTGAGTCACACACACACAAAATATAGAAAAATGTTGTAAATCCTTGAATGTACTCAGTATTAAATACTTCCCAGATGAGGGAATCACTGAGAAGTACCAGTGGATGATTCCAAGGCTCCTCTCTTAGTACAGCGTGGTGCCCTGTGAATTACAACCTTGTGTGGGCTAATCTGGAGAAATGCAACAAGTGTGTCTGGTTTTGCACAGGTCCCTTAAATCCAAATTATCTTGAATGTACAATCAGTGGGAACAGAGGAGTAAAACATTAAAAATGCTACTAAAATCATGGATCCTGTTTTGACATCACATTTAGAAATGGAAAGGATACACGCAGAATAATTTAAGATCCAGAGAACATAGTTACAAACTCTAATTAGCTGATCAAAGAGAAGGTGACAAGACAGCTTGAGCACATGGAGCAGGAACAAAAGATCCCAAGTAACAGCTAGGATCTGGGCCATCTGAACAGCTAGAGAAGGGCCACAGGCTGGAGTTGAAATTAGGAAAAAAAACCAAAAAACAAAAATTCCAGCAATTCATTTTAAGAGTAATTAGGCATCAGGATCCTTTATGAAGGATGCAGTACATCCATGAGCACCTGCTGTCCCGGTTTAAAGACTAGACAGTTATTATTAAAGAAAGGCCCAGGTTCATGTACAAGGTTGCTGAGGTAGAACCTCCTGAACCAGCTTTTGTTCATGGCTGACATGAGCCACATGCTGCAGGGACATGAAATACTAATCTCAGTGCTTTCTGGCTCTAAGAGCTCTTAAATTCCATGAGTTAACCCGAAAAGAAAGGAATTTAGGATCAGATGTACTCATTAAAACACCAAGCTGATCCTACTGAACTGTTACTGAAACATTCAATACCTAAATGAATCAAACATCACTCCCAAACCTATACAAATAGTCCAGGGAAACCATCCTACTCTGGTATGCCAATGAAACACAGATCTGCTGCAAAGCAAGGGAAGTTTCATAGTCTTTTGAAAGGAACGTGGACAGCCCTTAAAGGCTGAAAAGGCTTCAGCTGGAGGCTGCAGAACAGTCCACAGCCATCAGAGTTAATCAGTAAAAAAGCACAAGCAAAAACAAGACAGTCCAGTTGCAGGTAATTGAAAGCTACAGGCCAAGACCTGCTGGCCCTGTGACAGACCTCTGTGTGCAAAGGGTAATTGCTGTGCTCTGGAGAAATTTAGTGTTAGTGGTCTTGCCTGACAGCACAGCTCTGAGCTGAGATGAAGCTCGGGGTGAGCACAGTTTGGGAACTCGGCCAACTGTGGCCAGCACAGGCAGTGCCGGGGCTTACCCGCTCCAGGTCCTGCCGGAGGTGTGTGAAGAGCTGCAGCCTCCTGAACAGAACATCCTGCTCCCGTTTAGCCAGATTGTCCTCTTCATCCTTCTTTGGGGTAATCAAAGGCTTATTGAAGTTGGATTTCCTCTTCAGCTTCCAGTACTGGTAGAGGAATTCCACCGGCTCCTCGGGCAGCCGCAGCACTTTGGCCACTTCCAAAGACTCAACGAACGTGTAGAACTCGTCCTCCAGCTGCTGGAGCTTTTGCTTGCGGAGGCTGACCCTGTGGGCCTCCTCCTGGTTTTGATCCATGCTGTGGAAAGGGTCAATGTGGGCAGGAAGAGAGGTGTCCTGAATCCCATTCCTGTTCTCCTGCCCTGGGCTCTCACTCAAAGTCTCAGCATCTGCTTTCTTGGTGGAGCTGTGCTTGGGACAGTACGACTTGAACTTCACCTCGTCATTCTCTGCCAAGATGGTCTTCATCTCCAAGCCGCGGTCAAACGCGCAGGTGACGTGAAAGGCTGTTCTGCAGTTTTTCACTGAACACTGGAAAAAAGGAATTAAAATTAATCCAATAAATATAAAGTTGAGAAGCCACACTGCCTAAAACTATTCAAGCAGTCAGAGCTGCTTTGGAAGAAGAACCCTGTCACTGCACTCTGCTTCTAAGTGGTATGTAATTCCTTGCTCTCTTCCACTAGGGTTATGACTTAGGGCTTTCAGGCCAGGCAAGGATCAAGTGGCCCAGAGGGATAGGAGTGTTTAACCCCGCCTCCAGCCCCACCACACTATTCCATACCCAAAAAGCCACAAGAGGAACATTCCTACTGACACCAGAGCCACTTGCGTATAGCACCATTACCCGAAATAAAGTGTTCCCCTTTGGACTGTGCCAGCAGGAGAGGGGAAAAAACATCATGGTGGCTCCAGGCCAGCCTGAGACTTTTAATTAAAGTCTTTCCCAGCACCTGGACCCATGCTATCCAAAAGGCCTCAACCAAGGGGAAGTTTATTCCCTGTCGTCCCAATTTTATAACATCAAATATTAAATGCAATGAACCATTACTTCACTGCATACAGCCTTCATTTTGCCTAGGAGAGCAGGAGAACAGGAAATTCAAATGTTGTCGTTTTTCTTCCCTCTCAGTGAACCCAGCCGTCATGGGCACTAGTAGTTCAGCTGATTTAGCACTTCATTTCCATTATACCTAATTTCCTTTTGCAAAATTCTGTCAAAGATACCACCAGCCACCAACTGAGAGGTTCAAATATATATAAATATGTATATATATATATATATATATATACAAACACATATATGCGTTTGTATCCACTCACACCTCTGGTGAACAGCATTTAAAGTGGAAATGAGCATTAGTGCTAACTAGGAAACAAAACTATGCTTAACCCAAGCCCTGAAAGAGCAACACACTGCACCGGGATGTTTATACAGTGCTTTGTAAAGAAGCCAAATCTCTCTCTCTCTCCTCTGGGTTTTCCTGCTCAGTTTCAGTCAGCAGCCAGATGGCTTATGAAGGTACAGCAGGGTTAAAACTGCACATGTTTTAAATGAGCAGTCTTTAATAAAATCAATGTATAAAAGGAATTTAAAAATACCAAAGCATCTTTTGCCCTTTCCTCTCCTACTAACAAACAGGCCAGGAACATCCCAACTGAACACTGAGCAGCACAGAGAAGTACTTTAGCCATAATTAGCTCTTACTGCAGCTCATGTTTTATTGGGGGAAGAGGGGAAAGCCTGTCTCACTGGGAGGAAATCTGCAGAACCTGGGAGAATTTGCAGTCTTGTTTTCCCCAGCTTATTGCAGCTGCTCCCTGACCAGCCTGACACACACTTCCAGCTGCCACTTTTCCTAATTGTTGTGCACATATCAGAAGGTGGTCTGGAGAATGGACAAAACAATTTCAGCTACATAACAGCAGCCAAGAGGGAGGGGATGGCTCTGCAAGGAGGGATTATGGTTGCAAATTTATATGCTGTGGACAGATTTATTTTCTCTAGTTAACAGTTACTATTTCATACATTCCTCACATGGAAGTGGACTATGATAGGTTTCACTGAACTACTGCTGCATTGCTGGCTTACAGCTCTTCCTGGCAGCCTTGTCAAATGACTTGGAGCAGAGGAGAAAAGGGAAATGGATATGAACTAATTTTAAAGTAGTGTAGGACTCCAGCAAATTTTGTGTCTCAATGCTGGTCTGACCACCATGGATCTTGTTAACATCAGGCTAGCCCCAGAAGAAAGAGCTGTACTTCAGCCTCCTTATGAGACTAGTATTATCCTCTCTGTCTCAGGGAGCCTCCTGAAGATTGTTTTGCTGCTGGAAGTGCTATGAGGATGAGAAGCATCATCACAATGCTAAGTTATGTCTTACTGTCTTTTTCTACATGATAACAACACTGCCCCAAATGGGTCACCTGTTCTTACATTCCCTCATCATTTGTTCTCAAGCAAAGGAGATCAAAGTCTTGTCTGCTGTCTCGAGGAACAAAGTATCTCTTCTTTCAAAAATCTGAGGCTTGGTAACATATTTTCTCAATCTTTCTAGATTTTTAAATTTTTCTTAAAAGGATTATTTACCATTTCTGAGTGATTTTCCACTGTAAAGGATCTGCGGGTGCATCACAGCTAACAACCCAATCTAAATATGCATGTGAAACAGCACTGCCCAGCCTGAAATGCTCTGATGCAGATCAGGTCAGTTAAGCCCATCGTAACAACCAGTAAACACATTTTGCCATCTACGAAAAACTGGCAAAGGAAAACACGTGGATATTTGTGTGGTTAAATTACCTGTATAGAAGCTCCAACTTTTTCATTACAAAGGCTGCACACCAGTGCCCACCTACTGCTGGGAATGTGGGAAACTTTTGTGATGGGTTCCATTTTTTCAGGGCTTCCAATGCTCACCTAAGGGAAAAATGGTGAAAAAATGGAGTGACTGTGACACTGTTAGTTGAAAAGAGAAACAATTTTATCAAAGAAGTCAAATTCCTTGTGTGTATATGCAACTTAGTGTGTCCCAAATTGCTCAGCTTATAAGGATATAAATTCTTTAAAAAAAGAAAATCAGTTTCTCACTTTGTGAACAAAAAAAACAGTTTCAAGGTGAAGCCTACCAATATAAGATTATCATACAGTATGAACACTATGACTACAAGAACCCCCAGGAATTCTGTCACATTCAAACCTTCCTGATTCACCTTTAATGTTCTGTTTACAAAGTGAAATGGTATCTTGTGTCCTTGTTAAATGAGCTTTGCCAGAAGCAAAGGCCTCATTTTCCAAGGCTTAACTCTGATTAACAAAGGGAATGAAATTAGTTTCTTTACAGGTGAGGCATCATCCCCCGCCAGACTTTTTATCTAACCAAGAATCCCTTACACTGCATTTCTAAGTTAAGCAATGCTTTAAAGAGGGTTTTTTTTTTTCTCTCTCTCTCTCCCAGGATCACATCCCAGCACCCACCTCTGGAATCCAGAGAGCACAGCTGACGTGCACCCACTTGGTGCCGCTCCGGGTGGGCTTCATGGCGCCGCCCTTCTTGGGGCACAGGAGGCACTTGGGCTGGACGCCCAGCGCGCAGGTCCGGCACAGCCAGCTGCCCTCGGGCACCTTCAGGATCCCGTAACACGCCTGCACCCCCGCGGCCAGCACAGAGAGAACAAAGCAAACACCAGGTTGTTCCTTAGCTGCTTGCACACAGCCTCTCTCAACTCTCACAATTGTTTTTATTCAAAGGGAAAAGTGCAGGTCGGCAACTAATTAAGAGCACGTTTTTCAGAAGGTTGTGTCCTTATAGAGCCCTCCATCCCAGTTACAGTCAGCTTAAGTTTCAGGTTTGATAAACACTACAGGTCTGAAAATATTGACTTTGCATGTCTTGCAGGATAGTCACTTGTACTTAGAGCTGTCATAGGCCAAGTCCTTTATCATCAGTACAAAAGCAGTTAAGTAACACATCCCAAAAAACGTGTTTCCTGCTCACCAGACAAGTTTTTCCAAACACCAAATAACGACAGAAACTTGTTAAAGCTGGGAAGCAAGGATGGGCTGGTAGGAAGGCACCTGCCACAGTAAGAACCATCCACAGAAACAGATAGAAGAGATACAGTTTTAGCCTTTCATGTTAAGCAAATTTCTTAAGTGCCACAGAGAGGTGGCACATAGTAGTGCTTCCCTAGCACGGCTCATAGGATCTCTGTTAAATTACCTGTAATAAACCCTACCTGTGTCCCTACTGATTGCCTTTGTGGAGAAGTTTCTGTTACCACCCTACACCCTGCTGCTGTGCCCGGGCCACCGTACCTGGTGCACACAAATATTGCATTTGTCACAGAACACCATTTCATTGCCATCCTCTCCATCTGGAGACTGACAGACGTCACAGACAACGTCCTCATCGTATTCAATCCCCAGCCCTTCTTCCGTCTCGATGGCGTGGTTCATGTTGTCGTAGCAGCGCTGTTCAAACTCCTCCATCACCCTTTCCATGGTGTACTCATCCAGCTCCAGCATCCCTAGAAAACAGGAGTTGTTCACATAGTTGCTAAGAAAGGAGTGATAACCATCACCACAAACAGCTCCACCTTCTTCTTTAACAGCTGAGTAGACACAGCAAATCCCCACATGGATGCATTTCATTCCTAGAAAATCATGTCTATTCCAGCATAAACTAGGGAAATTGTAAAAAAAAAGTCAAAGTTGTCTTATAACACTATTAAACTAACAAAAATGGAATATCCAAATCTTTCCTCTTCTAAGAAAAACTTTCAAAGACTGATTCTAGCTTCCTGGTCTTGTTCTCATTTTTCCTTCTGGGACAGCATGATCTACAGCTTTTGCTCCAATTTTACTACCCAGATGCTGACTCTTTCGTGAAAGAATTGAAAGTATTTTGAACTAAAAGTGATGGAGCAGGGGGAGAAAAATCAATGACTAAATCTCCTATGATACTAGAAGTGAATCTGCAGTTTCTAACAGTTGTTTATAACAAGTTCCAACCCAACAGGGTGCAACCCCAACTGAGGGCTCCATCAGACCGTCCTACACCAATAAATTAATTTGTTTTAAAAATTGAAAAACATAGCTGTAATAAATGCAACATCAAATCTGGGACAATAAATAAATGCAATATCTAATCTGGAATTTGCTCTTTTCCAAAAGCATCCATCAGAAAATTATTCATGACACACAGCTACAGGCTAATTATGTTGTGGTATTTTATGATTCATTTTTGTTTTGAAACAGAAAGGCCTGCCTTTCCAGGTAACTCCCCCAGTTTATATCCTGGGCATGACCTTCTTTGTGTAGAATATCCCTTTGGTCAGTTTGGGTCACCTGTCCTGGCTATGCTCCCTCCCAGTTTCTTTTGGTCACCTCCTCACTGGCAGAGCCTGAGACAAGGGAAAAAAAGCCCCTGACTTAGGACTAACACGAACCCCAAAATATCAGTGTGTTATCAATACCATTCCCATTATGAATCCAAAATACAGCAGTTGCAACAGCTACTGAGAAGAAATTAACTGTACCCTCGCTGAAACCAGGACAGAGAAGAGATGGCAACCGCAGGATGGGTGTTTTAACGAGAAAATTCTCCTTTTGGCTCTTCCTGTGGAAAACTGAGCCAAAAATTCTACAAAACGAAGAATAAAAACTTCTCTAACTCCTCCAGATCCAAAGACAAACACTCCACAAAAGCACTTCCAGCTTCCCTTACTGACAGGTAAATCCCTGCAGCAGAGATCAATGCATCCCATACTACCCAAACTGAGCAGCTGAAAGGCAGCAAGAGGGAACATCCAACATCCTGCTGAGGAAAGAATTTTGCCCTGCAACCCAGAACTGCTGCACCAGCAAAGCAGATGATGGCAGGTTTTACACCAGCTTGCAACTGAATTCTGACCTCTCAACTGCTCTCACTTTGTAAGTGACCCTTGGAGACACGGGACAGACTGACCCATGCTTCTGCAAGGGTTACAGAAAGGGAAGCAGGGGCTGCAGCTCCTGTTCAGAGGTTTACAGTCATCCCCCTACAGACATGCTGTACATTCTCAGTACCTGAAGCAGTCTGACAGGTATCAAAGAAAACACAAGGAATTTGTGGCTGCAGGGACACCATAAGGAAGTGCTCCAGGTGCAGATCAGAAAGTAGCTCACTATTCCAATGCCCATTTGTAGTATCTGTAGGGTGCAGTGTCTGAACAAGCACCCATGTTCAAGTTTCATGACCCCCCAACATGCTGCCTGGCACTGACAGCAGCATTTCCTTCCCTTTGCATACAGCAAAACTGACTGGGTAATGATTTAGAGCAATCAAACTACAAGAAACTACACCAAAACAGAAGATCCAACAAATCCTGGCTGTTCAGTGTGCCCTGTGCAGCATGTACTTTTAAAGGTTATGCTGGTGTAGCAGAATGGCTACCACAGGGCTCCCCTCAGAGGTACAAATCTGTTCTCTTGTGCTGCTCACATCCCACTCTAAGAGCCCTCTTTGGGTTTCAGCAAGACAGACTGGATAGAAGGATACCAAACAAATAATAAAAAGTACATTTTTCCCCTGAGGAAAGCTAAGGGAACTTGCTGCTGCTGTTTTCCTGAAGATAACTGGAAAGGTAACCTGAACTCTGGAATCATAACCTGAAATCCTCTAAGCCCAACACTGAACCTGAGCAGGACTGATGTGACATCTGGAAAAAAGGCCTGGGTAAGAGACCACGTCAAGACATCATCTGTTTCTTTCATGTGTTGGTTTAGAAAGGAGAAATAGAGTTATAAATGGTCATTTTGTGGTTCTTCAGCCATGCCACCTATGGGCTACAGCCAGGTAAAACACGTCTGACTAATCTGCAACCCAAAGCAGGGAACTGCCAGAATGCCAAAGCAAAACCCAGAAGTATTCACCAACATGTCCAAACCTCTTTATCTGGCACAGCAAGATGTCCCTCACCCAAACAACGTGGTAGAAGTTCTGTGCTGACTTACATCCTATTTGGTTCCACTGAAACCCTCTCCTGAAGCACTCGCCAAAGAAACATTCCAGTTCACCCCTCTCCCCTCGCCCCTTCCACACACAATCCATTATGCAAAAAAGGGAACAGCTATTCCCCTTGTGCCAGCTTCTCCTCCTGCTTTGGAACTAGAGCACACAGTCACAGAGAGACTTGGGAGCTTCCTCCAAAAGATCATTGCAGGAATTCCTTGCTGTCCCGTTCCCTGTGCCACTCAGCTGGCACAGACTCACTAAACCTGCCAAACAACTTGTCTGTCCACACTGAACACCACGAGCCAAAATGATGACAGATTTGTGATGAAAAGAAAAATAAATGAATAGGACTACCTGGAAAAACTACCTGTGGTGGTAGCGGTCGATCTGATGTTCTCTTTGAGAACCAAGATGGCAAACTGGGAACTTTGGGAGATGAAAGCAGCAGAGAAAAAACCACAACACGTGGCCAGATTCTGACCAGGTCTAAGCAGATACAACACAGGAGTTATGAAGGCATCTATCTTAGGGCTTAATCACATCAGGTCTACTTTCCCATGGCTATCCCAACTTACATGATTACTATCTCCTCATACCTCTACTGTTTCTCCCCAATTCCACCCTCCCTGCAAATATTCTTAAGACTGCCAGCATTAAAAAGAAAAAAAAGGCAACAAATCACTCATTGCTCACCCATTTCTTTGAACTCTTCATTGGCAAGTTGCAGCCATGCTACATCCACATCATTGAGGTCATAGCGGCACATGCTGTCTGCCAGGGTTCGAATGTCAACGTAGCCCAGCTCCGGAGGCTCCGCGCCTGAGGACACAATGTACTTCCTGGGACGCGTGAAGGTGATGGCTTTTGTCTCGGACACAACTCTGAAAGAGACAGACAGGCAGACATGAGGTGTGCCAGGCTGCTGAGAGGCTCGGCTCTAGAGAACTCAAAATGCTTTACTCTAAGTGACTAACAACCAGCAGCAGCAGACACCTAACCAGCAATCACCTGGCGCCACTGAGGTGGGAAAACAGTTCCAGGCACTTCCATAACAGGTTGGTGGTATAAGAACTTAAATGGAGTCACCTAGAAACCCATTCCATTGCCAGAATTCTAAATAAAATTAAATATTAAAGGACAGAGCTGTGCTTACTCTTACCTGAAATTCCCATTCGTTTAAAGCAGGAACACTGTATTTACATAGTGGCTGCCAAATACACAGATTTCAACTCTGGTTCAAGACTTTTTTAAAATCAAATCTGTTTTAACTAAAATACTGACAACAAGAACATTCAAGGAGAAAATAACTATTTCCAGCTGTGTGAGCAGAGGACATTGTCCCTTCTCTTAGTTAACAGCACACACTGAAATTGAATTCAGATGACACACACTTCACAGCACAACCCTGGTACCTCCAGGAGCAACAGGCCACACTGCCAAATGTCTGCCTCCTGCAGTACCACTGGAGATGATTTTCAGGGGGGCTAGTGCTACCAGGGAGAAGGTTGCACCATTCTATGTTGCCACAACTCTCTGCTGGGAACAGCATAAGCTCCACAAGAAGCAGGACAGCCTCCACACTCCACTCTATTCTGCCCCCATATGAGGTCCAATGTGTTAACTCCTCCTAGCAGAAACCCTGATCTGCCACTGCTGTATTTGCACAAACAGATCTCAGTAAATCCTCTACCCATTTCAGTCCTCTGCACATCCCTAAAGCTTTCCCTCTTCTAGCTTATTTCAGACAACAATCAGAAACGGTGAGCAAGAAGCCAAATGCTGAATTTGGGGTTTCTTAGGTGCTGTGAAAAAATACAAATGTGAATGACCTTGCCAGCATAACTGCACTTCCCAAACTATATCTGGTAATACTGCACAGTATGAAAAGGTTGGACACTACTGCATCTTTACAGAGAATGTACTTTAAACTGGGCACTGCTCTCCAAATCTTCCTTATCATAAATTCCTTCCAGAGTACGTCTCAATGGAAATCATAACCTCTGGGCAGCACTCTGCCACGGTAGTGGCACAGAAGAAACAAGCACAGTGACTCTGACCCCAAAACAATTTCCTTTCCTGGCTTTATTTCTGTGATAGAAAGAAGCAAAAAAAAGGGCAACTCTTACTACACACTGAAAACCATTCCGCTGAATTGTCCATCTCACCACGTGTTTACAGCAAATCTCCTCACAGCCTCACTTCTTTCTCCCACTCCTCTGCCCTCACCAGGCCACACCTTTATTCACTGTTACATTCTTTTCATCAGCTCCCCATACAGCTTTGGCTTCTATCCTACACCAGCTATGATCTGTCTATTGCTTATTCCATGTACAGAACACCCCCCTTCCCTCCCAAAGTCAGGCACAGAGTAGCTCTGTGCTCCAGCAGAACCCCAGCAGGGCTCTCCAATTGTTCTGTGAGGGAGCAAAGAGCACAATAACCAGGCATCAGTGGGCCCCTCTGACCAGCAGATGCACAGCAGTAGGACTACAGCAGATAGCTCAGCAGCTAACGAGGAGTGGTGCCTGCTGTGCCAATACCTACAAATGTAGATGCCTTCTTTCCCTATCTTTTAACATCTTAAATTTGGAGCAACCTCTCTACTGGCCTTTGGCAGAGGAAAGCTCTCTTCTAAGTGAGTACCTGGACCTGCTACAGCCACCAAACCACCTCCCTGACAGACACAGGGCAGTGATCCCCTGGGAGGTTTTTCCTCTGCTCAAGTCCACAGGTGGCCTGGCCCTCCCACAGCTTTGGGAGATGCTTAAAGGAGAAGTCAGCGAGGAGCAGGCAATGTGAGTGCACAACATGTACTCTGTGTGTGTGTCTGCAGGGACTGGGAGAGGTCAGTGTGGAGCAGGGAAAGGGTGTATTCCCATGTCCTAAGCTGCAGAGCAGGGAGCAAAATGCCAGGCTGTCCTTGGAGCTCTGTGTCCAATTGTTCAGAAGAAGGAAGGGCAGGATTTACCTGATGTGCAGGTTAATTCCTCATGGTACAGACCTAGTGGGGCACTCTGCAGGTTGCTGCACAGAACAAAACAACACTAACAAACTTTCCTGTGGCCTCCCTAATCCAAGGTTAAAGCTGACAGATACAAATCTAACAAGAAGCAGTCCGTGTACCATCATCAGGAATTTTTTGCAATGTATTAAGGACTGAGTTGTTGTGGTCCCCCTAGCCCTGGTGGGTTGTTTGGTAATGCCTTCTTGGCCAGCCTGGACTGACTCAAAGAGATTTAGAATGATTTAATGGAAAAAATCCTTGTTCTGATTTTCTCCAATCCTTAGTAAGCATAAAATGAGCTGCAGCACGCTCCTGCCCTTAGAACTGCAGCATTTAATTTGAAACAGGAAACAGTATCTAAGTGTAACAAACATGGCAAGGAAAATAAGGGGTTTTTGGATAAGAGCTAGAAAATCTCACATTATTTAGTTATGTGCACATCTGGACGATTCTTAGAACAGATGAAATGTTGTACAATCAATTTCTTGGGTTAGTAAATGAAATCACACCCAAGAAATAATATGAAAACAAAATAAACACTGTGCTTTCTCTAGCCCTTAAGCCTGATTTGTCCAACTGTTCCTCGAAAGGAACCTATGGCTTAGAAATAAGCAGAGAGAACACCAGACAAGTGTTCTTCCAGCAATGATAAGTGAGCTCAAGCCCGGCTGAAAAACAGAAGCTATTTTTAAGGTTCTGTCATCACACTCCACGCTAGTGTAATGCCAAAATCAGTTCTCTGACATTTGTATTTTGTACAGGCAGAACAGGCCTGACTCTTGACCTCTCTGACCATCCAAAAAGGTGAGGCAGGTTGCTCTTCATCTCTGAGAATCAAGACCCTCCTAGCTGGGCACTGTGCAATAAAGCTCAGGAAGCCAAGGCAACGTAGACATAAGCTGCTAGCACAAACGTGTGTGTATTTGTTCACATTCCTCCAAATTATACCTGGCTACTGGTTCTGGGATGGTCCCTGGGCTAACTGGCACCTGAACTCCCTTTTCCCACTCCTGCCTCCAGGGATCTGCCAGCACATAGTATTCATCAGGGTTCAGCTGGAAGGAGTCATGTAACTTCATGGCAGTGATCAGGTCCGTTCTGAACACCTGCAAAGAGAGTGACCAAGAGAGAAAAATAGAGACACTGACATTTGATATTGACACTCTATGATTCACAGCTTCAGGGTAACCATGGAGCACCGTGTGTAACAAGGTCACTGTACCACCAGTGCACCAGCCCAGCCCACTGCAGAACAGAGGTTAGCTTCACGGCAGGGAAAGGGGTGGCTGAAGGCACGAATACTGACAGGATGACTTTTATCTACCTCCACTACAGGTCCTGGTGCCCCTCCTGCACTGGAGACTTAGTTCTAAAAGGTGTTACCCAGTTTTACCTCCATATTGGCTGCAATAAAAGCTGCAGGAGCTGAGTTGTAAAACAGCAGCACAAGGAAGATTCATTTTTGCTCCCAGGCCTTTTGGATTTTTTTTTATTTTTTTTTTTAATGGGGCTCTGACTCATACGAAGACATTCTAGAAATTCCCTGTGGTAGAAATCAAGGCATGATTCCACCATGACCAGCTGCAAGAGGAAATTCTAAGGAGATGACTCTTGGTGCAAGTACTTAAAAAAATAACCCGAAAGACAAAAAAATAAGATCCAAACTGGAATTCTGGTGGCAGCTCCCCATTCAGCACAGGTATTTATTCAATCAGCTACAGACACCTCTGTGTCACAGCTGTAATTCTACTTTGCCTTTGCAAAGGCATCCAGCTCTAAAGCCAGCAGGATGTTTGGCAACCTTTGGGCTAGCAGCCATGAACAAGCAGCCGTGCTGTCTTCAACAAGCCATAGAATGAAATAAAAAAGCATTCACTCCTGTGGCAGGCCTGCTGTGGCACTGCTGGTGTTGCAGATAGCCAAGAGTGCTGCTATCACAGGCATCCCAACTACAAGCCTGCACTTGCCGATATGAGTTCCAGCCCTTCCCACCCTGCTCCCTGCAAAAGGCAAGGCCCTCTTCACCTCCACAACCCTAATTTGTAACTACTCCATGCCTCATTCAAAGGAAAGGGTTAAAAAGCAACCAGACAATAAGCACCACTAGGACAAGAAAATGACAGGTAGAGCTCCCTGCAGACTTCTCAGTCTGTGGTTGTCAGAATAAACATCCAGCAAGCCCCATGCTGCAGCTACAGAAGAAAAGACTGGATTCTCAGGGCAGTGCTCCTAGACTCCCTGATGAGGCTGCTAACGGGGCAGAGTGACCCATCCTCCCAGCCCCAAACCAATGACAGCCACGCTGTCCCCTCAGCCCCAGCCCGCTGCTGCATGTGGCTGAGGCAGAACCAGAGGCACACAGAGCAGGACCAGGCAGGCCTCCCCAGGGCAGCCACTTCTGTCATCCACTACTCACACACCTGAAAGCCCCAGGATTTTTGGGAAGGATTTTTGTGTACCTGATAACTAATTACACTTCTGAGAATATTTCCAAGTGTGATTTGCCTTGCCACACTGCACACCTTGAAACCTTTCCTCCCTCCCAACACACGGTTACTGTCCCACTTCTGTCTGTGTATGTTTCTGTTTCCACTCTGGTTTTGTCATTAAAATAGCATAAAATCATGACATTTTTCTTAACACTTGTCTTGACATGTTCAGAAAAACTGCCAAGATTAAAAAGTAAAGAAAAATATTGCCATATGAAGAACAGGGTGAACACTGCTAATGAAATATAATGAAATGTTTAAAACAATTCCATTACAAGTCCTGTGAGGTTTCAATCAAGAAATGAAAAGTAAGCCACAGAGTAAATGGGCTCACAAAACAAACAAGCACAGCTGGCCAGGGGATTCTGCACTTTTAAGTGATTTGACTTAAAGCAATCAAAAGTCAAATTAAAAGAAGACTAAAAATATAAAATGGGACGCAAACCTTGTTCAATCTCACAGCCGAAATAACTCAGGCTCTTGGATAAATTTGTCACAAAACTCCCTCAGAAGCAAAGCTAATGCAGCACCTGGCAGCCAAGAACTCCTTCCCAGGCCAGTGGCCTCGTGACACCATTCCTTCTGCTCTCACTGCTGATGCAATCAGAGTGCCTGGAGGAAAGCAGAGCTTACAGAAGTGCTGGCTCTCAGAAGCACTGAACAATTCAAAGCTAAAGGGTGAAACCCTGGCCACGCTGAAGTCAATGGGAATTTTGCCACCAACTTCAGTGAGCCCAGGATTTCACCCGGGGAGTTTACCAAGTGTCACTCTCCTGCCAGCGCGCTTCTCCCGCTGTGGCGAGCAGGGACAACGAGGGGGGGAAAGGCTGTGGAGCAGAGCTAAAGAGAACTACAAGAGAAGTTCACCCAGACTGAGAAAACATGAGAGAACAGCACAAAACTGCTAAGATTCTGACAATAAAAGCAAGGTAAGGGAGAGAAGAAAAGAGAGGCACACAAAAAACCAACAGCAAGGCTCCTAATTATCTCAGACAATTTCTTGATAGCATTTCATGAAGCAGTTCTCAAAAGCAGGTATAAGGGGCTACTTCTAAGAGATGCACAATTCAAAAGATAACTAAGGAAAACAAGCCTGCTGCTAACAAGAATAAATTCACCAGGGATCTCCACATCCACCAAAAAAAAAGTCTTTAAGAGCCAACGATCAAAGGAGTTTGGAAACTGCCACTTCCAGGCACAGTTCACACTGAACAGTGAATGGGATTCTCCTTGTGAAAGCTCTTCTCTGAGACTTAGGTACACCATCATTAGGGAGACTAATAAAGCAGTTTTTCCTCAACACCACTCACTAATGTGTATGGAACACATGTACTGGGCAAGAAGAATAAATGAGAAATTCCATCTCCCAGGACTAATCCTTTCTTTGCAGCTTCTACGAAGCCTACAGCGTAGTACTTTGCCTGAAGACAGGAAGATTCAGCAAGAACATTTCCAAAGAAATGGATCACATTTTGTGTGTTCCTAACAGCTGGTCCAACCTGGAAAGTTCAAAGATTTTTATCTCCCCTGTTAGGATTTTTTCAAAGCACTAGATGAGACAGAACTGCCAGGAAGCAGATTTCTAGTTTGACAAGCACTTTAGCTAAGATCACACACACCAAGCCCCAATACAAACTATGAAATAAATGCACCTAATGTAAATTTCCACTGTTCACAAATCAAGCTGCAAGTAAACCCCAATGCCTAAAATAGCACAAGAAAGACTCTGCAGCTATGCTGAATGGGTGTCAGACTACAACAAAATTCACAGATAGAAACTGGTGGTGGCAGTAGCTGTGCCATCAGCTGAACTCTGTAATCTTCAGGGAAGAGGGAAGAGGGGAAGAAGGGGTGAGGGAGGGGAGGTATGTGCCAGCCAAAATGTAGCCAAAAAAATAAAAAAGAAAACGTAAATTGGAAAAAATTTATCCATTACCAGAAAACCTGTATGTATATATTTTGTGTACAGGTACTTTGACAGATGTAACAAAATGCAAATCAAATTCCAGAAATACCTCAGAAGGTTTCCGGTCTTCATCTCTGGAACACGAAGTCCTACGACGTCGAGATCTGGAATGCTGGGACCAGGTAGACAGACCTAGGACACAGAAATGATAATTTACAGGCTTCTGTGACAAACCTCCAGGAAACTCTTTCAAAATGAACCAGAAAATAAAAGCCACTCAATCCCAAGCTTCTGTGATCATTCTCCTGGGTCTGTTTTGTTCCTCATTTCCCAACTGAGGTATGCCTGTACTGGCTGCACTGCAATTACCTGCCTTCCACCCAGCATTTGAAAAAAAGCCACTTCATAACATGCTTTCCCCTGAGCATCAATAAATGACTTCCTGCAGATTAATAACTGACCAGGAGCTCTGCCAATAGCCTGGGATGTACTCTTTGAAGTTAATGTCCTAGATACCTACACTGGTTACCTGTTTTCTGCTGGCATAAGCCTCTGCAAAATGAAGCACACTGCCACACACACACATACACAGCAGAGCCCACAGAACAAGCTGTTGCCTCTTCTCCCCAGCAAATCTCCCAGTGTGGTTGTACGATTTTTGTCTGCGTAATTACCCACTACATTCCAAACAAATTATACCTTTTTTCCTTGAAACCGTTTGACAGAGTCTCTGTCAGCTTTCAGAAATATTGTAACAGGAGGAAAGGAAAAAGAGAAAGAATCTGCACTCCTTTGACAAGATAGTGCTCTGACACCAGAATATATTATACCTGTGCAAATCAACTCATCTCAACACAGGAAGATTTGCAGGTACAGCAGGTATTTTCCACTGCCAATTACACAGAAGTAATGGGGAAAAAAAGCCAATAAATCCTTCTGGGTTGCAGAGATGAAGGACTTGTACTTGCAGAGATAGTACCTTGTCGGATAGGGAAGCCAAGACCTATGTCATGAGCTCTGAAGGATGCAGTCAGAATTTGCAAATCTGGGCATTAATTGTAGATAAATTGGAGCAAACTGATGCAAAGGCCTTCCCACAGTGCTCATTCCTTCACTGCCTGTGCGCAAACGTGGTAGGAGTAAAAAGGGTAAGGCTAGAGACTGTAAGAGCAGCACCGCCTCACACCAGCAGAAACCTCTGGAGGATAAGAAAGCACTGCTCAAAAGCACAGGACAGGATAAGTTCTCTATTAAAAATAATTTAATCATTTTAGAAATGAAGTAACTGTTCAAGGCTTTCATTGAAATATATAACTGAATAATAAGTCATCAGAAGAATTCATTATGTTTTAGTTATCTGTTTGTCTTCTCTTTTCAGTTAGTGATACATTAAGGAATCTGCCCCAGTAAAAACTCTCTGGAACACAGCAATGAATAACAGACATCACACAGAATATGCATAATGGTCAAAATTGAAGCAATGTTCGCAGCAAATAGCTAAAAATCTTATATCCTGAAGTAAGAATACAGAGAGGATCATTCTAAGCAAATGTTATTGTTTTAATATAAAAGATGGTGAAGTTATCGGCACTCTTCTTTCTTTCTATGAAGGGAAAAAAAGAAGAAAAAGAAAGAAAAACAGTGACTGACTGCCATTTATTAATCTGTGAGAAAAGCCAGACTCCCAAGATCATTTAATTACCATTCCATTTAAATGTTCCCTTGAAAACTGAAGAAGAAACACAAGCAGGAGAAGTTCATACTTGTGAGGATCCTTTCAGCCCGTCCGCAAACTCAACTTAAGGTCAGAAGGGAATAAGTAAAATCCCTCACAGAAAATGTGAGCTATACAGCTAAAATGCATGACAAAAAACCCAGATTTATTTCCTGTAATGTAGCAATGTAAATATTAACATTTTAACACTCAGACAGATGTGATTTCTTTAATCAACAGCCTCCCTAGAAGACACAGAGCACATACATACCCACACGGATTAGTATTCAGTTCTCATGGGTTCTGATATTTTCCATTGGCGAGACATTAATATCTGACCAACTAGCTGCCACTGAGGTGCTCAGCGAGTTAAACTGCTGCACCAGCAAGCCAGCAGCTGGAAAATTCCAACTCATTTGTGGATCTGAGTGGTTTTGTACACTGTTGGACCTGGGAGAGAGAGCCTGCACACAAGATAAAGAATTAAGAACAGCAAGCTGTACTGGCAAGGTGTGTTTGATTCAAGTCTCTGTGAGAGATGAGCTGGTGAGTCTGGAGGCTTTAACACAGTTGCTCCCAAGGAAGGCAAGCATCTGGCAAAATTAGTGTAGTGGCAGTGTGATGTACTTCTGGGTCCCTACCAGTGCCCTTTAATTAAGCTCTGATGACAATTTATCATAAATTAAATTAAATATGGGCTGCTTTTCTTTTTCAATATGAGTATTAACAGATGGATTTCCAGGTCTCTCTCATGCCACAAAGAAGCTACAAAGGTGAAGAGTAAAACAATCCCTGGCACATCATCCATCTCCATTTCTTCACTGTGTCATGTTACACATCAGAACAAGTGTCTTAAATGCACACTTCTGCATCCCATGTACACAAGGGTTTGGTCACTTAACTATTCCATGTTACACAGAAGAGTAACTGTTATCATCAAAACTACAGGAGCTTCACATTTAGATGATTTTTTTAAGTGCTGTATGAAAGCACACTATGTAAAATTTCTGTGCCTAAGAGACAACTCAAACACAGCCAGCCCTCCTCAGGTTAGGAGAGATTTTTCCATGCCGACTACTTCGCTACACTGAATAAGGAAAGGAAGTTTCTCAGGTAGCTCTGTAACAGCCACTTCCTTGCACACAAAATTGGTGAATGCACAGTGGAAACACTGTTACTGAAGAGACTCTTGGATTTCTTTGGGCAGAGTAAACCACATAATACCAGGAGAAAACGGTGGAAGAATTCCTCATGGGACTGAGGTTTCACTACACACTGCAGCTAACAGATGACCTTTGGCGAGGGCTTCACATCAATAGGGAAAACATTTACTCACTGAATAAACAAAGCCAGACTATAAGCCTTGAATTCATAGATTCAAAGCAGCGCCACTGCTTAGACACGAAAGTAAGAAATTGGAGGAGCCAGCCAAATGACAGTAAAATATTCAGCCTATAACAGTATTGAATCTAACTACTTTTGAAATCCCAAATGAGAGTTTCAACTCTGCTTCCATCAAAGCTGATGGCAAAATATCACTGTCTTCACCCATGCCAAGCCCAGGTCACTGAATTTCCCAAGGCTTGCTCTCATTAACAAGCCATCCACTTACTCTGCCTACACCAATAAAAGTGCAGGAGGAAAATTAAGGATGTTATTTGTCTATTAAGCATCCTTTCCATATTTTCATACCTAATCCGGAAAAGGGGCCTCACTGAAAGCAAAAATTCACAGGCAATTACACCTACTTCAGTGGTCAATGATCTGATTTGTGTATCTGAGTGCATGAGGTAAGAACCATTCCTGGATTATACAGAAGGCAGAATCTACTCCGTTAAAACAAAACACAGGGTTCAAAACAGCTTTTCTGTACCATAAAAAGCACATTAACCTATTTCAGTTATTTTAGAAAGATTCCAAACACTCTTCACCAAAATTATCCTCTTTCATTAAGTATCCAAAATCACTGTATTCACCAAGTTTTCTGAGTACTAGCCTTAGTTCCAAACTGCATTAGAATTATCTCGACTAGAAAAGATCTGTCTGATCAACTGAAGATCAAGACAAGAGTTAAACTCAGTTTTGGTAAAATAAAATTAGGTTTTTTTTAAAAATCATAAGACAATTCCTGAATCTCTGGGATTTGGAAGATATAAAAGTTCTGTAAGATAACATCATATTCCTCATGGGAAGGAATATGATGGAAGATGGAAAAATAGTGAGATGTTAACACAGCAGATGGAAAAATAGTGAGATGTTAACACAGCCCATGCTACCATAAGACATGTGAGAAACATTAAATACGAAAAACACAAAACTCCACAGTATGAAGCCCAAAAAACACATTCAAAACATACATTTCCTTCATTGTCAGACATCAGAGATAAAAGGTATCTTATCAAGTGTTACATAATCGTACAAGTTTAGGTTGAACACAGTAGCCTAGTCAGCACCATCACTCTGAGAGAGAGACCAAGATCATTTGGATTCTTTTACAGTTCAGATTCTTTCAGATGACCAAGGTGTTTGTGTGTTTTAAAAGGATTTCTTCACTGAGAACAACAGGAGAGGGATCATACTCTTATTACATTTTCTTGGTTTTCCTTTTGCATTTATCTACTTAAGGACAAAAAAGCAAAAAGAAATCCCAAACCACTAAAAAGATGTAATCCTCAGCAAGGGAGGCAGAGCTCTAACACACCACTGCTGCTGCAAAGGACTCTTCAGACTCAAATAGGAATTTTTTCTGCTCCCCAAGGCTGCTGTGAACACTTCACACTGTAAATACAGTGTTTTTATAATACCACCACAGGGTGTATCTAACACACACGCCTCCTGATAATAAAAGAAAGCAATCAAGGAGCGTGCATTCTTTTTCCCCTATTTGTGAAGATCACACACTTCCCAAAAGGAAAAACTTAATCAATTTTAACTGCATCGTTTTATTAAATGATCTGTCAAGAATACACTTTCATTCCAAAAAAAAAATCCAATCAAAACAGAAAATTGCTCAGAACCAATAAAACAATTCAAGCCCTGAGGGAATTCTACCCCACAACTAATACACTGCTCAGCACGAGCAGAGAAGTCTCAGCTATTAGGTATCATGCACAAGGCTGCTGTAAAGCCACCTGTAAGGCATCCAGCTGTGTCCCTGGAGAACCACCTGCTGCTACAGCCTCTCAGCACTTCAGAGCCTCAGATCACTGCAAGCACTTCTCCCACTGTAAATACACTCCTGCTACACCAGGAAGCACAACAGAGCAAAGCAGCCCTGACATGGATCTGTGTCTGGCTGTCACTTCTGCTCAACACTGGCGTTCCCAGACGCCTGTGGTGCTCTGCAGCTCACTCTGAGACCAGCTAGGTGCTGTTGCCAACGCTGTCAGAAAGATCTGCATCCCGAGGAGAAAACAGAGGTCCTCAGTCTCCCCATTAAGTGCCTACTACTCCTTAGGAATATCTTTGTGCCCGGGCTCAAATTCCAGCACAAAGCAAACAGATGCAAACTGTTCAGTGAGCAGTCTCCATTATGTAAGGTACAGAAAGAGCTGGCAGAAGTCTTCAGGCCTTACCAAGGAGAAAGCAGCATGCAAGCAAACACAACGTAAGACACTGTCTCACATAGCCAAATTCCTTTCTCACTTTTCTGTTGCTGGAGGGTTCGCCCATCTATCTTCCTTATCTTTACAGCATATTATTATACAATAATCTCATTCAAGATCAAAACAGGAGAAGCAATAGCCTTTTATCTCTTGTCAACAGCAATGCTACTTGAAGTTTACTATTAGGTGATGACTCTCCAATTGCAGCTGCTGAACAATGTGTTGATCCATACGATCTCGGCAGTGCTTTACAACACCACAGCACAATTGCTCAGTCTCTGACACACATAATGAACCATCCTTGCAGCTCCCTGCCACAGCACTTTTACACAAGTTGCCTCCTGTCATCCCTTTCCTCAGTAGCACAAATTTGAGTTTTATCATCTCAAAGGACACACACATAACCACACACAGGCACTCTTCCAACAGTCAGGAATTCCTAGATCTCATCTTATTTTTCAGCAAAAGACCCAAGTACCACTCAAGCTCCCCAGCCCAATTCCCATGGTAGCCATGTTTTATCATAACAATAAACAGTTTTAACTCAAGTTTACCATAGGTTATCAAAGCCAATTTGAGCACCTCCCATGCTAGCATTCATAGGCTGATAACATGATGTTGTAAGGCCTTGAAAGTCCAGCAGACTTAGGTGTACTCAATCTAGGAGTCTTGTAAAGAAAAATGTGCCTCTCCAAAAATGAATCATGGTATCACAGAATATGCTGAGCTGGAAGGGACTCATCAGGATCATGGAGTCCAGCTCCAGGCCCTGCACATGACCAGCCCCAAGAGTCACACCATGTGCCCAAGAGCACTGTTCAAATGCTTCGTGAGCTCTGTCAGGCTGGTGCTGTGACCACTGCCCTGGGGAGCCTGTTCCAGTGCTCAACCATTCTCTGGGTGAAGAACCTTCTCCTGATACCCAACCTAACTCTCCCTGGTTCAGCTAAACCACCCCTGGTTCAGCTTCATGCCATTCCCTTGAATCAGTGGCATGACCATGCCAGTCCCTGTCACTGGTCATGAGAGTGAATAGATCAGTGCCTGCCTCTCCTCTTCCCCTTGTGAGGATGTTGTAACTGCAGTGAGGTCTCCCCTCAGTCTTCTCTTCTCCAGGCTGAACAGACACAGTGACCTCAGCCACTCCTCATATGGCTTCCCCTCCTGATCCTTCACCATCCTCGTGGCCTTCTTTGGATGGTTTCTAATAGCTTAATGTCTTTTGTTTACTGTGGCTCCCAGAACTGCCCTCAGCACTCGAGGTGAGGCTGCCCCAGTGCAGAGCAGAGCAGGACAATCCCTCCCTTGCCTGGCTGGTGATGCTGTGCCTGATGCCCCACAGGACAGGGCTGGCCCTCCTGGCTGCCAGGGCAGTGCTGAGGCACATTCCATCAACCAGGACCCCTAGGTCCCTTTGCACAGCACTGCTCTCATTCCCCAGGCTGTCCATACATCCAGGGTTGCCCCATCCCAGGTGCAGAATCCTGCTCTTGTCCCTGTTAAGCCTTGTACAGTTGGTGACTGCCCAGCCCTCTAATTTGCTGTGGTCTCTGCAGGGCCTCTTTGCAACAGCTCCTCCCAATTAAGTGTCCTGGGCAAGTCTACTCAGCATTCCTTCCAGTTCTGTGTCCAAGTCGTTCATGAAAACGTTCAAGAGCACACAGCAAGGATGGAGCCCTGCAGAACCTGGACACCAGCCTGATGCCACCCCATTCCCCATAACCCTTTGTGCCCACTGCTCACCCATCACATACCATGATTGTCCAGATGCATGCTGGATACCTTGTCCACAAGGATCTTATGATACAGTATCCAAAGGTTTCCTGATAGTCCAAAAAGATTACATATACCACTTTTCCTAGATCAACTAGGTGGTCACCCTGTTGTAGAAGGATTCAACAAGCAGGACCTTCCCCTCACGAAGCTGTGCTGGCTGTGACCAACACTGGTTGCATTATCCTACACCTGCTTTTCAGTACCTCCCCAAATAATCTTCTCCATGATTTTACCAGGCATTAAAGTGACACTGACAAACCTGTAGCTTCTGAAGGCCTCTTTCTTCCCCCTCTTGAAAACTTTGAAAATGTTTTCCAGCTTCCAGTCAGCTGGGATGTCTCAGGATTCCTGAAAGTGCTCAAAAATCATCAAGAGAGCTTTTGCAATGACATCAGCAGCTCTTTGAGGATTCTCTGATGAAGCCTATCAAGCCCTATAGATCTGTAGGGATCCTGCACAAGTTCAGGTTCAACTGGGAGTTGATTATTCTCACCATCATGATCCTCCAGCTCAGGGCACTGGGACCTCCTTGGTCCATCATCAGCACTGAAGAAAGGGGCAAAGAATGCATTAAACACCTCTGTGTCCATGTCCCTGTTTGTGAGGTGACCACTCCCACCCTGTAACAGGCTGATGCCATTTCAATACTGCCTTTTGCCATTAATGTATTTGATGAAACTTTTTTTTATTGTCCCCCACATTTCTGGCCACCTTCAACTCCAGCTGAGTTTTGGCCACATTAATTTCTCCCTACAGTGGCAAGCAGCATCTTCTGCATTCTTCCCACATCACCTGACCTTGCTTGTACTGGGCATACACCTTCCTTTTTTGCCTTACATCCAAGAGGACATCCCTGTTCAGCCAAGCTAGCTTTCTGCCTCGCCTGCTTGACTTGCAACACTTAGGAACTGCCTGCTCCTGTGCCCTAAGGAGGTGGTGTTTAAAAAGTGACTAGCACTGATGCATCCCAGCACCTGCAAAAACATTTTCCCAAAGGACTTTTCCTAGTTCCCTGGGCAGCTCATGTCCAGAGCTGCAGTTTTCCTGGTACTTTTTCTCCTGTCAAGTCTTTTTTTTCCCATCAAATGATGGTGATGATTTTGGGAAGTCCCTTCCTCAGATGCAAAACCCTATCAGCCAAGATAGGCCTTTCAAACCACTCTTACACCTAGATTGCTCCAGCAACTTCACCACAAGCCACTCTGCCCCACTCTGAGATTAACCTCCAGGTAAGATGCTCCTTCTTACCATCTGTCATCACTCTCCAACCCTTTTTCAAGGCCCAGCAGCAACCACTAACCTTGCTGCTTTCCCCAAATTCTGAGCACTGTAACTACATTCTGCTCTTTAACCACCATCCATTACCTCCCAGCCAGCTCAAATGAAAAAGAAAAAAATGTTCCTCACTTCCTTTTCACAAAGCTCTGCACACCTCATTTCAGGCCAGCAGCGGCTGCAATTCTACAGTAAATGACACACACCCCCAAGGTTATGTACTTGCTAACCTTTGTGAAGGCACTCTGGGATCCATCTCAAACACTACAGGAACCCACTGGGATTCAAAGCCCTTTCTAAATCTAAGATCCCCGTCGTTCAGTCAGTGCAATGGATATTGGCAAAATTCGTTTAACTTTAAAATAACATTTGTTTAGCAATGATAGAATAAGGGTCTGCTTAAATTACAGAACTCTATTCCATAATCCGTAGGTATTAAATCTTTCATTTCTCAGAACTCACATGAAACTCTGTAAATCTTGGAAGTATTTTTCATCTGCAAGTGTCTTTGGTTCTTCTCTTGGACACTCCATGTAGGAGTATGACAAATTGATAACCCCTCCAAGAATAAATGAAAAAGCATCATGGGAGCAAGTAAAGTCTGAATAAAATCACGCTTTGAATTCCTTGCTCATGGAAAACAGCACACAAATTCTCTTTGACACCAAGGAGTGCCTGGATTTCACCCAATTTCCCTTATACAAATGTCCATAAGCTTCAGACCTTTCTCAAAAACAACCTGCTCACATGTCCAACCAATTTATGCAAAAAGGAATGCCTTGAAGCTATAAAAGGGAACTCCTCCACTGCACAACTTGATCTCACCAGGAAACAGCATATGGAATATTTGCAGATTTACAGACCAACAAGGCTAAAAAGCCAGGTGTCAAACACTGAGCAGGAAAGCTAAAACGACTTCAGTATGAAAAATTTAATTAGTGTGAGACCCCAGAACCATAAAGAGAAGGTTTAGCAACAGAGAAGCAGGCTAAAATACAATGTAAAAAATTTTGCTTAAAAACTATCAAGACTCTAGCCAGCCAGGAGAAAAGAGGAATGTAATTGATTTCAGGTAAGCATTACTGATTTCCTTCCTAGGGGCTTTGAAGAATGCAGCATGTACACCACAAGGCTTTTATGATGGGCCTGGCTAATATGAATGCCCATTATAGTTGCTGTACTACACTATCTGGAAGGCCACAGAAACAAACAAGCTCTGCCAGGTGACCAAAGAAGAAAAGCTTTCAGGAGCACTCTTAAGCACTTCCCCAAGCCTCTCTCAATACCATTCTTCTCTATTTAGACAGAAGTTCAAAATGCTGCAATGCCTGCAGCCATTTTCCATCCAATTATATTTCACGGATAAGATGTTCAAAAGTGACCTCAAATTTCAGAAAATGGAATCTCTGAGAACATGCTCGGATACCCAAGGACTAACTGCAGAACTGCCAGGCACAACTGGCACTGACAGCTTCTGCCCAGTGCTTCAAATATGCTATATTTTGGCTTTGTGTTGAAATAAGGTTTTAGAATTTTGATTCTGAGGGGACACAGCTTAATAATTTCCAGTAGTTAGGTTGAAGTACATGAAATAAATACTTTTGGAAGCTTAGCTTTAGGGAAAGAATCAAGTCTCGAGGGAAGAGAAGTGATGAGGAAAGCAAGGGTGCTGACTTCAAGCTGAGAGGCTTTAAAATGCTGCAAATAACACATAACCATCTACACTAAAATATCTTACGTGAGTCAGTAAATACATGTATATACTCTAGGACTGCAGCCATGTTGTTAAGCTTTCCTCTCTCCTGTATTTCTCCCCTAAATGAAAGCCATTCTCCCTTCTTTCATCTCACAAAATGAGAGCATCTTTTTCTTCCCCTGAAGAGCTACTATATCTCCAGTACAGTGTATTTTTAGCACTTGGGTATGAGCTTTGTTTGCTTGTGACTACCAAGGAAACTGATTCAGTTCAGTGATCCAACAGAAAACAATATTTATTTTTTTTTATAAATTCCATTATTAGTGGCATCATTATTGCTACATTCCAAATATTCGGGTTCCTGAGCTCAACAGAAAAAAATGTAGATTTTCTTCACGCCAAAATATTTTCCAGGTTGCAGTAGCCTGCATGCTGGAGCCTACCCCAAAAAAGCAGCACCATTCAGGTTACTCCAAACACATTTACTCAGCGACCCTCGTGATGAACCTGAGGTGCCTGACTGCAGTCTAGCAAAGCACAGTATGAAAGCTCAGCTGCAGAACTGCAGCATCTGGAGGCCCAATCCTCACCTTGTAGGATGAGGGAGAGCAGTGCTGAGCCCTAAGCTCAAAGACCATAGAGCTCATAATGATGCAACGAGTCCACTGGAGGGTCAAGAGGCACCACTGACTGAAAGGGAAGCAGGTGCTTTGCCAACAGGACTCCAACGAGGTGTTGATTTAAATTTCAACTTTTCAATTAGAAGATGTATGTTTGAAATGCCCAGAATAGTCAAATGTAATTGTTGTCAGCCTCTGGAAACTCTGAGAAGGAAAAATAGCTAGTGAAAAACTTGAAGCCTTCAACACAGACCACAAAAACTCAATAGAAATTTTTATCTTTTTTCGGGAGGAAGGAGAGGAAAACTTATTTACCCTTCTAAGACTACCAATCAGAGATACTACTGGCAAAGTAAGAATACAGAAACAAACATAGTGAGGAGTAATCAGTAATTCTACTAAAGGCAAGAGAGATCCTGTGAAGGTGAAACCTGTAAGGGGACACCCTTGACATTCAAACAAGGGACCACTGGCATCTCCTGTAACAGGAAAAGTGGAAAGGACATAAGCTAAGTCAGTCATTCTTTTCAGGGAAGTCTGAATGACAAGAAGCCTTGGAAGTGCTGACCCCACATCAAACATTATCTGGGCTTTTGATGAATAACCCTTATACAGTAATAGAATAAATACGCAGGAACTTGTATCTGAATTTTCCCAGTAACTTTGCAAGAGGAAAAAAAAAAACCATAATCAAGAAAAAAACAAGTGTAATGCAAAGGAAGCAGTATATATTTCAAGTAATACTTGAAAATACTTCTAAAATTTCACTACCTTTGCCATGCAATTTATTCAGTCAAGTTATCTGCAATAACCAGGCTTTAAAATAGACATATCATAAAAGGCCAAGAGGTTTGCTTTTCTTTTCTAAGCTCATTTTCTTATATCCTGACCTACGGAACAGATTCTGTGGAAAATACAATTCGCTAAGTTGATAACTGTTCCAAATAGTCATACATCAAATGGCTGCAATCAGCAACAGGTCAGTCAATTGCATCTGTTTCAGAACTTCAATTCTAAGATTAACTGCCTCATATTTTATTTGGTAAAAGCTGTTACACAAGGCACATGAAGAGATCAAAGGCTTTAAAAAAAACAGCTAAGAGAGTGAAAATAAAGACTATTATTAATATGAAACACTATTTTATAAAGCTGCTAAGGAATGAAAAAAGGGTGAAGCTAAATTCTAACAGAAGACATCATGTTTGCTGCTAGTTGTCTATCTTACAAGAAAAAACACACCTCTGTTTCTGGGAAGTACACATCACCTTTGAGGAAGTATACTGACTTCAATTTTAATAACCTCAAATAAACTTCAAACCAAGAAAAACATGTCTGATTTGTTTAGGGATTTTCCTTCCAAAATCCCCCAACTGCAGGTAGCTCTCCAAATTCCCCACTGCTAATCAGCCTGCTAGTCCTTACCTTCTCTAATCCTTTCACCTTTACTACTTCATTTCAGTTTGCCTAGGGTTGTTTTAAGAGGCAGATTTGGCCATACCTGAGCAGATTCCCAGGGAGCACAGACACACCTAAGAAATGCATGCAGGTGAAGCAGTCACCTACATGGAGCCACAGTGTACCACAGGGATAAATCCTCAGAGTGAAGCTTCCAAAAGCACCCAGTTCATTTTCAGACTGAAGTTTTACAAAAGACCTCAGGTATGAAGGTGTGCACCCAGATAGATCAAATTAAAACCCCCAAAACCTCTCTGACAACTGGATAAGCTGCAGTATTGTCAAGTACAATCTATTTGCTTGCTTGGGCAAATAAGACACCTTGGTACATTCCCCAAACTGACATTTTGTCTCTTCCCCCCAGCCCCTTCTTTTTCCTGCTTAAATGAAAGATTATCAGTCACTGGAATTCAAACGCAAGACAGAGAGAGATACCACAGTGTGTGCTAGTTACATCAGCATAGAAACAGTTAAAAACCATAAATACATTCTATAGCCAAATTAGCAATTTTCTGAATTCAAATTCTTGTGAGTAATTCCTGAAAGAAAATCTTCCAATACCATGAGGAACAACTTCTGTGCTCCATTAATTCTTTCTGCTTAAGCTTGAAGCACTTTTCCACTGCACCAGAGGGTATGAGAACACTGAAGCAAATTTAAAATCTTTATGCAAACTTCTATGGGCAATGTCAGCAGACGTCTCCATGCTCACTCTGTCCTTATAATGATAAAATATGCTGCTTGCCAAGATTTCAAGGATGACCACTGACTTTTTCCTCTTGTTTTATCTTATTAACTAAAACTACATGCCAGTACAACAGGGGGCATCCTGGACCTACTGTCTACCTGTGCTTGGAATGACTGAGTTCAAAACTAGATCCTTACAACACGCATTTTCCACCAGTTCCACCAATATGCAAAATGCCTCTGGCATTAGAACACGTTTTCCAACTCATAACCTCCTGCACTCTACAACAAAGGAGCACTTACTGCCATTGTCGTCAGAGTCCTCACTGCTGCTAGGAAGCCGATGTCGTTTCATGATCTCCCCGGGAAACAGCAGGCAGCCTGGGAAGCAATGAGACAGCACTTAACCCCAGGTAATAACACACAGTCATCAGCTTGTGCTTCTGATGGCATGCGAGCGTTTGCAGCACATAAAGGAAAACAAACAACTTCAGCAGCAGCTGAAATATGAACAGTGAGCCTCTCGAGGGTGCTTAATTAGGCTGTTATCATATGAACAGGTGAACAACACTGGAGAGAGGCAATGACAATCCCACCAACGCTTCCATCCCTCCCAAAAATTGTGCTTTGTCCTGAGAGGTGTTAAAATCACTAAATAACTGCAGGCAATGTGCTTAACTTCCCCTGCCTATTCTGACACTAGGTTTGCAATACAATAACATTTTTACTGCTTGTGTAAATACTTACTTTGGCTAATATATTTTTGGAGCAATTTTATTCCTGTTTAAAGTGCCAGACTTACGAAATCGGAGATTAAAGTCATCCACTTAGACATAAAAAAATGAAACATCAGCAGTAGCAAGCCCAGTTTTCCCAGATTAACTAAACATGCATCATCTGTGCCCTGGAAAGCACCACCCTCTAAGATGAGAGAGTTACTTCCTCCTGCAGGCACATTTCTAGTGCCATGCCTAACACTAACTGTTCTTTGAGAGTAAGATTGTTCAGATGATTATTCAGAGGTTCCTCCAAACTGCCAGATGTCTACCAATACCAAGTTCATGGGCACATGAGCCTGTGATAAAAAAGCCGAAAATTCCAAATCTTTTTAACTGCTGTTCTCAGGGATGCTGGTATTTTTGTGTGTCTTCCCTGTGGAACAAAACCAAATTCAGAAAAAAAAGACAAAGCTGTAAATAGCTAGTCAGTATTTACATGTAAAAAGCTATTAAAAAGTGCAAGTTGAAGAGCAGAAAAAACATGACAAGACAAGTCCAGAAATGCATATCCACCTAAGTTAAACTGACAAGGACTCTAGATGCACATCAAAACCCCTGAGTCTTTGCTTATCACATATCAATTGTGGTATCAAGATCTGGGCACTCTGCTAGCAGCAAATCTCTCACATCTACCTCTGCACACAGTTTTGGAGATCAGATGCCAAAATATTTTCTTGCTTCTAGGTAAGTGCAGAAAATCTAACCTTATTTCCATGTGAGTTCTGACTTCCTGCAAACCTCTCAACACAACTCCTTCCACTGACTCTTCAGTGTAAGAATTAACTGCTTCAGCTTTGTTCACTGACAACACAGCTCATTGTAGGAAATTCAATAATGCTTTCAACTCTAACAAGACTGATTCCCAAAATAAGAAAACCCAAAATGCCTAACCCAAGCCTGACACTATTTCCAAAAGAGCGCAAAAATATCTGCTCTTCCAGAAGTGATTCACGTAAAAAGAAATTAGCTTTTTTGAGAGAATTCATATTCTCACCACTAGCAAGTCGCAAGCAACTGAACCTGAGACTCTATTTTACACTTCCAGTGAACTTAATAGAGTTTTAAGAGCCTGAGCATTTCAGGATTGCCTCCTTTTTCATATTATATGTGCAAACAGCGTTGGGGGGAAGCCTCCCTCCCACAGACTGATTTTTCAGAGTGGGATTTAATACATCTGTCACTGAAACATGTAACAGTTTTGAACTGCAAACTTCGCTCACTAAAGAGAAGCTGAATGGTTCACCTTACCAAGACCTTTTGTCACCATTTCACAGAGTAAAAGTACACATACAATGTCTGATGCCAGAGAATAAAGAATCATAAATGGCAGCCTCTTACAGGGCTAGAAGAATTATCTCCAAAAATTGCTTTGAGGCAGGCCAGAACTTTTTGTGTATGGGAGATGGAAATGCTGCCAGTGGATAAATACACAGACCAGCCAGGACCATCAAAACCCACTGAATACAGATCTGGTATAAATGCAGGAGATCCAGAGCCAAGTTCCTATACAGTCACTTATAAAGACAGAAAGCCAACATTCAGATCCAAAACAGGCTAAAACAGAACTGAAAAATCAATTTGTTCTTACAAGGCCAAAACTAGGGGGATGAATATCCACTCTGTAAGGTAGTTTTTCAATCAGTTCACATATTAATAATAGCCATGTAAAAGAAGATATTCACTTAGCAAAAATCTCCCATAAACGAAGTAAAGAAAAATTGGAAGAAAATAAAGGAAACTTGTTCTATCTTAGAAGTGTAATTTGTATATTCCTGGGCAAAATCCTCACGTCTTGGTTTATTTCCCACGTGGTCTGGAAAGCATGATACACTGTAAAATAAAGTAACAGAGTATAGGTACACTGAGACACACCTGTGAACCTGCAACAAACAAGAAAATTTGGAATTCTGCTCCTTCACATCTTTCTGGAGAAATGTATTTTGAGTCAATCTTCTCCTAGCTATAATTTGTGCAAATTCAAAAAAATAAGGAAAGAGACAGAACTTCTTCCTCCTATCATGTGTCTTTAAAAAGCAAACTGAACATCTCCTTTTTTGGTTGCTGTTTAAAGGAAAGAGTGGCATTCACACCTCTCAATTCAAGCACTCTCCAGAGTTTCTCAGGAAATAAGCCAGAAAAGAAGCCACTTTTCCTGAGTACAGAGTATTAGATAAGGCAGCTAATGTCCTTGTCTACCCTAGTCAGGTGACTGAAGTTAGTTGGCCACACTGAAAAGCCTGTGTTCTCAATAGTAACATTAAAATAAATATCCCATTTGATGAAACTCCTGTGATATTGTTTTACAGATATATGGGGGGAAAGAAAGAGTTAAAACCCAGAGATCTCATTTTCCCATCTTTGAACCTAACCTGAGTGTACAGGGAGCAAAATCACAGATGAAAAAGCAGCATTTGGCTTCTCACAGCAAGACTCAAATCCCCTAAGATTAACCCCCCAGAACTTTTGTCATTAGAAAAACAGCTTTTTTCAACTTCTAAAATAATCTTAAACTGCTCCCACCAGATGTTCATATCCACAGCTTAGAACACATGTTCTGGAGATAACATTGGAACGGCTAATAAGACTTACAACCATGCAGATTGAAATGCTGCTGGTTTTAAGCATACCGTGGTGCCCCTGCCCCACAGGCTGCTTGTTTCTCTCAGGTGGTGGGTGACTCAAAAGTCACACAAGAAACACAGTAAAAAGTGCTCATTAGAAATAAACATGGATTTTGGATAGTGATGGTTAGATGCAGACTGATACTGCAAGGTTTTTCCCTGTTCCAGCAAACATACACTATGATCACCATGCCTCTAAGCAAAGAGAATTCACATGTAAGCATAAAAAGAGTAAAACATTTGAGGCTGGCTTTAACACCATGAGTAGAAGCTATGCACCCCAGCCTGCAACACTTGCAGGGCAGGAAGAGACACCCAGATGACTGAGCTCAATTGCAAAGTGCGTGCAATCACGTAATTGCTGTCCAGCCCAGAAGTTTCCACAAAACATTCACTGCACCCACACGTGGCACGGAGTGACCTCCCAACCCCCTCTGCAGAACGAATGGTTGCCTCAAGCAAGGCAGCAGCCAGCCAAGTGAAGAGCCAAGCAGTGCCAAGTGAACCCAGGACCTTCTACCAAACATTTCTACAGCTCTTCTTCCCAAATTCTTACACCAGCCCCAAAAGGGCATTTGCCCAGCCCAATGTTCACGTGAAGAGAAAGCCCAGCACTTCAAAAGCTGCCGCAGAGTCCAACAACCCTGCTGATGAAAGCTGCACCAGCAAGCCACACTCTCTATCAGTTTTCAGTGACACCTGTGAATTCTTAATAACTCAGCAACTTTTGTGTGTAAACTTTCAGTTTCATTTCCTTGAAAGATGATTGTTTGTTTGTGTTAAAATCATCCTTTCAGAAATCAGTCAGACCAAGCCACAGCACACTGATCGTGTTTTCTCCTGAGCACTCCAGTATAACTTTTACCCATTTCCTGAGGAGGAACCAAACTGGACTCAGACTAATGCCAGCCTTCAACCAAACACAGCCTTCGAGAAACAGCCACAGCTCTGCAGGCAATGTTACTCCAATTCCACAGCCAGCACAGCATTCAAGAGCACTTCATGCCATCACACCACCATGATAAACAGCATCAATGGGACAGAGACCACATCTTTTTTAGCCCCCATCATCCTCAGATGAGCTGGCCTCACCAGGGCACTACTGGTGAGGCCAGCAGTTTGCAACATGCTGTACTGTGCTGCTCTGTTTTACAGAAACCTGTCACCAGTCACTTTTCCATCATGCTTGCTCTGGAAGTTAAGCCCCGGGTTTTGCTCACTGATTAGGTGCAAACTCAAAACATACAAATCCATCTCCGAACTTTGATGGTGCATTTGCTCAAATTGTTTTTAAAGGCAAGATTACACCACCTGAAACTGGCTTCTGTATTTTGGAGAGCATGAGAAGCCTTTTTCAAAATACTTGTAAATGCTGTGGAAATGAAATTACTAGACAATAATCCAATATAATCAATGTCAGGCCACAAAACAGTATTTGAATTTACATATCCTTGTGGAGTTGAACAACAAACATCTAAGCCTATACAAATAACTGTATGCAGCAGGCACACAGACTTGGCTGTCCACTTCCCAGTATTTGATGATAGATGCAGTGCAACGGGTTAGACTCAGCAACATGACACAGTACATCAAATTCACTATTTTTAGCAGTGTGCTTTACCATGCTACTCAATTCTTACCACTCCAAGAGATAAAATAAGCAAAAAAACCAAAAAACCCCACTGGACAGCAATGTCAAGACCTTTCCTTTTTTCTTCCACACTGGAGTCCCAGGAGTTGCACTGTTAAGACTGTAAAAAATCCAAAGAGCAGAAATCCAGACACTACCCCATAAAACTGGGACAACAGCACGCACATGCATACACCCATGTGCCACATACCACCTGCACTGTTAAGAACCCCTCATAGATCTTCACTCAGTTTGACCTCAAGTAGAGAGGCAATCAAAGAGAAAGATGTAAAGTGTGGCAGTTCTTGTTATGCAAATAGCTAAACAGAACCAGATTGTAAAAAATAATTATACATGGAAAAATCTACATCCTCAGGTCAAAGGTTTTCCACAGCACAATTCTTACTGAAGTATTTTCAAGGGCTGTATAAACCCCTGGGTAAAAGAGTGTATAATTCAAACTCTGACAGACAATTAACTGTAACCATGTTAACGGGTGTCACTATAACAAACTGCACTGAACAGCTGCAGAGACAGAACGGGAAGAAAGCAGAGTTATGACAGATGTACACCCTGAAGACAAACTGAAAAACTGGCTTTTCCTGAAAGTAACCCACTAACTGCAATGAAATGAAGACCTAATTATCTCCAGTACACAAGAAATTGCTTCAAAACACCTATTGTACAAATGGAAGTGAAGTGTGACACAGCTTAATAAAATGGATAGTAGATGAAGACATTTGTCTTCTATTACTGGCCTCTTTTTAAATAGCTTATTTATAAACACCACACCTTCTTCACTGACACCTGACATGACAAGAAGCTTTATTGCTTCTATCCTAGACCTAAAACAGAAAAAAAGGAAGGACATCAGAAATAAGTTGTATTACTAAAATCCACCTAAAACTTTAAAATTCCACAAAAGCTTTCATAGCAACATTTTATAGTCACAAAGATACAAGCAGAGTTCTTCAACGAAATATTGCAGTACTATGGAGCACAGTCCACAGTGCAAAGAGCCCCAGACCTTAAATCTGGAGAAAAAAAATCCTTCAAATCTCATGAAACAAAGGCCAAGAGTGTTCTTCACAATGAATATCTCTACTGAATTCAACACACATATTCAAAATTTCACAAGGCAAGAGAGAAGCACAATTTGGCCATATCAACCCAACACTTCCCAGGAATCCATGTGCTCATTTATGCACCTGTACAAGCCAACTCATAATGTTACCTCACTACCTGGGCAGGGGCAGCAAATTATTCCCAAACCGTGGTGGTGAAACTGACAGCCCAAAATCTGGGGCAATGCACAAACTAGGCTCCATGAATTAATGCAACCCAACCTGCCCCTAGTGCAGTTTATCTCTTCCACCTAGGAAATGGTGCCAGCTTGGTCATCTCCAGCTGAAAACAGGAGCACGAAGCAGCAGTACTAAGCACATGGAGAAAACATTTGAGGAAAGATTGGAAGGTTTTTTTTATTAGGTTCTGTGAATTGGGAATGAAACCAGAGAAGCTGCAAGGGAAATCTGCAGCTGTGAGAGGAAAGGGGAGTTTATTATTATTATGTTATTTTAAACATATGTATTAAACTTAGCTCAAAAGCAGGGAGCAAGTGGTATCTGAAGCCAGAGGGAAAATCCTGCCACTAAAACATACAATCCTTGCTGTTTCAACACTATCCCACTGAGTGTGAGAAACCTCTAGAAATAGAATCATAACAAGCATATTTTGGTGTAACTTTTATGAAGGTTTTAGGTTTGCAAGTGTGGGCAGCTTCTGGCTTAGCTAAAAGACAACACCTGCTTAAAAAGGAAATTATTCCAAATAACAGCTAAATATTTCTCTAAAAAATGGGGCTGGCATAAAAGCATCTTCAGCCTTTTACATTAAATCGTCGACTAAAACGTGTTGCTAAATCCTACCAGAATTTCTAATACCCCCTTCACAGCTCGTGTGCCAGCTCGTGTGCCCACTCAGACCAGGTCACCCACGGCCTGTTTTACTGGGGAGTTACAGACCTCGGGATGCCCCGGATCTCACCTGCGGGTGAACCTAATAAACTTTCGCAGAGAAAGGCGGTCAGCTGAGGAGCCGGAGAACGCCGGGAGGAGAAGCTGGCGGGCGGCAGGCGCTGCTGGCAGGTGCGCTGAGCCTCGGCCGCCCCGCCGCGCTCAGGGCTGCGGGCTCGGGGCCACCTTCCCGCAGAGCGACAGCCGAGCCTTCGGGAGTCACTTCCAGAGCGGCACTCACGTTCACCCCGACAGCCGGCCCCAGCCCGGCCAGGTGCCGCTCAGGGAGNGAGGTCACGGAGCAGCCTCCTGGCCGCCGGGCTACACCTCCCCCGCGGGGGTGGCACCTTCCCGGCCAGCTGCACGGCCGCCGGCTTCCATGAGAAACAGCCCGGCTCGCCCCCTCCTTCTCCTCCCTCCCGGCTCCCGCTCCTCCCCGCCGCCGGCCGCACCAATCCGCTCGGCCACGGCTGCAAATCAAACTTGGTGCCCCCGGCTCCGCCGCCTCTCCCTCAAAGCCCTGTCACTGCCGAAAACGGCCAAGGCACCTTCCCCGCCCGCCCCCGTGGCCACGCTGCTACGGAGGGGGTGGACGGGACGGCGGATCGAGCGGCAGCTCGGAGACGAGCTCATTTTCTGTGTCTATCTCTCCTCCCACTCCCAGACAGTTCTGGAAACTGTGTTATCACCTCTTGTCACAGGAAACCAACCAGCAGGCGGTGCAAACAAACAAACACCCTTTGCCTCCACCCTTCCCAAAATCATCCTATCGGGAACGAACGGGCGGGCGCGAACGGGAAGGGAAAAGCAAATAAAATAAAATTTAAAAAAAAAAAACCAAACAAACAAATAAAACCACGAAAACAAAACACCCCCCCACCAAGGGAAAAAAACAAAAACAAAAACAAAAAACAAAAACCAAACCATAAACACCACAACACCAAAATTCCCCTCGGAGCAGGCGACTACGCGAGCCCAGGGCCGGGCAGGGTGGCTTTGTCTAACTGGAACAAGTGGAATGATGGCCGGAGCCGCACTCACCTCCCCGGGGAGAGTGGCCCGTTACCCAGAAATGCCGCAGCCCCGCTCCGTCCCGCTCGCCAGGCACCGGGGCAAGAGCCAAACCGCGGAGCTGCCCTGACCGCCGCCCCAGCAAGTTGGGGCGTTCGCCGCCGCTCCCCGCGGTCCCCCTGTGATGTTACGTTCGCGCCCCAACACCGCCTGCCGCCTCTTCGCTCCCTCGCCCGCAAACTCCGGCCCGGCCACGCGGATTCGCCCCTCGGCCTGCGCCGGGCACGGGCCGAGCGGCGGGAGGGGG
>VZTN01033782.1:51546-62028 GCA_013400515.1 Erpornis zantholeuca
GCCGGAGCCCCGGGGGGAGCGCGGCCGCCCGGCTCCCGCCGCCTCCCGCTTGTGTTCGAGCGGGCTGGGAAACGCAGATGGGAGGCAACGCTGTGCGGCTGGCAGCTGGGAAATGATACGTGTCTGCACCCGCATCCCGCCCGCGGCATTGCTGGCCTTACCCTGCAACCATTAACGCTTCTCTCCAAAAGATTTGAGCCGATTTCGCAAGCAGGGATTCTAGCGCTGCACTGGCTCCCTGTGCAGAACGCATGAGTCACTATTTGTCAGGCAGAGAAACTGAGGTACCAAGAGTTAAACGCTGTGGCCACATGCGTAGCGCATAATTGCCGGGGCAAGAATAAAACTGCACGCTCCCTATTCTCAGCCCCCAGCGTTATCCCTCTGGCTCGTTAACTTTGATACTTCTCAAAGACTAGAAAGAGCCAACACAATCTGCGGTTCAGTTCACATCTTTCTAGCAGGAGAGGAAATTATCTTAAATTGGCACCAAATGACATACTAAACTTCCTATTACCTAAAAAGCGTGCTTGAATGCAGATTTCCTTATTTTTCCACATAAATCGCTTTACCTCATGCCATACACCTGTGCTGCCTAAGTGAAAAACTCCCCCTTTTGAGCAGAATTCCTGAGCAGATATAGTATGAGGCAGTAAACACCACAGAGAAGATTCAGCATAAGCTCAGACACAGAATTAAGGCGATCTGTGTAAAGTAATCCCCATAGTATGCAAATAGAAATTGATGCGGCCTCCACAGCAATATTAGTCTGCCAAAGAATCACACCTTAGTTCAGCAGAGGAAGTGGGTCGTTACTCATCCGTGCAAACCGAGTCATTTATTCTGCTGTCTCACCCACCCACCCAATAATGAAACAGTACTTACATTGAATCTGCACATCCTAAAAGGTTGTACTTTACTACGAAAACATCCTCCCCCCCGGAGATATTTTTTCACTGTGAAAATCAGACAGTCTTGGTTTTATTCACAGAACACCCTGAAGCACCTTCTGATTTTACAGACTAAGACTTTGATTCCCTTGTTTTCTACTTCATGAAAATATGAAAATACACATATTCCCTACATTCTCCTGCACTTGCCTTGGCATCCAGACCTGTAAAAGATACCTGTTGGCATAGCTTTCTGTACGTCAGCCTAATTAGGAAATCCATGATCATCCATGCAACACACCCCATCGTAGTACCTGACAATTATAATAAACTTGCTGCCACACCCCCATCACCTTACCCCTGAACTTCCAGGGGTGTTAATTTTCAGTACTGACTGGAGACTTAGTTGTTCTGTATTTTCTAAACAGCATATGCCTTCTGCTGGGCTATGGTATAAACCCCAGAACAGAATAGGTCAGAGTTTTTCCCCTCAGTGGTCTGCAGGTCCCTCAGGAGCTCAGGGAATACTTCTCATAAGTTCATAAAAAGTAATCAAGATTAGCAAAGTTACTGTCAATTGACATTTTGTATATACTGTCAATATACAGAGGTATGTACTTCTACGGGATTAACAGGATGGTTTTTCTTCTAAATAATTTCAAATATTATTGTCCATTGTAAAAGACTGAAGAATCACAAGAAATGCTATTTGTTCCACTGAATTCTTTCCAAGAAGTTCAGAACAAGCTTCTGACAAGACCTTAAATGTGAATGAACTATAATTTCTCAAGAGGAATGATGGAGACTTTCCTGTCTCAAGCTCCTAGGATTTGAGGAAGTATTTTTATTTTTCTGTAATTAGTTTTCTTTTGCATATGCAGCCAAGTTTATATTACACCTTGTATTTTAGGAAGCTTTTCTCCTGGAAGCCACATAAGGCCATACATTTAAGATAACATGAATGATGGGCTGTGTTTCAAAAATATAGCAACTATCCAGGTTACTGTAGAAAACTCCTCCAATATGAGTCCTGTGTGCTCTACAAGCAGCTAGCCTAGTCTTTACAGGAAGGCAACACAACTGGAACAAAGATGCCATTTTGTCTCTGAGTACAGTGTATCCACAGAGACTCCTCTGATATAATACACTTCTATGTTTTAAAAGGAAATATTTAAAAAAATCAAAGGGCTAGCAGCTGGAAGAATAACGTTGGAGGGGACTGGAAAACAAAAAGGAAAGGTTACTTCCTGTACAAAGGTATGAGGTTGTATAGCTGTGACCAGTATGGCTATGGTCAAACAAGAGAGAGTCTTCTGCTACCTGCACTGGCTAAACTTCAGGGTGATGAGGAAAATTCCACTGTAAGTAGAGTCAGTAGAAGTTTTGACATCAGCCTTTGTCTCTAATAGGTATTTACTCTCTCAGCAAAGCAGGTACTTTGCAATAATAAATAATGTCTTAAGGCTCTGTGCCTCTCCCACTTATCTTTCTATCAGTGTTATCACTCATTCAGGGAACACTCAGAGAATATGTATTAGGCTTAGAGTTAGGCTTCGTGCTAACATACAGAACTTCTGTTCCCTTCTCCAAGTTGTTTCATCAGATATAGTCGCCCATACATTACATTTAAATTTTTTTATTGTTTGATTAGTTTTTAATGTCTTCCTCTCAGCTTGATTATTCTTTAGCAGATGCACAAATCCAGGGATTGAATATGTGGCTTTTCAGCACTGTTTTCCACCCTTTTGTGGAAATCTGTTGCTGCACTAGTAGCTAATAAAGTATTTTTACTTCTTTCATTCATTCTTTCTTCCTTCCTTCTTCCTTCCTTTCCCTCTTTCTTATTCCTTTGTAATTTGATAATACTCCTTTTACAGTTGGAATCTTTTCCACTAATTCTTGCAGTCCCCACACATGAAGGTAAAGCAAACAAAGTTGAGTTTCTCCTCACTGTTAAATTTGGCCCAAGAGTATCACTTAAAACTCAAAACTGTTCTTTTGCTCTTTTGGCTCCAGCTTTTAGGAACTTCCATTGTCTCATTTTTTTATTTTGAAGATTAGAAACTTGAGGAGAAGAACAGAACAGATCCAAATCAGCACTGTCAACACTAGATTGTACTTAAAGAGTAGGATTTTCCAAAGAGTTTCCATATCTCCTGTGAGAGATATTTTGTAGAGCAGAGCCATAAGAGAGATGCAGAGTTGGGCCAATTCCTGTTGAGGTCCATTCTGTCTTTAGCTGGTCTACTCACATGAGCAAGGGAGAAAAAGATTTTGATTCATGCATATGTAAATCTATACCACTTACAAGTTGCATAAGTGCAGTATTTTTAAGTCCTGCAGAAATAAAACTTACTCAACATGGCTAATCTATGGGCCATAGAGGAGCACAGTTGTCAGTTTTGTACAGCCCAGATACATCATTTATGGCAACATGGCATCTGACTTCTTCACAGAATTATGCACAAAGCTCCCCACTAATTGGTGCTCTGGCTTTTTCATCCTTCTCATTATCTACAACTACCAAAATTTGGTGTGTCTGGATTAGGCAGGTCAAAAAGGCTAAGTTCACGTAGTAAATGGATTTCTTTGACTCTAAAGCTGAGGTTTAGAGCTACCAGGATTGCTTGTGAGAGTGATTTGTTTATTCATAGGCCATACAAAAAAGATGTGATTTCTCCTGTGCTCACAACTCTCATTCTTCTGGTTTATAATTCCTTTGTCTTATTGAAATGTAGTTGTGAGAGGTCACTAACTGCGTGTATGGGCCAGTGCCCCAGTAAGGAGAAGCTGTGCCAGTGAAGGATGAGGATGGAAAGGGATGAGAAAATGGATCCTCAGAGCTGGACTTTATATTTAGCAAGCTTTCAGATGGGGCTTGCAGCAGACAGACCAGTGGACTCTTTTTAATGACAAAACTTGAGAAGTAGAGATTAAAATACTAATTTTATCTGTGGGTAGGCAGTGGCATACAAAGGTTATATCACTCACACAAGTCACATGTTAAGTCAGCATTAAAACCAAGAATAGAAACCTAAAGTAATGCCTCTCAGTCCGAGGTTTCTAATGATTAAACCATACCCTCTCCTTTGGCCTGCTCCACAGCACATAACACAGTACAAAGTATACCACCATGACATTTTGCACATAGATATCTTAAAATGTTTTTGCAAGTCAGACACAATCATTGCGTGGATATGCAACTGCTGACACTGTGCATTCATCTGAAAAGGAAGTAGGGACAGGTGTGCCTAATAGGTAAAACTAACTACATTCAAAAATCTGGAAGTATAGCTATTGAAATCAGTGTTTCCAAATTATTGTAATTGAAAAGCAGAAGCTGACAGGAAACCGGTAGAACAAGAAACTCAATGGAATAACTGGAAGCAGACAGTTACCTTGCAGGTCTGCAAGTTAAGCTGGATGAAGATGATGCATCACCTTTAAGGGAAATAACACAATTTTGTACATGATGAGAGAAGTAATTAGCAGCCGGGGTAATGCCCTAAAGATTATGAAAACCTCAGGCAAGTGAGAGTTTAGCAGCAACAGATCAAATCTCTGCTGAAGTATCTACACGTGCCTATCTGGCAGCTCATCAAGCAACATTACAACAGCTAATCTAAATGAACTTCAATTTTAAATTGTGTTTGTGCAGGCAGAAATCACGTAGTGAAGGAAAGGTGCTGTGACAAGACTTGCGGAAGAGTTCAAAAGAATCTGATTACAGATTTTCTGATTGCAGTGCAACCTGACAGGTTGCTAGAAGTGGAGTAGTGCTACCAATTTTTCAGGCAAGTACAAAAAAAAATCAATTTTTTTTTTCAGTAACAACTTAGTGCGAAAATTTCTTCAAAAAATTTGCAACTCTGGATCTTTAAGATCCAGAAAAAGACTAACTCAAAAAGGAAAGATCAGCTGGTCAAATTGCTCTGAGGTGTTTGTGATAGATAACATGTCTACAAAGAGCAGAAATCTTGGAAGTAAATTCCCATGAGGTCCTTTTGGGTTCCATTTGGTACTTGATGGAATCACCATAGAGTTGCTTCTATCTGTGGGACAACTTCCAAATGCAATGACTTCATTGAATTCATTGAATTTGAAGCTGTTTGCAGGCCATGAAACTGAGGTCTACCACTAGGGCCAGGAAATCCTACACACTCCATGGCAAAAAGCAAACCTGGGACAATTAGCCATAAGTTACAACACATAGGAGATATTCTGTTTGTCCTCAGTAGGTATAAATAAGCCCCTCTCCTCAGTTTCTTTGCTTGAAAACTCTCTTAGGGGATGTAGCAATCATGATTTCAACAAAGGGAAAATATTCTCCTTAAATAGTCAGAGGTCCCCTGATGTCAGATGCATCAAAAATTCCATCAAATATTAGTAATTTAGCTCAGTAGTACACAGAGGTAAAGGGTATAAAGAAGCCATCACTACTAAATAAAGGAAATCCTAGTTAAATAGGCAGCTGTTTATTTCAGCTGTTCTACTTTACCAATTATATGTTTCAGAAATTAAGTTATTCAGTGTTTAACAAGTAGGAAAAATTATTGAGAAAACAAAACTAAATATCTTTGTCTTGTGGCAATATTGGTTGCTGAGCTTTTCTACAAGTTCCACTGTGTAAATAAGCACAAGAAACTCTTTGAGATATTTTAATCAGCACAGATGTTATGAAAGCTACCTCATGGACTTACATTTCATTACTGTTTATGTTCAGAGGTTTGACAGTATCCAACAGGACTCAGAACAAGAGGCTTGGAATATTCAGCACAAAAGAATTGTTTGAAGGAATAGGAGAAAGCTGAGCCCTTATCTAACCCCCTCCATCTCTCACCCCCCAAAAACGGTGGGGAGCTATTGGGATACAGAGGGCAGTTCATGCCATGTATCCATGGGCCACAGGACCTTGCAGAAACCAGGCCGAGCTGTGCCATCAACACATACCCCAACCAACACCGTCCTCCACTGTTACACTTCCACTTTGCTAAGAGCTTATCAGAAGTACACACCCAGTGAGAAATCCCCCAGCATAAGAAAAGCCGCAGTACCCTTATCAGGGAGAGAATTATTATCTCTTTTGCAAATAAGATAGAGAGACGTAATTGTAAAGAAATGGAAATAAAAATGCCCCTGGCAAAGCGAAGAGACTCTGATTCATGGTTCAGCCCTAACACATGACAGCAGACTAATCCTTCAGTGCTGTTTGAAACATACACAATAGGAGAGGTCAGCTACCCTTAAAACTGCATTTGCGCTCTGAATGTGTCTAACCCCAAATTGCTTCAGGCTCCATGAGAGCAGTGAGGGTTACAGGTGGTGTCACAGTTTTTGGGCATGAGGATGTCCATAGGCAGAACCCCAAACAGCTGCACAGTAAATTTTCATTGCTCTGGATGTAAACAGCCCTCAAGTCTTTTCATACCATTTATATCAGTAATACTGCGGTTACTTTTTTTTTAATGGACAAAGGGGTTAAAAATTTTAATTGCATATTTAGAAGTTACAGCATCTTTGCTCAAAGGTGAGACTGCCACAGTTATATTTAACTAACAACACAGGGAAGAATGAAGAAAAATTGAAAACCAGATCATTACTCTGGCTTCTGTGAACTTTGCTTTACTAAGCAAAAAAAAAAAAAAAAGGAAAAAGAAAANTGAGTCCTTTCAAGATGCTGCCTTCCAGGCTGCAGTCTTTTAAATAAAAAAAAAAATAAAAAAAAAAAAAAAAAAAAAAAAAAGGCTGATCTGCTTATGTGGGCAGATTTTGGCACAGGGTAAACACCCATGTTTGCTCCTCAAATTGCACAAGTCAGAAAATATTATCTCTGTCTTTCATCCAGAACATGCTTTTAAACCATTGCCCATTTATGTCTCTGACAGTCTGAGGCAGGTTACTTTCTTCATGTGGAAGAGTAAGAACTGGGGCAAAGTAAATATGCCAACTGCCTGTAATCTGGTGTTCCTAAAGGAGCAACAAGCACATCCTACAGTGGGCACACAAATCCTTACATAACTGCCAAAATCCCAGTTCCAGCCTACTCGGCTTCTCAAGTATTCACCCAGCCCCAGCAGCATCTCTGCCCTCAGCCAAAGCTAAAGGTGAGCCCACAGTGTCTCAGATCTCTTCTGGGAAAGAGCCCAACTACTTAAGATAGAGTCTCGGGCCATAGCACACAGAGTTGACAGAAGATAAGTTCAGGAAAGCCTGAAAGAGCACCAGCCCCAGAGCAGCCAGTCGCACGCCAGAGTACAAAGTGTACTGGCACTCTGTTGTGGTGCTTTGGATCAATAACATGTGTAATAAAGCACATATTGACTGACAGGCTGGACAGGCCCACAGAGAGAAAAAAAGGATTTTTCCTCTCCTACTATGTTGACACTGGAGCCTAGAGCCTTGATTTGTCTCTACCTTTACATGTTTATCTTCTGCAAAAGCTGTTCTTGTGGGTTCTTTGGGGTCTCTCTCTTTTTAAGCATCCTTCATGGTTTCCTTAATAAAATGTTGTAAGTATGATGCACTCAGTAGTGCCTGACCCAAGGTTCAGAGTTCCTAGTTTGCTTGTTGGCAGGAGTTTGACACCAGTGAAGGAAAACAGGGATAGCAAAAAGGTCCCCCACCTCGAACAAAGTAAAGAGAGCCCAAGATCACTGGTTGTGTGAGCCCTGGCAGTTCAGGTGAAGGGAATGAATAAGTATTGAAAATACTGGCCCCAATGAGGGAGCCTCATTGACCAGCTAAGCTGGTTGTCTTTCAGAATGCAATTAACCTCACTTGGTTAAATGTTTTAAATCCTATTAAAGTTGACAAAGATCCACTAACATCCTCAATTCTATGCTTTTTTCCATTAAAAATATCAGTCCAGAAAATCAAGCTACAACATACACAAAATCCTTTGCTGCTCCATATACACATGCTTGCTTTGTTTTCACATGTATCTCAAAGCCTGAAAGTCCCCAAGCCCAGCTAAAGAAAGAAGACACCGATACCTGTCTTCCTTAAAAATTCCTTCCTCACAGTTTGTAAGCAACCATTGAAACCAAAATCATGAGTTGAAAGTCTCTTTCCCTTTGTGAATGGGTGTTTATGCCACTAACTTTTGTGGAGCTAGGCTTTTCCCCAAGCCCATGTTTTATAATTACATAGAGTTCTGTACAGCCATTGCCATTCGAACTATTTGATATGATATTTCAATATAAACTGATGTATCACACACACAGCACATCGTGCCCTGATTGAAAACCACCATCTCAACCCGAACATCCAGTGAGTAATTAGTTGACGAAGGGTTTAAAAGCTGTATGCCATTTCCAACATAAACACAGAAATGAAGTCCTACTTAACAAGGTGTTTGCTTTATCCTAACTTTGTTCACACTTCACAGAAAAAAGATAGACACTTTCAACCCTAGGAAAAATAACACTTTTGCTACACATACTCCATACATAGGACACCAGCTAAAATATCTCAACTTTTTTGTACTTTAAACTCTATTAGTGATTTCAGTGTGTTCATCTTACAGTTCCCTAGTGAGAAATCATTTTGTTTTCGATACAGGAAAATCTCCTGTATATTTAGGCCACAGCTTGCAAAAATAAACAGATAGTCCCATTTTCTAGGAGATTTGACAGGTGGAGCAAGTTAAAACAAGGGACAGAGACAGTCAAGAGCCCAGGCTCCAAATGGCTCATCCAACAGAGCCCCATCTCATTGCCATCCTGATTGGACTCGATGATCTTAAAGGTCTTTTCCAACCCTACTGATTCTATGATTAAGTTCCTAACTTTGTTAGGCTGCTTTACAGAGCCAAAAAACCACATGAATTTCCTCAAGGGAGAAAAAAAAAACCCTTTGCAAGCAAGTGAAGTTGCAATTTTCTTTTTCTTTGCACTGAGGTTATGTCACTTATCTCTTGGGTACAGATGACACTCATAACCATGTGCCTGGACTCCAGCTAAATTATCATTTTCCCTTAAACGGTCGAAGGGAAGAAAAACAACAAGAATGCTCTACGGGAAATTAGGAAGGCTTGGCCTTGTGCTTGATTTTGAAAAATTCTTTCAGGTGAGCATCCAAATTTTTTTCCTACAGCTTTCCATGTACAAAAGATTTATCATTTGTGTGGGCAGACTCAGGAGCTGCATGTGTAGCTGCCCAGCTGCACACAATGTGGGCACAGCACCTGCTGCACTAAAGCTCTCTGCAGGCAAGTAGACATGTTCCAGCTATTCAGTCCAAGCATTTTAAATGATCTCCACCCTTTAGGAGACCTCTTTCTGCCTTCGTGGAAAATACTTCTTTTAGTGGACAAGGTCCTGCCCACCTGGATGCAGGTCCTATTCATGATCAGAAATTCACAGCCAGATTCACAGCAGGTAGTACCAAAAGCATTCTAAGATTTTTGCAGCAAAATGTAATGACTTCATTTTAATAGGTAAACATGATGAGCTCCACAAATGACTGCTGGGGCATTAGACATCATTAGTCCCACAGAGAAAGCACTAACGTCCTGCAGTATCAAACTGTTTATCACTAATTTACAGAGGCTGCATCCACAAATACAGCCTTATCATTTTGCAGTTGCCTAATTAATTACATATATTAAGAAAATTAAACTGAAGGATGCAGCAAGTACTCCCAGGGCAACCAATGGCTGTGTCACCAGCAATTTGCTGCTTTTGCATTCAGAAGCACTCACAATTTTCTTTCAGTGGCAAAGAGGACCATAAAAGATGAAAGCAGGGATCTCACTAGTACAGCAGAAATCAAAAGAGACTTCTATTGCATTGAAATTAGTGAAATAGCTCCAAGAAAAGAACTTTATAAACATGTGCAAGAAAGAGCACATTCAGTCCTTGAACCATGGTGTCCCTATTGTGTGCACATGCATATTTTGTGTCACACAGACAGCAGAAGCAATGAGTGAAATATCACCACAGTCATTTATTTTAAATGTACAACCATATTTGTTAATTTTAAAAAATATTGATTTCTCATGGTAACTCAAGATCATCTTCCAAAAATAATTTCTGATACTTGAGGATCTCTATTTAGATTTTGAAAAAAAATATTATTGTCATTCTTTTTTCCTGTACTTCAACAGCACAGGACATTTGAGGAGCACTTGTCTTCTATCTTCACATTCAGGAAAAAAAAATAAACAAACAACAAACCAACCCAAAATGTACCCTAATCAGAAGGGAACATACACAAGGGCAATTCCACAGCTATTTGGTGGTAAATGATAAGCACAATGTGTCCCTTAGTGGATATGCAGAATGTGTGATCTACAGTTTGGAAAGTCCTCATTTCCTAACNCATTTTCTTTTCCTTTTTTTTTAATCTATGGCAGAACTGCTGACTGTCACATTTCATAGGGAGAAGCAAACTTATTCTTTGATGTTTTAAGTGCCAGACTTAGGAATGACTAATTCTTCTGTTCTAATATTACAGTAGCAGTTCCGAAAGAAAAAAGACATAAAATACCTCTTCCCATCTTTTTTTTTTGCCCCAATTTTGGGACATAATTTTTAGAATCTTCTTGGAGTACTCTGTGAAATCTTAAACATGCCCTGTGATACAAGGTCAA
>VZTN01033787.1:16320-51786 GCA_013400515.1 Erpornis zantholeuca
AGGTTGCCTTTTCAGTTGGTGAATTTGGATTGTGTCTTTTTGGTCAGTTTTAATGAACTCTAAATGTTCTTCAAAAATGTTTGTCTGTTGCAAAATATTTGTTGTTATGTAACATCCAAGAACCTTTAAGGATATTAAGCCACACTATAACCAAATGTCTACACCTCATTGGATTGTTCTAATAGTAATGAATGTATTTTCTAAGCAGATTTCTCTCTTATCAGTATTTAAGTCTGGTTACATATTATTTGCTGATAGCATGGGGGTTTTTCCCCCCTCCATTTCGGGTGCTTGAAATGAAGACCTCCTTGCACTTTTTGCAGTTACAAGGAATTAAATGGCTACACCTTCATAAGGGATGACCCAGAAATGTTTAACATGTGTGGTGCTTCTGTTCTGTTGTTCATTGTGTAATGGAAAACTGCTTTCTCCCAAGTGAGTAAAAGAAACCAAAAAACCTGCTTTGTGTTGTTTTTTTGCTTTTTCTCGGTACCGTTAGCAAGAGGGGTTTTATTGTTCAAAATACTCAGTCATCTTCCGTTTTAATACGAATAAGTTTCAATAAAAAAAGTCTCAAGTCTAGCCAGCTGTGTTTCATAGGGAATGTAGAGTCAATTTATCTATTTCATGCAACCCTGTCTCTTCACAGCATTTATTTGAAATTTTCAGTCCAATTAATGTGTGCTTATAATGCAAGACTTTTAAAAGCCTAAGGAATGTTTATCTTTTCATTGCTTGGAACATACCAATGTGTTGAGTAAGTGCTGCTTACTGAGGGTGAAAGGCAACAATCTTTTGCTTTTTAAATCATAATCCAAGTAGAACAATATTTATATTTTGTAGTTATTCATTATATTGATGGAAACTACAAACACCTGTTGCTTTCATTAGGTGAACTCTTAGACTGTATACTGCTATATACATCTTGCAGTGCAATTTTTTTTTAAATCGGTAATTCTGTTTATACATCTGTGTATAACTGGTAGCTGCCTGCCTGACACGATACAGGCTCATCCTTTCCTCAGCCATTTAGAATGTTGGAGCTTCTCAGTACCTATTAGTATTAAAAGATTTTGAGTTAAAACGTGATGAAGGGGCAGGGGGCATTTTTAAAATGGCATCTTTCGTGGCAGCACTAAATATAGTACATCTAGTTTGAAATCTGTTGACATTTAGTTACCACCACCAATTTTGCTTTGGTCCTATAGCAGGAGATTTTTCTTACTTTTTTTTTTTTAAGTAAAACCCATGTACAAATATTCAACAGTAGGAGATGAATTCGCTAGCACAGCAACCTCCGATCGCTGCTGCGTAAACGAGTGTTGTTTTGCTACATCTCTGTTACTTTTTTGATCACAGAAACCACGTGTTTATTAAACTTGTATGTACTTGCACTTTTTTCTTGGCCTAAAATAATGCTTCTGAAGCGAGAAATTCAGACCGCATTTCTGTCACAAGACAAAGCTTATTTGAATGTTGCACCAATTAGTACCTTTTATTTTAGAATTTATGTGCAGACTACCAGATGACAGAATAATACAGCACGTGTGAAACCATGTAATTCTGAGAGCAATATTTTAGATAATTCTCAGGAGAAGGCATACAGTATTGAGAATTGCATCTAAGTTTAGTTTACAATGTAAGTATTGCTTGAAATATCTGTATCTTTATTTTGCAAAACAGAAAAATCATGGGGACTGATCTATAAAAAGGTTGGTTGTAAGGTATTACTGCCCTTCTGGGGGTTTTTTTGGCTGTTAATANCTGTATGAGCTGTCTAAGGCTGATTACTCTATCCCGTAGAGGTCAGAGAAAATTCCCTGCTATCACTGATGAAAACTGTGTAGAAAGAATGATTTACATTTCTTCCAAGTTGGCTGTAAAAGTTGAGGGAGTAACAACTGAGACCTTTCATTTATGAGACACACATTTAGCACTGACACCAACTAGAATTTACATCTTTTTTAACTTAAGTAGCAGTCTCTAGCAGAGCTGAGAGGAGAGGTGGTATCTTTCCCCAAGCTTGGCAACAAAATACCTTTCATTAAATAGCACCTGCTGCTGGTGTCACATACAAGTCTCACAGCTCAGTATTTTCTGTAAAGGGACAAGCTAACTTTTCAGCCTTCTGGCTGAGAAGTGACAGGCGCAGTAACCCTGGCCCTGCAGGATTTTGACAGTCACAACCTCACCTTGCTGGAGACCATAGGCCAAACACACAAGTGCATGCAATTTTTTAAAAAATCTAACCTCATATTCTTTCTGCATGCACACTGGGAATGGCAGATACCTAAAACCTTTTTCTGGAAAGCAGCAAAAATGTGGTTTTTGGGGAAGTGTTTTTTAACTTACTTGTATGGATCCAAGGTCTCATCATCTAGTAGATTTTTCTGATAATCCATGAAACTTGTAACAAGTTATAAAGAAAGTACATTGCTAAATTAAGACAGAGAATCAGATTTTACTTCCATAATCAAAAAAGCTTGCAAGAAAGCTTTGGGTAATGTATTTGACTTACCCCATGTGGTACAAATACTCAAGCCCGATCTTAGCATATGCGAAGCATTCCGCTTCTGCTTTTTGAGTAGGGTTTTTCTTTTTTCCTCCTTCCTGAATTCAAGTACATTTTTTGAGTATGGGGTTGTGGTAGCAGGGATCGATATGACTGGATATGATTCCACTTGATTTTCCTAACTGCAAAACCAGGAAGGGTTTCAAAATAATTTCCGTGCTGTATTTTTACACTGCATTTCTAACAAGGGCAAGTTTGCATTTTGAAAAAAATACCTCTTTGTTAGGACTGAAGGCCACAGTTGGTTGAATCTGTTTCATGAGCACTCTCAGGCATTTGCCTTTAAACACAGGCAGCAGAGTAACATGAAACAAATTATAAATACAAATCTCACCACTAAGTGCCTGTACATTATTAACGTATTTAATAATGTCCTTATGAAACTACTCAAGTAATTCTGTACACTGTGCTTAGTAAAATTACAGGGTTTTTTTCCCCATGTGAAAGCCTTTGAACAGTAACTGTTATTCAGAACACTTACTTTTTTGCAGGCTAAAGTATAGCTAGATTATTCTTTATTGACTACAAGTACTGAACTCTCTTTTTAAAAAAATAAATGTAAAAGTTACACTGCTAAGCAAATGCTGCTTTCTCAATTGAACTGTTTTGGTTTTGAACATCCAGTATAATATTACCACATAAAAAGACTTCATACAAATCCGATTTTGTTAAAATTTAAGATGTACATTTACTGAAATTTTTCAGTACCTTTAGAAATGAATAAATTCTGACATACTATGCAGCAGTAAGTAGCATTTTGAGAAATGGTGCGTGGGCATTACGCTCTTTTTTATTAACAAATTTCTTCACAACCCGAAGGAATTAATTTTCAAACAGTAGACTGATTATTATGTACACAACCCTTCCAAATATCTGGCATCCTGCTAGTCAAGATTTTCTCTAATTTTCATAGAGGTGACAATACAATGAACAAGTAGACGTGGAACTAAAAATGTATCCTCAGAGGAAACTGAAGAAATTCATGGTCTTGAGAACACTCAGTGCTGCTGACTTCAGTTCCTGAATCTTTCCAAAGTTCTTTTCAACCATTACCTTTACCCCAGTGGTAAGTAAAAGCATCCCTGTTTTCTAAATCTTGCTTTAGACTTGTACTTGACTTTGAAGTTTTTCTCACGACAACTAAGGTACAGGTGAACTGGAAATTGTTTTAAGGTCCCTTCAACTGTCTGTGTAAACACTGCCACTGCAGTGGCAGTCCTCTTTGGGATGTGGCTAGGTTTCCTCTATCGATTCCTGAATCGGCGTTAGTTGTGTCTTGAAGTAAAATGCCTTGTGAAGCAGGTGAGGTATAATCCAAAGCAAAAAAGCAGGTACAACAGTGGATTTTAGAGACCTGTATTTCTGACAGCATTTCCCATCATTTCCCTGCTTCTATTCAACTCACTCATCAGTGCAAACATTTTATCTAGTTCAGCCTCGAAGTTTATCCAGTTCTTCAGGGGAATGTTACAATTCATTTAGTCTGTACATGGATTCAAGTCCTGGCCAGGTTGTATCCTTATGGAGGTGCAGCCGCTGGGGGAGATTAGCCCTCCCAGCCTTCCCACAGTTGTCCTCTTTAAAAGAAAACAAATGCAGCTTAGTGTATAACATTCTAGTAGAAAGTTGTTAGAAAAGTATTTTTAATGGTTCCAAGCAGTAAAAATCAATGGAAGCACTGTGAACCACCTATGAAAGCATAGCAGGTGAATGACAGAAACAATCCAACTGCGTTTAAAACTTCAACCTGCACAAGGCTTGTTATAATTCAACCTTCATTTTGGTTCAAAAGCTTGTCTTAGATCTCTTCAATTAGAAATAAAATCATTGCATTATACAAGCAACTCCTGTCGGCCAAGAAGACCAGACTCTGGTCTTCTTGCCCAAGGGAGGAGGGCAAGGAGGGAGGAGCTTGTACTTGTTTTTTCCACTGCACAGTTTGAGACCTTTTCATGAATTGAAGTCTCTGCCTTCTTTTTAAGGGGAGATTCAGAGACAGTAACAGGCAACAGTAACTTTTTAATATACTTAAAACTTGTGGCTCACCCTTGAGCTCTGCCAGATCATTATCAAATTTTAAAGGGCAGCTGAGTAAGAAAAAAGCAGTTTTAGATACAAATCTGTCTTGTAGTCTACTTTCTGTTTTAAATTCCTTTTTCTGCTCACAGCACAAGGCTGTAGTTGGATAAAGAGCAAGAAAATACATGCTGCTGCCTCATGACTCGTGATAAATCACAGTCGGTTTTGTTCTTTCTGGATTGTGTGAAAAACCACTAGGTAGCTGCTACTAGTTTAAATTTAGACAAAACCAATATACTGGTCTTTTTCCTGGCCATTGACCATAATCGGTTTCTTCAACTGAGCATCTAACTTTACTCCTTTGAAATTGCTTTGACCTTAATGCTTCTAGATTCCCAAAAAACAGGTACCAAGAGGTTTTTGTGCAGCAACAGTTGTCGGTAATGATGTATTGTATTTCTTGCATAATTTAGAGTACTTTCGTCCTAAGCATTCTGTGAGAATAGATGATGCTGTTATAAAATGGGGCATGCAAAAAGAGAAGGGAAAGGCTAAGTAAAAGCTAATGCTTTGGTGAATTGCTCCCAACTCACAGTGACTTGGCAGATGATGGTCTCCTCACATCTGGCCATTTTCGACGCTGAAACTGCCTAATTTTCAAGCAGCAAAAGGAGAAAGAAAGTTAACCATCAACAAGAAAACAACCAGCAGCACACAGTCTGAAAGATGAGGAAGAAGAAAAATTCAGCCAGAATTTTGCCTACTAAGATCAGAACATACTGTAACATTGAAACATAGCTCCAGTGTTTCAGAAGACTGGGCTGGAAATGCCCTTTCAGGCCACTTTTCCATGTGGTTCCCAATCCCATACTTGCTCTTTCAGCATGAAGGTAGTACTTAAGAATAATAATGTAACTTTTTATTTTTCTAATGTACCTGTACTGCTCGTAGCTTCTGTCTTTAAGTCCTATATGAAGAAAAATTAACACTGTTACTAACAATTGCCTGTACGAAGTAAATCACAATTCTAAAACAATACTCAGGGATTTCAGAAATTTCCTGATGCCTTCAGTAACCTGGCATGCCCTCACATCTGACCGTGCACTGAACAGAAGTTTGGAGCAGAACTCCAGAAGGCCCTTCCAACTTGAACTCACCTGTGAGCTTCATAGTGGCTATTAGGGTATTCTCTCCCTCTTTCACCTGTATTGTTCCTTCCTCATCTTCTCCTGCATCTCAGCAATATTTATCACTATGCTAAGGGTCATTCATTCTTCATCTTAAAAACATGACATAACGCAAACTGAACGTGTACAAAAATCTGATAATGCAGCCACCCGCCTCAGCAGGACACTACCAGTATAAGTAAATCCTAAAATCCTTTTGACTGATTCAAGTTTCGTAACGGTAAGGGTCTTTTGAGGAGTTTGTGAGTGCGACAGGAGAGGCACTTACCTAGATCCATGTTCCTAGTTCTTGGATTGCATTGCTTATACCCTCTGCAACTTCTGAGTTCCATGAGTTGGACATGCAGTTGATTAAGAACATCTCTGTCGAGCGTATTCACTGCATTAATTAGCTGCAATGAACAGGTAGTTCTCATTAGTAACTATTGCTCTGTAATTTGGTAACTTTTGGAATACAGGTGGTTTATTTGTAACAGGAAAGAGCCACATTATACTAGTTTAAATGATAACAGGCCTCAACTACATACTGCAGCAACACTGCACAATTTCAATTTACTGTTGACACATAGTGATGTATTTCTCGAGCTACGATCTCGAGGTCTATGATCAGATACCTGATACGGATCGGTATTGAGATCAAAATACTCCAAAAATCCAGTAGCAAATTCACAAAACAGAAAGTTGTGTGTCTCGTTGATTGTCCTCAAACACCAGTACGTGTTGTTGTTGGCACTGGTACAGGCACAGAAAGGGCCCACTGCAAATTGAAGAATTACAAAGACATAAGCTACATGCTTCTGTCTTTAGTCCTGCAAATTCTGTTCTGTTTATGGAAGTACTTTATTTCTAGACAGTTACTCTCACTCTCACTCCTGAGCTCTAAAGCAGAGAATGCCTTCCAGCATCGCCTTCTTGTTCTGTGCATACCTGACCCACATGACATGACTAATTAAAGTAATGTCTTGTCTAGTTGCTTCCTCTGGTTGGAAAACATTCCAGATGGTGAGATACCATGCAGATCATTGTACAGTATTTAATATCTGTAAGTTATTTGCATTTGGTTTTACCTCCTTGCCTTTTGTGCAAGAATAATTACAACACTGAAACAGATTATTTACTATGGAAAAGCCTGCATGGCTTTGATTACAGAGCTAATAAAACCAGTAACTGCTAGCAACCCAACATCCCAGCCCAGCCTAGCCAAAATTTGCCCACCTTTTCCTTAGTTTACAGTAATCTTACGTGTCCACAAGGGAGCAGTTTGCCAGTGCTGGTTGTCATGGGTGAAGCAGGTCAGACCAGGCATGCTGCACGTGTCATTATTTTTAATTCTCTTAAGCAGTTTGCGCAGTTTCTTCTTCCGTCTCTGCTCTCGCAGCAGCCACAGCCTGTCTTTCTCCTGTACGGCTTTCCTGCACACACAAAACATTAGGGTCACGCAAACTCTGTCAAACTTGAGCACACCTAAAAAACCCCGAAGCAGCTAATCAAATAAGCTGCTCAGAGGGAAAGAATCCACATGTTTTAATTAAATGGTGTTTCATGCAAATGGAGATGACTCTGCAATTCAATAGCACCGGGGAAAAAAAAAAAGGCAGCCAAAGGGGCTTGTAGGCTTGAGGTTTGCAATGTGGTATTTTCCAAAGCAGAGACCTTATCTTAGAATTTACAAGCATTTTGATATGGGCTTAGTGCCTTGCCCAGGTGTCCCTGTGTTTATGTTTTTTAATACAGGATAAATTAAATACTACTACTTTTGCTTAGTGTGTAACTGGTGTGTACAGATCAAATGTTAAAATAACATTTTGCACATCTTTCAAAGGAACAGGCATTCACTTACTTGAAAGGATGAAGACCGGATCCTTTGTGCCTCAGTTTGCTCTTATGTTTTGAATGGTAACTGGAAAATAAAAACAACATTGCTGCCGAACAACAGCAAGACAACTGCCCCTGTTCTTACCACATTATCAGGCTGGATTTGAAACAGATTCAATCCAGTGTCACTTCTCCCTTCAATTTATTAGCGTACGTGATGAATAAAGGCAACCTCGCTCGACTGTATCGGGCGCTTCCTAGCCTCGCTGCGCCTCTGTTTCCTGCGATCCTTTGTCCACAGTGACACCTGGTGTGCTAAAACTGCATTGCAATGCAGATCCACATCCAGATACAATTTACTATTATTTTAAACTGGTTGTTTCCCTACACGAGGCACATAGAATAAATAGATTTGTAATTAAATTACATTTCTGCAACTGAATATTGCCTAAATGCCCTAATGACATGTTTATACGACCTTCCTGTTATTTTCCTTCTGAATGCAAGAATTTCAGTATCAGCTGTACTGATGGAACAGATTCTTCTGGAAGCCATGTGCTAAGGGCACGTGGAAAACGAAGAGGTGATGGGTAACAGCCAACACAGCTTTACAAAGGGGAAATTGTGCCCAACAAATTTCATAACCTTTTGTGATGGGGCTACAGCGTTGGTGGAAGAAGCAGAGCAACTGACACTGTCTGCCTGAACCTATTTAAAGCATCTGACAGTGCCCCACACGACATCCTTGTCTCTTAAATTGCAGAGACACGGATTTGATGGACAGATCACTCAGTGGACGAAGAACTGGCTGGGTGGTTGTACGCGAAGAATTGCATTCAAGGGCTCACTGTCTGCATGGAGACCAGTGATGAGCGAGGTCCCTGAGGGGTCGATGTTGAGGCCAATAATGCTCAAATGTCTCTGTCATCAACACAGACAGTGGGATCGAGGGCGCCCTCAGCAAGTTTAGGGATGATGCCAAGCTGTGTGGTGCAGTCGCTCTAGAGGGAAGAGATACCATGCAGACGGACCTTGACAGGTTTAAGAGGTGGGGCCAATGCAAACTTCATTAGGTTCAACAAAGGGAAGTGCAAGGTCCTACACCTGGGTTGTGGCAATCTCTGGCAAACCTACAGTTTGGGTAGAGAAGTTATTGTGAGCAGCCCTGTGGAGAAAGACGTGGGGGTGATGGTTGATGAAGAACTCGGCATGACCCCACAGTGAGCACTTGCAGCCCAGAGAGCCAAATGTACCCTGGGCTTCACCCAAAGGAGTGTGGCCAGCAGGTCCAGGAAGGGGATTCCACCTCTCTACTCTGCATTTGTGAGACCCCATGTGGAACACTGTGTACAGTCCCCAACAAAAGAATGACATGGAACTGTTGGAGCAAGTCCAGAGGAGGCCACAAAGTTGGTAAGAGGACTGGAGCACATACCCTACAAAGACAGGCTGAGAAAGCTGGGGCTCTTCAGCCTGGAGGAGGTTGTGTGGAGACCTCTTAGCAGCCATCCAGTGCACACGACCTGTTACATCATCACCACTTGATGTGGTGCAGAGGCAAGTGAACTCCTGCCTGGCAGACGGTGGGCCTTGAACTTGTGCAGCAGCCCAATTTCCCCTAAATGTGTACACACGAGTACAGTAAGCAGGCAGCCACTGAACAAACGAGATCCTGATCTCTCCTGTGAGGACATAAATCAGTTACAGTTGCACACTACAAATAATTATTCTGAAGTACACAAAAAAATACCTTAGCTTGTTACAATCACACTCTTCAGGACGCTTCTTCTTTAGATGACCTCTCACCTCCCTCAGGTTTTTTATTTTATTTTGCAAAGTTTCAATCTTAAAAAAAAAAAAAAAAAGGCTCAAAGAGGTTGAGAAAAACCAACATGATTTAGTCTTATTCTAACCTTCTCAAACCCATCCTTCTGTCACAAACAGCTTCCTCTTCACTACCTTCCACGGCTCTAACCATTAACAAGCATTTTTAAACTATCTAGCTTTCCGGAAGGAAACTACAGTAGGAGGAAGCTGGTTCCATTTGCCCGCTCTGATTCTTGACGGTGAAAGCGGAATGCGGCGCTGCGGGAACGGGGGATGCCCGCTTGGCAGGCAGATGGACAGTCCTGCATCCACTGCCATTTCTCCTCTTGTGCTCCACAGCACATTTGCGAGGGGAGAAAGGCTGCTCGAAGGAAAACTAAGTCCTTAAATTTCAGCTTGTTCTGACACTAGGAAGTGGATGGAGTGGGAGTGATCTGAAATCCCCTCTTCAGAGTTTCTGAAAAAGCAAAAGCAGCAAGGTTCCATCACTTTGCATAGCAGGCTTAAGCAATGTCTGGACACCAGGGATAGCGATCAGCGGTTAATTGTGCCACCTGTGTGGTTTATGTTTTAATGCCTTTTTTTTTCACTAAATAGAACTCCTGCTTTTGCTCAGTCTGACTTACACATGGCATGGCCCACTTCCACTCAGATGGATATCACGGGCCTCTACCCCAGTTCTCTACATAGCAGAAAAATCAAAGTAATCCAATGTGAACAACAGTCTCTGGAGAACTACCATCAGCCATCAGTGACCACAGGATGTACTAGAAGCTCATGACTATTGAAGCAGAGACAGGACAGAGTGTTCAAGGAAAATGGACAAAGAATCCAGCCCTGTGAGCCTAAATCAGGAACACAACTGGACGGAAGTGGGTTCTCATTTCCTTTGACACTCCATATTGGCTACATTTTCTGAAGAAAAAAAAATTCCAGGACCACGGTGATACTGAAATTGCCCTTTAATAATCTTAGCATATCAGTAAGTTTGTAAGTATCTGTCTCATGTGTCAATCTCTACAATAAAAGGGGGCCAAGTTCTTCCCTAGAACTTTACTGTGAATTTATGTAATTTGGTCAGAGATTACAGGAGGTCCACCTTTATGCTTCTCTTTGGCATTTGTTCCACCCTTACCTGGACCTTAGAAGAGGGTCCTTAGACCCTCTTTCATACGCAATACACGTGGAAGGGTTTGAACTTCTATTATTGAATATTAGTGACAAAAATGTCAGACAAAGTTTTACCGGCAAACTTCATAGGGCAAATCACCTCCAGGTTCTCTATATACACAATCCTACGAAAACATTCCACACCAAACTTCAAGTTTAAGAAAAGCACTAACAAGGGAAAGAAATTCATTCTAGAAGCACCAAAACTAATGAAGGTCCCTTTTCCTTGGGCTTATATATTTGATACTGAAGGACTGTGTTTTGAGGGGTACACTGGGGAACACGGCTACTAAGATGTTAAAAAGATCCACATTAATTTTTTCCCAGGATGGGGACAGCTTTAAGTCTCACTTGTCTCATAAGGCATATGACATTTCTCAGCTGTACCTTCAGTTGCAGTCCTCTCCTCCACTGAGCATCTTGTCTTCACAAACTTGTAATAATTTAATTATTCCTGTAATGTCTATTCTGAAATCAGCCAGCAAGTTCAAAAGGCTCCAGGAAGGGACAAAGACACCCAGAGGCAGACAGACACACACACAGTCAGCTCGATCGTATCAGCCCACAGAAAACAATGCTAAAAACACACACTGAAAACATCACTGACCTCGTGGTCAATATGAAGTTTATGGTCTTTCCAGGCTTGCAGTGACCTGTACAGATCTGTGTCACACTGAACGGTATCATTCTCCAGGATATAGCACCTTGGCACGGAAAAGCAAACAGTGTTTATTACAGTGGCTACACACATACACACACATGCACACAGAGCAATGCAAACAGCTGCTCTTAATAACACATTTCCAGGACAAATGAGACCATGGACTGGAAATGACATGCAGAATTCAAAAAACAATCTTCATTCAAGAAAATACAAGTGTGCTCTGAGCCAGGAAAGAAGTCTGGGTTTGAGTTGCCATGGAAGTAGAAAAATTCAATGAGACTATTTCTATCAAGCAGAACCTGTTCACTGCCTCATTTCGACATGTAAATGGTGCTGCACAGAATTCTTGCTTATTCGTTAGACTTCCTACATAAATAATCATTAGTAACTAGCAAGCATTGAAAGCATTACTCAGAGGCAATTCCTGATGCATAATTAAGTGATACAGGGGTAGGAGCAAAGAAAAAGTACTTCCATAGAAGATGTATACCATCTACCATACATGTTGTACACCACAAAGAAAAGAGAAGAAACATAAAACAACAAACCAGAAGCCAAGAAATTCCGCTATTTTCTACAAAAGTGATAAAATTTTTCAAGGCTATCTCCCTGACTTTGAAAGCAAAACACACTCTGACAATATAAAATCCTTATGTTTCACTCACTCCTAGTGAAATCCAGTTTTTAAAATTATTTAATAAAAAATAAAGCAAAAATCACCACTTGACAGGTTCACCTGGAAAGTTAATTAGGGATTGAATACCGTGCAGTCATTTCTGAATGCTTGTTTAAATTAAAGCTGGATATTTGCAATACTCCTTTATATTCTTTAAACAACCTCATGCATGTTCTCCCACAGCCTTCTTTTCTGCTAGGGACGGCTCATGAATAATGCACAACCTTCCTGGCAGTTTCTTGTATGAATCTGGGATTCACCCAGTAAGGCAGCAAAAGTCAATTCAATTTGTTGCAGAAGAAGAAAACAAACAGTGATTTATGGGTCCTGAACATTCATGAGAGCTGGGGTAAGAGGGCACAGTTCTCTGATGCCTACATTTCCTTGCATCAGTGAGTTTCTAATCCACTTCTGTGAACAGAAGTCAAATAGAAAACACAGATATCAACAGCAGCTACCTGTCTCCTGCATTTTTACATGAGCTAGTCAAAACAATTGAGCTAGCTAAAACAATTTAATGCATGTAATCAATGATGACTGGTGGATTTTCTGCCAATTCACAAGTGGAAATGGTGGCTAAATTAATTAAAGTACAGCTGAAGAGACATCATCAGTCCCTAGATTCAACATTGAGGAAATTATTTTTAGCTTATTACTAGTTCAAGGGATCAGACAACTGCCTTCCCTCTCTCTTGATATGTTCCATTTCCCAATGATCCTGGTCCATCCAACTTCATTCATAGTATAGATCTTCCTCTCCTTGCACTGGTTACAGAAAACAGTACAAAGCAACCAGTGACACAAAACCAGTTCATGCTCCGGTCAGGTCTCCAGCCAGGCCAGGTCACCCTCTGCACACTGATTTCCAGGGGTAAGGCCTCTCCTGGTTTCACACAGGTTTAACACCACTGTTGCAGGTTTGCTTGTCCTCTCTAGAAACATATGACGAGTGGTTACCATGTCCACCCAATGCAGAAGACACAAAAGCACTGCTGCAGCTTTTCAGAAGCTTCATGTCCCTCTGCACCGACGAAACTACAACAAAACTGAAGACTACGGCACAGGAATATGAATTTTAGTGAAGCTAGACTGGGTATACAAAAGGGACACAACATGCTTAGCGCACTTCAACCCACCCGCTTATGTAAAGCAGTCACTTAAGGAGCAAAAGGTTTTCAGAATTTACCATGTGCACTCACCTGTGGGTCACTTTGATCAGGTTAGGGGCTGTGTACTCTGCAATGCTACCAGTGCCACTGTATTCCCCCATGTCTCTATCTTCCTCCTCATGGAAAACAGCCCTCTGCACCTTGTGCCGCTTGGTGATGTTCCTTGGCAAGATGGGCTGGTAACCGTCCTCTAAACCCAGGTTATAGGCAGCTCCATCCAGGTCAACAGATACAGAACGGACAGAGCGATTCCGGACATAGCTTGGTTTGAATTCTGCATGGAAGAAGTGAAAGAGGGGCAGAAACAGCACATTACAATTTGCTTCTTTTTGTGATTCTTGGAAGGAAAAACCCCAGCCCATACTGTGCTGCTTGAAATTAACTGGATGACAGTGTTTGTCGCAGTTGTCCTGTGAGCCGCTGCTTATGGATGGATACTTCAGGGCATGAGAGGGCAGGAACAATGCAAATACAAAAGAATGGCAAAGGGGAAAGAAAATGCTCTAGAGTCCAGCACCACTGAGAACAAATAGCTCATACAAATGGATGCTTGCTCTTCCCCCACGATCACCAGATGGCAGTCATGCCTTAAGCACTAACTGCGACAGTCATGACAGTCAGGCCACGGGTCACCCTCAGGGACCAGTTCTCTGCTTTTCTGCTGTCCACTGTACAATCCTTCACTGCTAGGATTCCTGCAACACTTTCTGGAAGTTGTCCCAGTATTTCCAGTGCTCAGCCTGAGCCTTTTCCAGTCCTATGTTCATTCTTCAAGTCTAGATCCTTGATTTTTTTCAAGGGATTAATAACCGAATCTTTACTTTTATCCACATGCAATTATATTCTTTGCAATTTTTTCCTGATGTGCAGCCACTTTCTCTATGCGGACAGTCAGTTTCTCTATGAAGCACCACTCTCCAGCACTCTGTACTCCCTCAAACTTTGCTTCTGCATTTGCAGCTCAAAAGCAAAATGAAATATTTGTTATGAATTGCTGCTGTGTGGAGTCAGTAAAATGGGTTTTCTGAAATAGCACTAATCTGTGTGAAGGAACCAAGAAACAGTCATCCCCTTTGGTCGTCATCTCTGATTAAAAGTCAGCCTTGCCTCTGCTGACTGAGCAGAAAAAAAAGGATGTTAGAAGCAAGCAGCTTCTGTAACAAAGTACACACATCCTTATTAAAAATAAATTACCGAAGTAACAGCTCCAAGCATTGCGGTAGGCTACTGAAAACCAAAATATTTGCTGTAGAACACTGTTCATGTTCCATGGCCTATGTAACCGTGTGCAATTTGCCTCTTTGGCATGGCCACTGCATTTCCCAGAACAAAACATTCTTCCTACAGACAGATATTTTCCATTCCGATTGTCCAATATGAGACATGCTGTTTCATAGTTAAGATACATAGGAAATATGCTAACACAATTCAATGCCTACAAAAGTCAAGAGGATTATGTAAGTTAGCAAACCGCAGCTTTCGAAGGCAGAGACAGAAGATGCGGTGGGTTTGCTTACTTCTCTTGGAGAAGAGTTTCTTTCTCTGTCCGATGTGGCTCAGCTTGTATTCATTCTCTTCACAATTGCAATCTCCATTATTCCTGTTGTAGTACTTGGGCAAAATATTGGAGGCGCCTCTGCCGTTGCCTGTAGCCGCCAAGTTTGCCATTCCCTTGCACTTATGCAGCTTGAGTTTTCCACTGGCATCTTCCACACACTGCCACTTCTGGAAGAAAAATTTGGTCATTAAAAATCTGTCCCAACTATGCTCTAATGGCCAGCTCCAGCAACTTATCAGATATTCTTTGCAGTAAAATGGGGCTCATCCGTCACCTATTATCAAACCAGATTTTTGTAACGTTCAATTTTCAGACAAAACAGCAACTCTTTGGAACACCCTTGCATTTGTTTCTGATTTCGCTTCTTGGAGGCAGAACAACTGACATTTCTTTAAAAAAAAAAAAAAATCAATGCTACAGCTAAAATCATGGAGGTGGCAAGCAACAACTTTCAGAAGCGTAACTGTGGCATAAACCAAGGACATTCAAGCCGTATCCTAATCCTGATAGTCTTATTATATTTATAACCCTCAGAGCAGTGGGACCAAAACCTTCCAGCTTTATGGAAGCTCTCCAGATAGAATCATATACTGGTTTGGGTTGGAAGGGACCTTAAAGACCACCTTGTTCCAACCCCGCTGCCATACGCAGGGACACCTTTCACTAAATCAGGTTGTTCAGAGCTCCATCCAACCTGTCCTTGAACACCTCTGGGGATGAAGTCTTTTCCAGGATTGCTCTGCAAAAGCACCTGTTTCATCTTCAATGACCTTTAAAAGGGTCAGATCAGCTGTGGAATTCCTTAGCTGCATGAATTTATCTCCATCTTGAGTGGTTCTCATAATAGCTTTTTCCATTCAACACCCTTGGGCCTGACTTGTAATGGTGAGCTGCACTGGACATCTCTGAAGTGAGAAACCCCTCCCTCTTGCACTCAAACTAGAAAAAAAAACTGTCCCTGATCACCAATTCACTCGGTTACTCAAAACCCAAAGTAACCTGCTCACAGTTCCCTTTGTGCTGCTGTCAGAGCTGTGCCAAGGGCAAGGGAGTTTAGCTGCCTTCAACGTGGCACGGAAGTTCCACCCACTTCCCAGGTATCTCATAAAATTATTTCACCTACTCCTTAATTTATCAACACTTTACTGGCTACAGAGGCTTTAAGACACATAAAAAAAAAACCCTTACAGTAGCAGTTGCTACTGTTTTAATTAAAGTCTCTCAGAAACACATAGCTTCTTGTTGAGTCTTGAGAAGAGTTCCTCCCCACTTCTTCCCTATTACAAAATCCTACAAGCTTGTGCCTCCAGGACTCACTGGAATATTGAGATTTTTCCAAATAAAAGGAAGTAAAAGCAAACAGCATCTTCCAAGGAAGATGATATTTTACAGCAGCCTGCAGCTCTACAAGGGAGACTCAGCCGCTTCAGTTTCCACAGCAAGGAGCGCAAAGGCTGGGACAAAAAAGCCTATATTTTCCACTGAAATTCACTCCATTTTTTGCAGGACAGCAAAGTAAGAAAACAAGATCACTGTGCTTTTATTATAAGACTTTAAAGGAGTCAAAAGCAAAGTGGCCAGTTACAACACATTTACCTATCTCTGTGGCAGAACCTCTCATTTAAAATGATCAGTTTCATGGTGTGCCCACTGATTTCCTCAGACGCCTGGATGCAGTACACGTGTGTTCAACCTCCTGTACAGCCCAAGCTTTGCTCCGATGCAGATAAACCCAGCTTAACTATTACCACAACAAATCATAGGAAATCAAGGAGAGATTTGACAGTAAGACCTTTGCATGACTATCTTTATCTGTAAAGCAGTACACACTTACCTAGATGTGGTAAAAAATTAACATCTGAAGAATAAATTGCTCTCTTACTTTTAAAAATGCCTAACACTGATCGATGTACAGACTGTTTGAACTAGAAGTTATTTTACTAGAATAAGCAATGCTTTCTTTTGCAACTAAAAGAGATGTAAAAAGGTTTGTTGCTGTTTCCCATTTCATCTGAACATTATTTTTGAAAATATATAAACAAACTAACTGCATTTTCTGCTCAGTAAAGCTCTATGCTCTAGGTAAATGTACCTATGCTCTAGGTACATTTTAATACATGAAAAATGAAGTTTCAACAGAGGGCAAGTTCAATGCCATAATGAGAATCACTGCAAGCACTCTGATGAGTGGCCAAAAAAATATTTTTTCTCTATTTCTTTCATCTCTTGTCAAAGAGAGTGATGCTCATTTTTCCCCTCCAGGTGAACTGGAAAAAATCCTTTAATTTTTGGTGCAGCTGTATGCTACAGTGAAAGCATCTCAAAGACTTTGCTGAAGGGCACATTGCATGAATTAACAGGCTCCACTGCTGAATGACTGCACTGCAGAGCTACATAAATTACATTAGAAGCAAACATTGAACAGATGGGGCGGCGGGGTGGGGCACGCAGTGCAGGGGGAAGGAAAGTCTCAAGCTTTTACTTTTTTTCCCAAAACAGATATGGGCATGTGTGTGAATATGTCTGGGATTCAACAGCTTACTCTTGGTGTGCTTGTAGGTCCAAATGCAAATTCTCTAGGTTGATATCATGGCTGTATCAGCTGCAGTCATTTCCACAGGATGCTCTCAGGACCAGGAGGGTCCCGGTGGACAGTAAGTTGTCCGTGAGTCAGCGGTGTGTCTTGGGGGCCAAGAGTGCCAATGATGTCCTGCAGTGCATTGTCAGCAGGCCAGGGAGCTGATCCTGCCCCTCTACTCAGCCCTAGTGAGGCACATCTGCAGTTCTGTATCAGCTCTAGGAACCCAAGTTTCTACAGGATAATGAAGTATTTGCCAACAACCTGAGAAAAAGACATCAGTAATATCTGTTGTCTTTAAATTACGCAGACGCTTTCTGAACCCAACGTTGCTGTCGCATTGGATGGTGAGCTACAAACAAACTGCTTTAATGGCTAGAAATATTCTAATTTCCAGTCTAATTGATTCATGAGTAGTCAGGATACATTTTTTTTCCTTTTAGGAAAAAGTACAGTTACAGTTTAGTTAGCTCTTCTGTGCTGTGGCTTGCCCCTTGTGTTATTTTCCATTGGGCTAATGAGGACAAACCAACAAAATCCAGAGAGACACGCACAGGACCCTACTCTACAAGAGGTTGTTCTGGTTTTTTTGCTGGCAGCTTGTCCTACTGCTCAGATGGTACTAGGTTCAGGGAACAGACAACTTGAATTTGCCATTGTTTGTCTCATACACCTTACTACTTCTCTGTTCTGGATGACTTAAAATTATCGGTTCATGTCTTCTTCACAACATCTCTTCGATTCAGGCAGTCAGACCTCTCTTCTCCCAGCTAATTTTTTGACTGATTATGCCCAGTCCCTTAGTTCTTCCCAATAGGTACTACTTCCTTAACTGTTTAACATTTTTGCTGGGGTCACCCCTTCTCCTGGTACCTTCTTCCCATTCATCTGCTGGCAAAAGATTAAGTCTGGTTTCCTCTACTTATGCTATCAGTATATAAATGAAGAAACTGCCTGGTTTTCATTCCAGCACAACATAATTTCATTACACTGACTCATGATTTTTGGAGATTCAGACCTCTGAACTCTGAGCTCAATTTCAGTCATCACACATTACATGCCACTCAAACCTTGAAATTATGAGATAGATGAACAATTTATTGACAGAATATTTTGAGGGCTTTTTAATGCCACAAACTGTAGCTGACGGGAGACAGGTGGGACGATCACAACTAGCACGCAAATGAAGAATCAGGTATTTAGCTAATTTTAAGATTACAATTATATAATTCATTTATTATTAATATAATAACTGGATCGTGGTATCAAATGGTCCCAGCTGCTGCATTAGGCATTGCAGAAGCTAAGGACTGAGTGCAGTCTTAGCAGAAATTACATTAGCTGAGAAGGAAAAAACCAGCAGCACCAAAAGGGGAATTATTTGTCTGAGGTTCCACACTGAGCCCATAACAGCACTGAAACTGGACCCAGTTTCCTGACCTCCAATCCTCTTTTAGCTAAAGTACACTACTACCCATATCAGGATATTTTTAAAAGCTGGGGTTTTTATTAAATGTTGGTGTCGATTTTAGCAAGCTACTTACAACAGCCGATACTGTAATGACAGGGAAGTTAAAAAATCTCTTATCCAGAAATGCAAATTTCTCGAGTTTGTGAAGCAACAAGCTAAAAAATCCCCTAAGTAAAACAGCCTCTGAAAATCATTATAGGCTACTTCTAGCTCAAGAAGGAAAAGCTTTTTTTAATTACAGTTCCTCATAAGGAATCCAATCTTCAGATAATAGCCTTGAAAAATCCTCATGATTTTAATTTTCATGGTTTGTTGCCTCCTAGTTTTATCAGTTCCAGGGATGATAAAATTTTTAATGTATGAAGTTATCAGCAAGTCATTTCTTGCTGCAATCGCAGATTAAGAATTCCATCCTGAAAGTCAATCACGTGCAACTTGTTCTAAAATTCAGGAACTCCAAGATCTGGCAAAAAAGGGCTATTGAAGTTATCTGGACTCTAGATGGCTTAATAAACATCACTTATCAACAGAACCTAAATTCTTTCATAACCTCAGTATATCTCTGCTAGCTACAAAAGTAGCAATAAACCACAAAATATAGATAGACAGATCCAAAACTTTCTTCCCAATTAAAAAAAAAATTCATTCCAAAATGTGACACTGTTTCCTAGGTCTGGTTGATACGACCTCAAGTTGCAGTGGCCTCAGAAAAAGGAGAAAATAGAAGCAATTTTTTTCTATTGCTCCTCCCTTGGCACTAAACAATGGCTAATAACAATTGCGGTGGAATGGGGAATACGACGTAGAGGTGCCATTTATGAACTGCTAAGGAAGGCACACCGATCAGAATAGTTTTCATCACTGGTTTGGCATATTATGTGAGAGAACTGGGGGCACCGAGCAAGTAAGGAACGTGCTTTTACTTATGGTATCTTTGGGCCAGTTACAAAAGAGAATATCCCTTCATGATCCTGGTATAGTACAAAGCAATTCGAGGGAAGACTATCTCAAAGCCTTTCATTTGCAGAACACCTGAAAGAAACAAAGTGCTAACGTTTGCATTTTGAATGTTGTCCTGTGAAAACTGCCATATCAAATGATATTTTTAATGCTATTTAAAGGCAATTTCTGCTGTATCAGATTTGCATGTAAATAAAGCTCTGAAAATAAAATGTTAAAATGTACTATGCTTCTAAAGAAAAGATCAGGTCCTGCTAAAGAAAAAAATGACTACCTTTTAATTTTGGGAGTTTTTACATGTACAGCATAGATTCCCTATAGCAATCAGCACTGCTGCAAGTACTGCTGCACGTTTATCAAATGTGCACAAAATAGGCAACTTACTTAGAGGGAGATTTTGTGCAGTTATTTTTATGATACTGCAGGGTTGCTAGGAATACTCTGCAGAGCAATGCTGGTATCATAATTGGCTTCCACAAAAGCACATTAATGCAAGCTACCAGATAAAAGTGGGTCAGCTTCCACTCACCAGGCAGCTTCGAATGAAAGGACGAACTATACTGAAAAGAAAAAAATTGTGTGGAAGCCATTAGGTACTAGGATAAATGTTTTTTTATTTCATGTGGGAAGAGCTCATCTCTTTTAAATCCTTGAATATAAATGCTGAGCTGCTCTTTCATCTGATCCTACAGTCACCCTTTGTTGGATGCAAATAACTAACACAGACCAAACCCCAATAACTGAAAAAGAAAACACGGCAACACACAGATTCCCATTGCTCTCAGAAGAATTTACATATATTACTGGTGCCAAAAAAATTCCACATAATGGACTGTGAAACACGGTTTTAGACACCATGAATAGCTTCATCTCCACGATCTTGGTACTCTCTTATCAAAACAATTATACGTTAAGGAGGGTGACAGAGATTTGCCACGATCATTTTGTGGCAGTAGACTTGTATTCACAAACTTGCATGCTCACAAAGCAGAATTTCAAATTCTCCATCTCACATTCAAAGTTTTATTTACCTCTCCTTTCTTTACCTCTCCTTTAAGCTCTGTCCTTGCCTCTTGTCTTTCACTCCCCTTCTGAGTCTTTGTCCTCCATTTGAGCTTGTTGTCTCCTGCTTACACTTCAGATTCCCTGGGACTGCTCAGATCTCGGTGCATGGAATAGCAGGTCCCCAAAACTTGTTTAAGTCAAAAGAAAAAGTCCCAATGACTTCAGCAAGCTTTCAACTAATTCTGACCCAGATGTGCCTCTATCTTTGCATCAGGATACAAAAATTCACTTTTCGTACTGAATACTCCAGGTACTGTTAAAAGGAGAATCCTGCAGCATCAGAAGACAACTGCTAAATAACCATTGCATCTGCATAACATCAACTCCTCAAGGCAGTGGTATGTTATTAATTCAGGCTCATTCTACTTACTATGCAGAGCTGCAAACAGCACCAGCAAACACACAACACCCATTTGTCATTTGAGAAGTTAGTCTTGCTTCGCTCTGAAGAGATTTTTGGGTGCACCCATATTTAGACAGTCTATCCTCAAATAAGCATGTTCATCTCCCACCAGTCCTATTGTCTAGACAGACTACTAGGACATATTTTCTAGAGTAGGGGTTAGATGGATTGAGACTCCCTTGAGAGGCCTTCACAGACTTTAATTGACTTGATTGTTTGGCAATTTTTCCCGATGTCCAATGTAAATTTCTTTTTTTGCTCAATTTCATCCTATCACTTCCAATTACACCTGACCAAGCTGCTCAAAACAATTCTTCTCCTCTCTATCTCCTGACAATGAGGATGCAGCACAGGCATCTCTAATTAGCACATCTATACTTCGGAATTTATTGGTAATTTTGACTACGGAGTTGATATTTTATACCCACTTCTTAGAGAGGTCAAAGACATTTTATCATCCATGGAAGACAACATAAGCTTGTGAATGTGTGTAGACACTACAGGGCCTTCCCTCTTTCTTCCACAACTGAGACATGTGGTAGTTAGAGTAACAAAGCCTGAATGTAGCTAGGTTACCTTATGCAAACACAAAGCCTCAGTGGCAACACGGACTTGGAAAGTCTCTCTTCCCTCTGTTCTTACAGTAATGGTCCAAATAATTGGGAGGATGGAGACAAAAAGTTGAAACATCTCTTGAAGAGAAAACAGTGATGGAAAAAGAAAAGCTGTATTTCCCCATACTACTTACTGGATGATGTTGTAGTAGAAACAGTAACTTTTCCTCCAGTTCCTCAAACAGCATTGCAAATTCATAAAACAATGGATTGCTCCCATTCAGCTAAAATTTCAGCTCAAGACTTCTGATGACAATAAGCTACTGGATATACTATTCCTTTAAGTCTAGTATTTTTACAAAGAAGAGGACATTATAATCACTCTGTATACTAAATCTGACATAGAAGCCACAGGAGGAAAAAACCATCTGGAAAATTCTAATACATATAAACTGGATCTAAACACCAATGGAACAATGGACTCATTTCACAGGTGCTCCAAACTACATGATCAGTAGTGCCAAAGTAGGGAGTCTGCCCTTTGACAGTAAAAAATGAATTACTGCAGCCTAAGGAGCTCATTACTGACTATAGCCTTGGTAAACCATACCCTATCTGCAAGACCAGTTATATTCCACAGACTAACTTCTCTTGACAGCCCTCTGGGCTGCCAGGATATGAGGTAACGCCAGCGTAGTAACAGACACATTGGCGTGTGGACCCATCTACCTTTACCCCCTTGTCCACAGAATGTGCTAGTCTTTGCAAAGGGTTTCTCTGACCCATACCTGGATGAGAGCAATGACACAGAGTCAATTTTGCCAGGAGCGGTGAATTCTCTGGAGATAGCTATGCTACACCTTTGCACTTTGTAAACTTGCAAAATCCTCTCGCGTGCATGTCAAGATCATGTATCGATACTACCCGAATTTTTTTTTCCCCCATTAATTTATTCTATGGAACTTGTATCTAAAGTGAACACATTCCCATATCTGCCCAGGACAGTTATGCAACACAGGAAATGACACACAATCAATAAACTTTATGCCCATATACACAAAGACAGCCTCCAGTCGTAATTGCATGTGTGTTTGTGTGTTTTTGTTAAGAGGAAGTATATATATTGAGTTAACAGAGTGTTAGTTTCCCATCACTACATGTAATTCCACATAACAACAAGAGAATTCAAAGCAAAGCAAGCTATATGTATTTGAAGAAGGCCAGTCTTTTAGGTACATGGTAGCTTCTCATCGTTAATGAATCCCAAACCACATTCTCTTTGGGGAATAAAACATTAAAACAGCCTAGGCGGTTTTCTTAACAATAGTCAGGAATCAATGCAGAACAACGGAATCAGCAATTTCCTGACTGACAGTCAATCTCATAAATGCTGTAATAAACCTCTGAACAAAGGCCACAGAATGAGCCATTTCATCTATATGCTGGCACTGATGATGAGGTGAAGGACATTGACACAGTGAAGGTGTTGAGCTTCGCCCAATTACGACTGCTTACTTGCAGTCAGGAGTAACAATGCCCTACCTGGCCAAGCTGTTCGCAAGCTGTTTGATACTCAGCTCGCTGACAGAGATCTTTCACACGCTGGTATTTGGGTAGAAAGTTTTCTTCTTGGGCATCTACCTTCTCATTCTCCCTTTTATGCAGCAGTTTACTGGAAAAGGAAAAAAATAGACACATTTACATTAATATTAAACTCCAAGATATAAATACAGTTTACTGAAAAGACTCAGAGGAGTAGTTTTTTCCAAGTCCATAGCATCTCTGGTAGCCAAAACTTATTAGTCCAGTAGAAACTAGCATTTAGCCTGTCCAATAACGCACAAGTTATTCATGTCATGCTCTCAGGGAGCATACAAAAACATATAAAATCAAGACAGTGTGTTACATGCCTGAGTGACAGGCAGTGACAACGGTCAATATAGAGAGACCACATCTCATTCTACACGGCTGCACTTTGTAAACCCCTCACGCTCCCATTTATGTATTAAGGCAGAGGTACAGGGGGAATTGGCTGGCAGACAAAGACGCAGAGAGGAAGGGTTGTTCACAGTCCCCTGATACAAGCAGGAGGGTGGGGGACAGCAGCTGAAAGCAAAATGGGACACCTTCTCATCTCTCAATCTGAGTAAACTCCCCTTCCCCCACCACGAGGGCACATTTATGCAGGTTATAGGCAAAGGCCATGCGTTCCCTCCCATCACACAATCGCTGCCATTAGGCATACTGCAGCCGTGTCCCTGCTGGCACAGCTAAATGGCTTTGGACTGCGGTGGAGTGCTGCTTTGGCTTTAGCTATTCAATATCCTTTTATTTAAAAAGACTGAGCTTTGTGATTAACTCTTTCCTTACCCTCTTTCCACTAGGAACGAGTCTCTCCACACCTTCATCTTTTTCTTTAAATGAAACCTAGGAGGAAATGACGAGAGGGAGAAGCACTTCCCACAAAACCAGCAACCAAGGTATGCCCCAGTTTTCTCTCGCACCCCTAATTCCAACAAGAAACATGCCACATAATAGCACAAGAGGACATTCAGCTCTATGAAACAGGGACATATGCCTCTCCACTGAAAACCATAGGATGTACTTTTCTCAGAGGGACAAAGTCTACAACAGGTTTATACAGTACAACTTCTTCAACATAAAGCATGTTTAAGGCACGAGGGAATAACTGAATTGTCCTTGTTCAAAAAGGATCGCAAAATAAATCAGGACTTCCTGACTCAAATCTGGGCTCTTAAACTGCATCTACCCACCAAATAGCCTATTCTAAAGCAGCTGCTCCTTTCCCCTTTTCCCTCCACACAACTACTTGTAAAGCAAATAGTTCTCCTTCCCTGATTTTCTCTTGCAAGGATTCTATAGCCAGTCTAATTATCTTCCTCAGTCTTTTTCCAATGAAAGTATGGACAGAAAGTCTTAAATAATAACTGCAGTTTTTACTGCTAGCCTGTCTTTATTATAGTCTGATACACAACCAACGCCTTCAATTATTCTACTATTTTTTCAATATGAAATACTTTGCTACAAATGATGCCACAGAGACGTTTAAAATCTGTAACTCACAGAGCTAAAGACCTTCATGTGTAGCCCTCTCGCTTCTACACGGGCTACATTTAGTATATACAGATGCTATATGAATGTGCCAAAATGAAAATAAATGACTGAGTAGTATATGCCAAATAGTCTTCAGATTTTCCAGTGAATGATGTACTCAGATAGATAGTGATTTTATTAAAATTTCCTTTAAATTTTCTGTATGCTGCTGAACACCTGTTCAGTCTCTTGTACAAACGCATGCACACTTCCACGCAACATTTCCATTTCTTACCTATTTACTGGTCTCTCAGAATCCAGCAGCTTTAGAATGGATTTACCATCCATATCAGATGGAATATCCAATCCAGCAATATCTAGAATTGTGGGTGCGAGATCAATATTCAACACAATGTGGGGATTCCTGAAAAAAACATAGGGGAACACAGTTTAAAGTCTATACAATAAAACTGAGCAACTCCAGCTTCCATGGAGTCCAAGGATCTGAAAAGTCTTATTTTGTGACACCTGCAAATAAAAGAGGACACAATCTGATTCCTTTCCATGAAGGAAATTGAGATATAATATATAGAAAAGTTGCATAACCTCAGGGGGACTAATACAAGTATTTTAAACTTTAGCACAGAGCATTTTTGAGAAAGAAAAGTAGTTCATAAGGCAAAGTTAGTTAATTTTTGCAAGACGGTTTAAAAAAGCATTGAAAAAACTGGTTTGGTGTCTTACAGAATAAAAATGACTGCCAAATATGCAGATGACTTCCTTAAAAAGCAGACTTGGCAGGTAGCCCATGCTTTACCTGTATCAAAATCTGGTATAGACACAAGTACCTCAGTTCCTATCACAGTAGGCATGTTCTGAACAGAACATGAAAAATATATTGCTAGGAACTAGTAACAACTAAAAGGGACTGTTAATTTACAGTGTGAGACAGAAAAAGGAAAGGGATGAAGAAAAAAGCAGCATGGAGGGAACAGTTAGGAAGAAAAAAAGAGAAAAGAACAGCTTTAACTAAAATGATCTTTTACAGGGCACACATTTGCACATTCTGCAAAAACTTACAAACAGCTATCCTCTGGTACTTTGCAGGGTATGGCATATGCTCCTCAGCCACCACAGTTAACAGTACAGCTGAATTCAAACTGACTTCAACTTGGTTAAAACACTGGCATCAACTACCAAGTAGTCACATAGCTTCAATCCCCAAACCCACTGAACTGTCGCAGCTAAATATGAGTTCAAATATCAGAGCTAGATGCTCTGATATATGAACTCTCATCCATCCAGCCCAGAATTCAGTAGCTAAAGGAATCACAAAATTTTTAATCATGTGACTTGGTTTTACTATCGGTCTGCTTTTGCAGAAGTACTTTCTGTTTATCTTCACAGAATCACAGAGTATCCTGAATTGGAAAGGACCTACAAGGATCTCTGAGTCCAGCTCGTGGCCCTGCACAGGACAGCCACAAGAATCCCAACATATGCCTGAAAGCATTGTCCAAAATGCTTCTGGAGCTCTGGCAGGTTCAGTGCCGCGACTGCTTCCCCCGGCAGCCTGTTCCGGTGCCTGACCATCCTCTGCAAGAAGAGCATTTTCCTAATATCCAACCTAAACATCCCCCGTCAGAACTTCATGCTGTTCCCTTGGGTCTTGCCGCTAGTCACCAGAGAGAAGGTGTCGGTGCCTACCCCTTTGTTTTCCCTCATGCGGAAATTGTATCCTGCTATGGGGTCTCACCTCAGCCTCCTCTTCTCCAGGCTGAAAAAGTCAAGTGACCTCGGCTGCACTTCACAAGGCTCCAGACTCTATGAACATGGTGAAGCCTCCTTTGGACTCTCTCTAAATAGCTTTATATTCTTCTAATATTGTAATGCCCCAAACTGCCCCCAGAGCTCAAGGTGAGGCTGCCCCAGTGCAGAGCAGAGCAGGACAATCCCCTCCCTTGCCTGGCCAGCAATGCTGGGCCTGATGCTCCCCAGGACACGGTTGGCCCTCCTGGCTTCCAGGGCACTGCTGACTCGTATTTGACTTTCTGTCAACCAGGACCCCCAGGTCCCTTTCCACAGCTGCTCTCCAGCCTCTCTCTCCCCAGAGTCTGTCCGTATCTCCGGGGTTGCCCTGTCACAGGTGCAGAGCCCAAACATTGCCCTTGTTAAACCTCAGTGAGTTGATAACTGTCCATCTCTCAGATTTGTCAGTGTGCCTCTGCAGGGCCTCTCTGCCTTTGCGAGGGCTGACAGCGCCTCCCAATTTTGCATTATCAGCAAATTTACTTAGTATTCCTTCATGTCCTGCACCCCAGGTGCTTGTTACACTGAACCTTAAATACGTATTTCAACCATGCCTATGATAGTCTTGAAGTTGAGTGTGCAATTACTCACAATATTACAAATATAATAATTTCAGTTTCTTAAAGGTGAGGGGGAAAAAAATAGCATGAGCATACTGCTACACAGTGTTCTACAGCACTGAGCATAAAGAATGACCGTGTTATGATCAGCAGGCACAAAGGAAGGACGGGATCAGATGGGGTGCAATAAATGTCAGTGCAGAATTCCAGCTCAAAGTATGGGACAGAAGAAAGCTGCTAAATTCACATTATGTAATGAGATACTATTTAAAAATTACTACGTCTTTGAGCGAGCCAGCAAACATGCACTGACAAGACCATAGGTGATGAATTAAATTGATGTACCTGATTTGATTTTAATTACTAATAATTAAGATGTATCATATTTGGTAACACAAATGAGAGGTTAATAATGACTTGCTACAGTGATTGCTATTAAAATTTCCCTGGTATCAAAAGGGACAATTATTCTGCAGGAAAAACATAAGGTGCACACAAAACATAGATGAGTGAAGTTCTACCATTTAAAGAAAATCAGGCTGAGAGGGAAGATCAATTTATTATCGGATGTATTCCCTCTCCGAGGTGTTTTATCCCATTCTTCCTATACGCTTTACTGCGACAAGCTCTGTTAAGACTCTGTCAGACTGACTAGTCCAATTCTAACAGAAACATGTTTTCATCTTCAGAAGTCTTTGAAAAATAAAATTCAGTGGGAAGGTTTCAGAGCTTTATTGGATCTGGGTGTAATGATCCTCGAAGTATAGTTGACACAATGTGGCTGGTCTCTAGCATTACATGTCGCAGAAGCACTAGCTCAGTCACTTGGGCCATGTTAGCATCGACTCTCCAAGAAGGCAAAAAACTGTAGTCAAAGGGCAAGAGAGCAGGTTTTTAGAAGGCTATTCCAGCTATTTTGAAATTCTGGGCTGCTGCAGACAAGACTTCAGTGCTGAGGTAATATATTTAATCCCAACTGAGGAATCCCTCTCTGCTCTTTAGAGAACAATGGTTTTTTCACACGCACAACTGCTGAAAATAAATTAGAAACACGGTGCAATATCTACAGAATTTAACATTTTTCTGCTTGCAGATAATGTGAATCAGCGAATTTCACCAGCATATGGAATGAGATTTTTTTTAATAACTCTTTGCTATCATATTACAAATTAGATCCATTCCTCAGCAGAAAAGAAAAAATTGTGTGTGGAAGATTGTGTGTGTTAATTATGCTAAAACATGCACACTGATATGAATATCAGGCAGCAATTTATGTCACTCTGTCAAACATCATTACTTAAATGCAAATACTTGCTATCCAAAATAATTGCTTAGAAAGTGTAATTTTTTAGCTGATCATTTTTTAGCTACCATTTCAATTAATAGTCAAACTCTGCATGCTTGTGTGCACCCGACAAAGAGCCCTAACCACATAATCTCAAAGAATGAGCCAAAAAGAATATTTTGTGAATGATAATATATGAACTGATCGTTATAAACTGAAACAAGTGACTCCAATATTCAACAATAATTATCTACTGTGGCATTATACAGTATATTTTTTCACTTTAGAATGACAGATATGTGTATAATTTTCACTCTTCAAAGAATGCAAGTAAGGGTTTCTTAGACCGAACGTCATTCAAAGTGATTTTTCAACTATATCCACAAAAGTGTAGCAGCTTGTGCTGCAGACCCTGCAAGCAAAAAGGCAATGGCCTTGAGTTTGTTATAGCAGCCTGTGCTATCAGTTCTGCCTTCTATGAGTAGATACATTCTTCTGTGTCTACACAGAATAATATAAGCAGGATGGGCAAAACTTGGTGCCTCCATTTGGCTGCCAGGTCAATACAATGAGAGATGAGAACATGAAAATTTCCGGTCACAACACACACAATAGCAAAGAACTTACAAGGACCCAGCCTCCACATTTGGTCCTCGGACATAGAAAGGAACTCTGATATCAAACTCATATGGCATAGACTTCCCTTTCACCAGCCCAAACTGCCCAATATGATAACCATGGTCTGCTGTGTATATTATATATGTATTTTCCAGTTCTCCTGTTTCAGCCAACATATTGTAAATCTGAAAAAGATCAAAACAAAATATGAAATTTATTCCACTGAGTAGCTCTACATGTGAAATACTGGATATCGCTTTCTGCCTATGTGTAACATACAAATAACAACAGTTAAGGATGGCATTGAATTATCACAATGAACCACCCTGAATAATATATAATCACATCTTAATTTTACTAACTGAATATGGTGGCTATCACAAGGCAAAACCCTGGTTTAAGGTAAACACATTAGCATGCCATTTCAAAAATGTTTGGGTTTAGTATTTTGCATGAGAGCTCTCAAGGTAGTACTAAACACAGTAACAGAGATAAAAGTTTCGAGATGTCATTTTGGAATTTTCTCTCCACTTTTATCTTTTTCTTGCAGCAGGCAATTTTAATAAAATGACAGCCTTTTGAATCTCACTTATTCAGGCAGCACACAACAACATCGCCTTCAGACAAATGAGTCCCCATGATGCAGAATATTTGCAAAATATCTTCCAGATAAATATCACTCAGTCATACTCTTACTATGGAGAATTACAAGGAGATTTAAATGTGGGTGCTTCTACAGATTTACATAAGAAACTACGTGAAATGTACCAACTTTAGCTTTGAGGATCAATTTTTATGTGATATTTTGGCTTGAGAAAGGTAAGAAGGTGGTAGGATACCACCAAAGTGGTGCCTCACACAGGTGCAAAACACATCAGCACAGGAGAAAAACTCTGTTGTGTTGGTTTGGGAGTTTATTGTTGGTTCTTTTTCAGGGTGTTTTGTTTGTTTGGTTAGGGTTTGTTGCTTTGGTTTTTGTTTGTTTGTTTCTATTCTGCTTCAGTTTGTTTGTTTTTGGAGTGGTTTGGGGTGGGGTTTTTTGATTGTGTGAGGTTGTTTGTTGTTTTTTCTTTTTAATTTTGAAAGACTATTAACACATATAATTCAGTAGAAAAAGGTAAGGCTAACTTGGTAATTAGAAATAAAACACAACCTAACTGATTTTGCCTGCAGTGAATCACCCGGAGTGAAACCCTTCTACTAAACAGAAAATCCAAATAGGGTACTAAAATCACCAATTTCCCCTAATGCGGGTGTCTGATCCATGTAAACAGCTTCATTAACATGAAGCAGAGGTCATATTTGCCTGAATTAGTAATTATAAGGTATTAGCAACAAGCTTATGCAATACCATCCAGATAATCTCATTTTTGCCTTAGAGGACTCCTCTAAGTCTAATTTAGACTCCTCTAATCCTCTAACTTATGTTCTACCTTTCTTGAATAAGAATGCCAAGAGATAAGCACTAATTGCGACACCTTTAAATCTGCAAAACCATTCTTTTTCAGTATAGCTTTTAGAGAATCCAGACATTTCTGTGGGAGACACATAGCTTGCATAAGGAACTCTCACTGTTAGATGATGCAGACAATTTAAAAAGTACCAATCTATGCATTTATTTACTTCCAGTATTTATCCTCCTGGGCTGGGTTTACCCTGGGATCATTCCAGTTAGGACTGCTGTATCATTATTTTTTACTGCTATTGTTTTCTTCTCTCAGAAAACTCAGTGTTACAAGATTAAAATAGACCCACATTTGACTAGTTATTTCCAACAGGCTATAAGATGACTTTTGCTTTATCAGAGGATACATTTTTAGGCTTTATGATGTGTGGATTTTCAGGCAATCCCTTTCTCTTCCCCTTTATTTGGGAGTGGTTCTGTGGCAACACATCAGCTTGTTCACACCACCCAGCTCAGGGTACCTGTCTTCAGAAGATGAGGAACCTTACACATTGAATAAAGAGACAGAATGATCAGAGGTGAGAGGATTACACACTACTAAAAAACTGATGCAGTCCTCCTCCTCCTTCTTTCTCCCTTATCTTCATATGCAGGACAATGTGGAGCTTAACTCAAGAAATAAGCACCCGTTTAGCCAAAAAACAAAACAAAAGCGAATATTAGTCTTACCATCTCCATAGAGTCATCCACAGACATGAGCGTTTGAAGGCGCTTTCTCTGTAGCATGTTAGTGAACTCCATGTGTATGGGTTTCATGGGACCGGTGTACCTCATTATCCAGTGCTTGTCTGGGTTGGGAGCATAGTTATAACTGGGAGTACTAAGGAACAGAGAGAAAACCACAATGTTTTAGCCAAGTAGAAAAAAGTCAGTAATGAATATTAATTTCTATTTGATCAACACTTAGGAAGTACTATCTGATGTGCACAAGAAAATATTAAAATTACTTTTGAAATGTCTTCTACTTTCATGTTATGAAACATGGGAAAATGAAAACAACTCAGAGAGGAATAAAATCTATGAAAACACTCAATATACCTTGTCTTCCCAGTGATTTCAAACTAACAAGTATACATTTCCAGGCCAAGAGATTTAGCCTCAGAAGTCTTAACTCCACAGGTATGATCAGGATGAAGCACATATTACAGAGCTCCTACTCATGTAATTGCTTTGCTTTCACTCTCCCTACATTAGCACCAAATACAACGTCTTGTGCAAGCTGTTTAAAAGTAACTATACAGCTTGCTGTAAAGGTTCTGCTAAGTTCTTTAACAGCTTTTTGGAATTCAGCATGACTGGCTACTTGAATACTCTCACGCTTATGCACCCGAAGAGCACAGGCACTCTGCCTACTGGTATCCAATTGCACATGAGCAGCACAAGTGGACAGACAGCTGCATTTTAAAGACCTGTGAAGAAGAGTGGGATGAGGAAATAGGGCTGTGCTTTGAGGATTCACGCCAGCCACCTTTACTTGAAGTCTCTGCAAAATCTCAATAACTGGGTTCAACATCCCTCTGGAATCTCACTGTCCCTCCAAGTTCTCATGGTCCTGGGACATCATTAAAGTGACAAGGAAAAAGACTGTCCATAGTTTCACATGGTTGGGAGTCCCAGCAATCACTTTTCTATGCATAATTATATTACTTTAGGTTAGCTGAACCTAAATAAAAGACTTATTTTACCACCATGATGTCAACTCTCTGCATCACCAACTCATTAAAAGCTATATTATAGCTTACATTTGCAAGAAATACAATTCTTACCAACTATATTTATTCCTTATTACTTATGGTTGAAGGCTGCCTTTTACAATTTCTTCGCATCGTGCGCAGAGTCTAAAGCATTAAAAATTACTCTTCCAAGGTAATTTGGCTGGGCTTCCTTTTTTCATTCAAAGCGCTAAACTCGGTCTGTGCAAATCCGCAAGCCAAGAGAGTGACACGGTAACACAGGAAAAAATAGCAAATACTCATTTACTTTCCTCTTAGCAACACAGAATTTCCTGATAAATTCCTATCTGGGAAATTTCTACTGTTGGTTTTGTGAAGGCAACAAAACAGCAAGGTAAGTTATTAAGGTAAAACATAACGTAAGTTGAAACTTCTCATCAAAATACTGTGAATCTAATGTATCTTTGAATATGACAGTCATAAGAGATTTAATAGAAATATTAACCTAATAATCCGACAGTGAAGTGTTTTATGCTGAAAGCCTCTGTTAGATGCTATCGGGAAAATGTGCATAGGTGGCAAGTGGAGGCTTCTTCGTACAGGGAGGAAAGCACTGGTGCCTATTCTCTCTGTATTGTTAATAGTCTCTTGAATTTCAGAATGTTATTGTGGTTGAAATAATGACATTGCTTCTTTGAAAATGCTGACAGTTATGGAAACTGTTGCTATGTGATGTCCAGAGTGAATCAAAAATGCTTTGCTAACTCCTTTTCAGCTTACTTCGTGATTTCCTGGCTGATTTGAAACTTCCCACTATTTAATCCAACTAAAGCCAACAATTTTCTTTGGTTCCTACAAATGTAACTCTTTAATCCTTAACAGATTTGTCCGTCCTATGGGAAAAATACAAAAAAGTAACATTCCTAGAAGCTAGCTGAAACAACTTCTTCGAATGCATCCAGAAGGGAAGACCCAGACAGGCTGAATTTGACCTTGAAAAAGATAGATGGTAAAATGTACCCTCTACTGAAGTAACATTTCTGATCCCTGTTAAACTGCCCAGCTGCCACATTCTCTACAGCTCACAATATAGGCAGCAATAAAGGAAATCCATGTGGCTGAGGGATTTGCTCTGCGAATAATTTTCAAACAAGACAAGACTGCAGATGCACGTGGAAAGGAGCTCTACAGAGTGAGATGGAGAGAGTATAGGGCAGAATGGTCATACCAGCCAGAATATGGTACAGAATCAAGAGAACAGCACAATAAATTAGCCACAGAAGTACATAGCAGAGCTCCAAGGCAAAGCAGCACCCTGATAAAATCCATACCACTGGCTTTTAGCCATTACTAGCAATGCCACGTGACGCAGTACGTACATCAAGCAACGTCAAGCACTAACATCCTGCTTTCATTTGGCTTTTCTTTTCCACAGAATCCACTCACAGACTTCGCCAGTGCTGCCACAAGGAAAGGCGGGGAGTCATTCCACACGGTGTACTGCCTTTTGGTTTGGGGACTAGGCAAAGACTCTGTTCAGGGTATTGCTTACTGCTTTAGGGCAATTTGTAAGTGTTCCACCTGCAGTCTGATCCTTCCTTACAATATTCATAGGACAATGAAACAGTAAGAATTGACTGCAACCCTTTATCATTGACACATTTATCTGCCACTGAGATTCCCTGGAATCTGGTAATGAGGGGAAAAATGAAAAGTAGAGAACTAATTTGCATCGTTCTCTCACTGTACATGTTCTGCATTTTTACGTTTACTCTTAAACCCAGGCCACTGAAAACACCTGCAGATTATTATTATTATGCAGCATTGGAAAATTTGTTTAGAAGACAACTGGCAGTTTCTTTGTGTGAGATGTACATAAAATTCTATTTCATTTTCATATACAAAAGAAAAAGACAGATCCTTAATCTACCAGAATAATTTATTTTTTTACAAACAAAACTTCTTCTCACAAAGTGCCACTTCCTGTGTAACTGTTATCATTGTAAGAAAAGTCACCTAAAATAAAAAAAAAACAACTGTGTAATCACTTCATAATTAGGAAGAGAAACCTAATTTTGTGTGAGCAATAAAATTTAAACTACTAGCAAGAGAAAAATACATGTAGTCTGTATTTTTCACTGCTGGCCTTCCTTCAATCCTTCTACTCTTTTTCATTCAGCTAGGAAGTAAATTGCTACAGAATGCTGCACAATAATCACCTTTGAGATACAAATGCCTTCCAAAGGAACCTAATAAAACTAAGGTCAATACTGGACATAAGCCATGAGAAGTTGCTCATTGGGCATTTCCGTAGTTTTCATTTCAAAGAAAATAAAAGAGCATAAGATGCCAAACAAGCAACAAACACTACATTGCTGTAGATCTGTGCTACAGATTCTCTTGGACACAGTAGAAAATAACGAAATACACAATTCTATGTTACGCAGTAACCAGACAATAGAACAAAAGAAGCTTTTTCTCTCAGACTCTATTTTAAATACAACAAAAAAGCTCAAATGGATTTCACTGGACTTTGGGCTAGGCCTGACGAGCTCTGGCCACCAACTGACAATTATTTCCACCAGTTCCCAGCTCTTTCACAAACCCAAAGCAAAACAGAATTCCCTTTTACAAGAGAGGGGGAGGAGGCAGCACATTGGAAGAAAGTTACAGATGTTGAACATCAATGAAGGCATGAAGCCAGTAATTAGAAAACTGTAAGAATGTTTTCAGTTGCATCAAGAGGTGATTTGGGAGAACCATTCATCCTACCTCTATGTGAGGAGATACTTGTAATGCAGCATTATGAGCTGTACACGCAAAATGTCTCTGTGCTATAAACAAGAAACATCTCAACATGGAGCTTATGAACATGCTGCTTCAGGAACCAGGTGATGCTGCTTTTGGGATCTGTTCAAGACATTGTATTGGGTCATGTACAGACATACCAGCTCGTTCAGAAACAGCTTGTGTAATTTGGGGCTGCAGGCCTGTGCTTCCTTTCTTTTAATATACGAAACAGGAGTTAAGAAGTATTGCATACTACGTGATTTCTGCCGAATTCATAAAATACTATCATTTATACATAAGGACAGGGAGATAGAGTTTCTTCCCCCAAAGAGATTATAGCCCAAGAACCAGATTTTGATCACCCTGCTCAGAATAAAAACTGCTTTACTTCCCAAATAGGCTGTAACAATGTCCAATGAATTCAACACAAATCTTCCCATTTATCTCAAAGACCTACAATTCTGAGTTCTGGATGCAGTAGCCACTCTCAAGACCCTTGTAGTAGTCTGAAGAGATACCAAAAA
>VZTN01033787.1:51791-64399 GCA_013400515.1 Erpornis zantholeuca
TTGAAGTATTATGAAGGAAAACAAAAAAAAAAAAAAAATCTCAAAACTCCTCTTACATATTCGCGACAAAGTTATGCCAAGAGTACTATAAAGAAAACATTGTTCGCCCAGAGGTACCCAGAACTTCCATAGTCCAGAACCTGAAAATCAATCAAAGGTTTTGTTTTTTCCTTACATGTGTTGTGAGGCATTAGGAAAGAGTTGTGAGTACTGAGGGGCTGAATCTTCAGGGCCATGAGGAGCAGCATGGCTTATAACCATCAGTACGGGCCTGTGAGGATACATCTTCTTTGATATTCTAAAGAAGGTAATACTGTCATTGGTAATCAGATCAGTCAGATAATCCTGCAAGTAGAAGCAAAAGTATAATGAGACACTTGAAAAGGAATTTCAAATTGGGGGGTAATAGGAAGGAGAGGTCTGAGGTACCATAAGAAATAGGAAAAAAGAAGCTACTTCACTTAGAATGGTAGGAGGAGGAAGTAAGTTACAGATGTTAAAAACTCAAAAAACTAAATCCAAATAATTCTTTCTTCACTGCCTAGAAATACAAAACCCAATAGCTTCTATCTTTTTCTCATAAATCAATGGCACTAAAGAAGATCAAATAGTAGTCCTTCTCCCTGAAGTGGGTAACTACATTATGAAAAACACAATACTAAATACAATGACCAGGTACGAATAAAAAAAATTAACAGTGTCAGTATCTTCAAGGTCTATAGTCCAACCTTACATCATAAAAATACTTTGAAAAATCAAATGGCTAGATGTTCTTTTTTCTTAACCCTCTTCTGAACTTTCTTCAGAAGTCACTGACATGAGAAGATGGTGGGCTAATTGAACCAAAGACTTCATTTGATGTTACAGTGACAATCTGACAGAGATACAGCTCTATCACACATATTGTGGAGAATTTAGAAAACTTCCTGCAGAAGAGGTGGACTATCTCTATATTTTCTGAGAAGTATCATTATCATTCTTATGATATCTGCAAGAGCTATAGGGATAGAAGACAGGATTTTTAATGACAAGCCATGCTCTCCCTAAGGTGCTTCCCAGGAAACACGGTAAGTATAAATACCCTTCAAACATGAGTAGAATATGAAATCACACCTTAAAAAACTCCAGAATAACTGTCATGTCACAGCAGAACGTAAAATCAGATGTAACATCTGCCTCTGGCCAAGCCAACAAGTATGAGTTGTGGTACAGACTGGACTGCATCTCCTTTTGAGTACAGTTTTCTAAGTTATTTCTTGTCTATCCCAGAACAAGGCTGGCAAAGTCTCCATTTTAATCTTACACACTGGTCCCAACACAAGGCACGATTGTTACAAAACTGCCACGATTATGACTGTTACTGGGATGGTATTTTCACTCTAAATAGGCATTAAATGAAGGACTTCCACTCATAAAAGTAGGCAGGGGAAGGGAAAATGCACCAAAGCAAAACTGACTTCTGAATGTGCTTTCAATGCCTGAGACGATATTCATAGTTGAGAGAGAATACTGAAGTGCTTTCAAAAATGCAGTGCTATGTTCATCATGCTGCTCCTTTAAGCTCGTCAATCACTTTAAGCCTGTAACCCATCTCTGATTTAGCCATTAGAAGAGTATAGTTTTCCAATTTCATTTTAAAGATACAGGTTTCCACGTGGCCAAAGTGAAAATCAGTACAAACCCAGCATTTACCAGGGCAAAAGACCAAACAGAAATATTTCACTAAACTGATCTCTTAAGGGGTTTTGTCAAAGGTTGTTATTATAGAGCTTGTAGTTATAAAAAGTTAAAATTAATCTAAAAAATGGTGGCAGAAACTGAAAAAGAAAAATCAAAGTAGAATATATCTTGTAAGAAAATCTGAAAGAATTTAATTTTCAGAGGAGCTTAGCGGTTACTTTAGAGGACAAAATAATCAGTGATTTTTTTTCTAGTTTTCCACTGGCATATAATTAACATTAGCTATGTTAAATAGACAGGACTAAAAAATAATCTGATTATACTGTTCATTGCTGGAAAATCACTTTTCCAGCAACAAAAATGGCAGGAAACAAAGAGAAACAGTCTTCCAATTCAGCTTCTGTTTGCTCATTTGAACTCCAGTGTTAACATCAACCAGTGCTGTTGTTCTGCACGCTATCATCTGTTTATTACTGTAGCTGTTTATTATGCAAGAATATGAAGATTATAAAAAGTCTGTATTTTCATCTGTCTTATTTTTTAATTTATTTATTACCAAACTCAGTATGAAAAACGAAAATAAGTGAAAACCTAAACATTTTCAAGCCTGGCATATCCAAAATAGAGATGAAGATATTGGAACATAAAGGTCCCTGTTGGCTCCTTGGTACAATGGAGATGGAGAACTGTGCCTACGAAATCACTTGACTGACACTGTTCCACAGCAGATATATTTCTATCATAACATTTTAGTACATGGCTGTAAAGATTAGCTCTGTCATTTTTCATAGATCAGAAGGAAAATAGAAGACAAATAATTCTGTACACTAATTTGTCTCTTTCCCTTTAGCTTAGCAGCTGATGATGGAAAAGGTAACCCTAGAAGACTATGAAGTTTTATCTCTCAGCACAAAATACATTCAATTATAAAAGGCAAATAGAGCAAAGGAAAGTGGAAATCACAGACAGGAAATCACAGACATCAATCTTTTAAAGGAAGAACTGGGAAGAACTGGCTGTGAACACTATGCTAATGAAACACAAATAGAAAGGCAGGATTTGCCATCAATAAGAGAAAGCAAACGAAACACCCGTTAAACAAACATACATTACAAATCACTTCAGAGTGAGTCAACTTCCTTTGTTATACCCTAAAAAACTGGAGCAGTTTACAGACAGATTTAGTTACCATCATACTTCAGAGTCATTTCTGCCCACTTTAGAACTTCACTACATCTGGTTCCTTTGGAAAGAAACACTTTTAGCTGAAATAAACATATTCCTGACTGCAAGGAGGTATTGAGCTGTAACACGTTGTTTTTGTAAGTTTTGTAAGTTTGATCAGGATGCAACATCCTTGAAAGGATATTAAGAAACATGCATCTGTATCACAGAAATACAAACGTAGTAGTTAAATTCTCCACTCATTAAGAATTACCATAAATTGTACCAAGATTCTGTGAATACTCCATAATACTGTGGCTGTGAAACAAGTTCCTTAAACTGAAAGGATGGGTCTAGCTGGAGGGGAACAGATTCTTATCTCATTAATGTTTGTGTAACTCCGCTGACACAATAATTACGTACAAAGCAGAGAAATAGTTAACATGCAGCATTTAAGTCTACTTGCACATCTTCAGGTTGTAATATCTAATACAGTCTCAGAACATTTTATTTGTTCCCACTGCTGGTAACAATGTTTTCGGTAACATGATCCTCCCAGAATGGAAAAGAACCATGTCCAAACACTGCTGTTACCGTTTGTAGATAATGGTACACATACCAGCTTTCAAGTATAAAAAGAGACTGAAACCATAAAGTGCAGCTTTCTTATGGTCATGTCCAAATGTAAATAGAAATAAATCAACAGGACCTACCCTGGAGTAGTCATATCCATGCTTCTCCTTCACTCCATTTCTACAGAGTGTGTAGTTGTAAAATCGAGAATTTTTAAGTAATCCAACCCATTCTTTCCAACCAGGAGGCACATAGGAGCCATTGTATTCATTAAGGTACTTTCCAAAGAAAGCTAGGGGTAGAGAAAACAGAAGCATAGTAAGAAGGCATAACAGAAACACCATAGTTAAAGAGTGTCCTTTCTGTTTTTTCTTAAAATAAATCTGTCCTCTTCATTACAATAGATTTAAGATAAAAGATAAGTTCTAAGCTTGCCTCTGTCTTTTTTATTTATGTCTCCATAATGCATATATTTTGATTTACAACCTATGTATAGAAGAAACTGGACCACGATTACCAGCACACTTTCTTCTTCAGTGCCTGATACATTTGGAGTCAGACCACACATTCCTCCTCCTGGACTCTTCGTACCCTTGATGCTGCTGAGTGGCATCTATCCACATATTAGTACCCCATTAAATTGCACTTCCCACCAACAGTGTGAAATTAAAACTCATGTTGTAAGATATTAACACTACATTTAAACATTAATGCTGTGCATTAAGTACTTTAAAAATATATTTAGAGCACTGCTTTTTTCACCTATTTCAACAGACAATTTTCCAGATATTAACTTGAGTTTTGAGCATGAGTCTTAATTACTCCTAAAGATTTGTTTGCCCCTCTAAAATCTTTTACTTCTGTATCTAATATCAATTTTCCCCAGCTCAAAGTTGAACATTAGCTACATTTGCCCAATCCATTAGTATAGGGATGGAGCAGGGGGAGGGAGGGAACACTTCTGTCCTTTTTTCTGATGTATATCTAGCAAAAATTACTTTCAGTACTTTTTGTCTCCCGAGAGACAATTGCAGGAAAGCAGATGAGAAAGTACTCTCAGCATTGCACGGAACAACCAGTTAGCCCAAAAGTCAACTATATTTTGCATTCACATCATGGCCAAATATACTCTTAGACTGGCAATGTACAGTGGAATAAACTTAGTGAAATTAATTAATTTACTGCAGGAATATGGCGGTTCCAAGATAAAATCCTGTAATTTAGTATTAAACTTGGTTTCATGGGTAAGATTTTTTCAAGAGATAACAGTTCTTTTTAGGTATCAAAATTAGTGACCAGGCTTTCCAAAAATCAGTAACTCCTAAGCACTGAAGCTACCTTCAAAATGGTCCCAGTGAGTACCTTTTGTGACAACCGAAAATATGACACTATTGTAAGGATTAGAAGATGCAGCATTACTATTATTACCTTAGTAACTGCGGGAAATCTAATGAGTTGCATAAAACCTACAGTGACTCCCTCAATCTTAAGAGTATTTTCGAGTATGTAAAGAGGGGCTTAAGAGTACATTTTGTTATCAGATCCCTTTAGTAAGACCATTTTCAAGATGCTAAGGAAGACTGGAGTCTGAGTACTTCTTATTATTTCTTGTCTCTTGTACGTCTGCAACAGTCCTTGAAATGACAAATCCATTGAACTACCTCACCAAGTAGACTAAGAGGAGAAATACAGGTGTATATACACACACATTTTAGTCTACTGCACACTGACGGCCAATTTTTCTCTATCTTACAGCATACTGATAGCACAGTGTGCTAGCATGTGCTCCATCCACCGTATCGCAGGGGACTAGTCCGATATCTAGCAGGACAAAGGCAAGGCACAGTAATCTTTGTGACACCTTTGTTCTTCCTGAATTTGCATTCCACATTCCTCCCTTGTGGCCAAGGATCAGTGCCAAGATCTATTTACCGAATCAGGGGAACTGGCTGGAGGGGAGCAGATGAAGCCAAATAAAACAAAAATATTCAAACCAAATAACTTGAAATGATCAACAAGGAATCAAACCAAAGAATGCTGATGGTGAGCCAAGTGTTGCTTGTCCTTGATAAGCAAATTCCCAATGGAATTGGGACCAAAGCTCCCTTTCACTAATTCCTAGGACAGCTTACAAAAGTTTAAGTGCAATTACAACCGTAAGGCATAAATACCTTTCTGAATATCCCTCTCAGGCACCTTTGGAAAGTCAAAAGGAAAAATATGTAGAAGTGGTAATCTTTATGTCACCAATCTTTAACACAATTCTGGACACGATGTCTCGGTGTACCACAACAGCGTGACTTCCTACACTGGGCAGCGGAAGAGACAGCAGAAGCGCTTGCTGGTGCCACGGCCGAGAGCACTACTTACAACACACCTTACTAGCGCTACTCAGGCTGCTCATACGCCTTGGCAGACAGTCCCGACAATTCAGATTTTCCAGAAAACATTTCCTAATGTCAAAACCACAACAGTGAGACATTTTAATAACAATTTACCATGGGCATCACACCCCCTTTTATACACCATGAGCACAGAAGAATCTTAACATTTTAATTTATCCTCCCCTTTCCACATGCAAGATTTCTTCCTCCTCCACACGTAAAACCCAAAAACTTCTCCAACAGTAGATTGTCGGACTCCTTAAAAAAAACTTTTAAAATGCTTTTTTACTGCAAGCAAAAGTTTATCCAGCTTAATGCTGAATTTTTACTAAAATACCAAAGTCTGCATTATGCTGTTTGGGAGACCCCCAAAAGAATTTAATTTAGAGCCATTTTGTCCATAGAATTTGAAGAAAACCCAGTTGCCAAGTTTCAGGGAGCTATTAGGATATGCTGTACAAGAAAAATTATTTGCTGTATTTTAACAAAGCTGGGTGTTTTCCCATCTACCAACAAACCAGGAAGAAACCTACTAAAAGCATTAGTTCATGAATAAAACCAATAAAGTATTACTGAATCCAATTAGGTGAAAGGTCCAACCACAGTTCAGTATAATCACAGACTTCCTTTCAACAAGATATACACTGAATAAGAAGCTGTCTAGATTTTACAGCGGTTTATTGTCTGTACATTCACCTTTTACTTTTGACAAAAAAATATTTGACACTTTTTTTTTCGTAATCAATGGTTAATCAACCAATTTCAGAACTTCTTACAGTTCTGAAATGCCTCCATCTCAAAAACGTACCTAGTCCTCCCACACATAACACACGGGCAGGGATGGAAAGTGCTATTGTCTCTAACTTGGAAGACCAGACAAAGTTCTCAGGGCAATACTTTTGCTACCAAAATATACAAAAGACATGAGGTTGCTTAAATTCACAGAAATAGAAATTCAACTTTCAGAAACTGGAATTAGAATCTTATCTGCAAATTTTATACTGTAGGCACTGGCAAGTCTCTGGAATCATTACTGTTTTCCTATGCACTTTATTAAGGCATACAGCCTATTTGAACTCCCATATCACTAAACGTTTCCAGTGCCTACTAAATTGTTTTAACTGCTGTGGAGGACAAGTATATAAACACATCGGCCATATAGAACACTCACACCTTAAACATAAAGGAAAAAATAACTTAGGAGAAATTGCTCTGAGTACATTACATTAGAAAAATGAGCTTGATGATTTTGAAAGACCATCTTAATAACTCACCACCATGAACCAAGCCTATCAGAAGAAGTAGTAAGATGGACTGAGTCAGTAGATCTGGGCTATGCATGAGGACTCATCTTAGATGCTTGATTTCCTTTTGCAATAAGAGCTATCATGATACAGCCACCCTGCAGAATCTTTCTTTCACATCAATTTCAAGCCTGATAGTCTCAAACTATCTAATGGATGACAGCCCTTGCTAAGACAATAATATTTCTACATAGAGAGAAGAGGATCTATGGAAACTAATTTACCTTCTAGATAAATAATTCAGAAATTTGATACCCAGTTTTACAAGTCACTGAGATGTCCTGGAGGTATCACAACACTCCAGTTCCTAGTTGAGCAAATCACTTCTAAAAATTAAGTCTGACTTTTAAATCACTTGGTTATTATTTTTAACAATGGCCTGCAGTCATTCATCAACTGCAAGAGCTATCTGTTCAGCAAATAGGATGTTAACTCTGATTTGGATAATCTGTTTTCTTTATATGCAGATAACATGACAGAGTGCAGTACATCACAGTGGCTGGGGCACTGGAGAGTGGATGAAAACTTGCATCTCTTCTTCATGTTGCTTTTCATCTGCACGGGACCTTGTAGAAAGTACTTCACTATTCTGTTTCTACTTCTGTCTATGCTTTGACTTTTTAGGTCACCCATTATTCCCCAACAAGCCATTATACACAAAGATCAAGCTTTTAAATATTTCTGAAATGAAAAATAGCAAGCAGCAACTATTGCAGAGAGCAAATTCTACAGGAGGGAACAGTTAATGCAAGAATTTTATTCCTGACATGTATCTAGACATTAAAAACCGGTCACATGTTTATTTAAGGAGGAATGAACCTTAAAAATATTTACCAATAGCCTTCCTTCTCCTTCTCACAATTTAATGTTAAAATCACTTTAAAATATCAAAGGGTCAGACAGTGAAGTACAAAATAATTACTTGAGTGCAGTCTGTCACTGTATCCTCTTACTCTACTATTAATGGAAGGAAATGGAAAGCTGTCACTGAATTTTAATTAATTCATTAGTTGATTATTGTAAAGCCCCATGAAAATGATAAGGATGATTATTACTTTTATTCAAAATAAATATTTTATATTGGCAGAGATTGATGTCCCAGAACCACTTTTCTCTAGGTCCAAAATACATGATTGGTGCAAAATGGCATTTTATTAATTCTCTGTATAATTCAAGTAAGGACTTGCCACCACGAAGAGGTGGAAATACATTGCCATACACATTGCCATACAAGCAGCAGCTTTTGCCTTTTTTAATACATTCGTTTAACTGAATAGGGTTAGCTGTACTATAGGGTACTGCTCAACAGGAACAAGGAGGGTAAGTTAGTCAAAATGTGTACTGCATTTGCTGCATACTGAGCCACATTCAGCCCTAACATAAATTAACAGAATTCTCTGAGAAGAATCACTGAAGCAAAAGTGTCCTTCTGGCAGGCTGCAATTGACCCACCATCCCTAGCTCTTTTGAATTTCTTGAGATAAACATGTCTTTTCATTTCCTGACTGCAGGGAAGGCTGACAAAATACTCTAGAATCAATCATCAATTTAAGACCTCATCATTCAGCCGGCTGGATGAGCGAAAAAGCGAAGCTTTTCTCATTAAGCAATGTCAAAAGAAAGTTTAAACCTGTATTCCAATATAACACCAAAGTATGCAACAATGCATTGTGCATTTTAAAACCCTTCTCAGAGAAAGAGATGCATATGTTCATAGAAAACACATCCTTTTTTCTAAATGTTTACACAGGAACACTTGGCAGAGAACTGCCATTCAGAAATGTTTGTCACAGGATCTCCTTGTTTCTTTTCCATTCTAATAACATCCTGCTCTAAGCTGAAGTACCAGCATCCACTATTTCAAGTTAGTCATGATTCAGATGTAGCTTATGGTGACTTTTCTAAAGATTGATTCAGCAACTGAATTGGTTTACTTACGTAAACGGTCCTTCGTGCCCAACTTCCCACGTTATGCTATAGAAGAATATATACTGAGATCAGGAACTCATGTTGTGCGAAGGTGTAGTGGCTACGTACCAAGAACATGTGTTGCTATTCAGGACACCGGCAGTTTTCAACTTGTGAGACAGGTCAATGCAGAACACATCATACTTGTAATGCCAATTGCCTCAATGGCTTCCTTTGTAGAAGGAAAACCCACCCTCTGTATTCCCACGATATTTAATTGATCGACATAAAGTGACAGCAAGTCTATGCATGACAGTCAAAATCCTGACTGTTACAGCAAAAGACTGAACTTCCCTTGAGCTTGGCCCCTCTAATCTTTCAAGTACAGTGCCTAAAAAAGTTGGTTAAGCTTTTTAATGTGCCAAAGTTAAAAAATATAAAACTGACAACCAAGGCTGAAACCGAAAAAACAATTAGGGGAAAGATGCACCTTTTCCATCTCCTATTTTTCACTTGCAACCTGTGAAAAAAAAACCTGCACACATTGCTCCCTCTTGCCCGCATGCAACTAGCACATTCCCAAAGGTGTTGGCAGCTGCACAAGCCTCTATAGAACCCAGCCACAAATGCCACTACCCACCAATGTTCTTCAGCAGAGAACACACTACAGTGCAGAAAGACTGATCCCCAGAAAAATCATCTTTTGCAACAGATCAAAACACAGGCAAATCACAATGGACAGAGAAGAGGCAAAGGAGATGTGAAACCAGCAGCAGAAAAGAAAAACAGATGGAAGCTATGAAGTGTACTAGGAGAGTACAATTCCTGCCTTCAAGATTACACAAAAGAGAAAAGAGAGAGAAAAAACACAGGGAGAAGGCATGGATTATGAATTGATTAAAAGGCTTTCTCACTCCAAGGTTGTGAACTGAAATGCAAAAGCAAGCCTCAAAAAACTTTACTCCTCATTGCCTCTTTTTCTACTCCTTAGAAAAACCAAAACCAACCAACCAACCAAACCCCAACCCATAAATAAATAAAGCACACCAAAACCAGGGAATTAAGGAGCTAAACTGTATGTTTGCAGAACAAACCAGTACTACAAAGGACCTCAAAAATAAAAAATGAAAACCAACAAATTAATTCCTGTGCTTTCCACATCTTTCTTTGTTCACTATAGTCATGTTCAAGGAGTCATGTTCATGTTCTCTCCATTTCAGAGAAACTTTATTCATAATCTTCAAAATATTCTTCTTAGCAGGTTTCTTTTGAAACTTGAGAAACGGAGTAGACAAGGTTCTCAAGTACAATCTCCTGCTGTTTCTGAAGCAGGTAAAGCCAATCTATCTTTGCGAGGAAAAAAGGTAAAAAAAAAAGGTAAAAAATACCTTATTACTGCTGACATCCTTTATAGTGGATAACTCTGGACTTTAACTGGAGAAGAGAAATGGATGCTAGCCTCCAATTACAGCAATTTCCATTTAAATTCATATAACAACATGTCATATTTAACTACAGAATGAGGACCTCATTTTCACCTTATGATCACTTTGTACTTGTAAAAGCCCTATTTCTATGTGTTGCAATAAATTTAGTTTCCAAATTAAGAGAGGTAGACTGAAAATGTAATGTAGATTCACTAAGATCTTGGGTCTAAATTTAAACCTTAAGTTAAGTTAAAAAATATAAGACATATGAACACCTGGACACTTGCAATAGCCACTTAAGTTAGTAGGTTAAAAATTGCAGGTTCCTGAAATATGACCACTAGATATAAAAATTATTACAACAGACAAAGCTCCATAAACACAATCCAAATAATCTATGAAGAACAAAACATTAACCTTGCTTTGTACTCAGATGCTTATTGGTACTGGTGCCAAGAATGATAGACCGAGGGACACAGCAAGCAATTAATAAGACATGCACTTCCCCTAGTTTATTTCTTTCCAGATTGATTCAGGTCTTCATTTTAGAAAAACAAAACAAGGAGATCACTTATTTAAGACTGAGACTTAGAAGAAATAACACACAAAACTCACTTGAATAGTCAGAAAGAAAATAATCATTTTTTTACAATTACTATTCAAGGCTTGTATTAGTTTCTGGAAGCATCGAATAACTTTGAATTCAATGAAAAACATGCATACTATTACCTATGAGTATAATATAATACACTGCAGTACATGTACACTATAAGTAACACAAAAAGAACAAGGTTTATGCCTGTTTCTCATCGTGACAAAAGGCATTAGCAAGAAATGTAACAAAACCACTGTCACAGGGAAGGACCTAAAACTGATGTTGGGGAGAAACAAGAAAAAATCAGGTGCGAAACATATGCTACATGTTTTCTGAAATCCTTTTTACAGGATATTTGTTCCTGTATGGAACTGAGGAGGAGCACTGCATGCAAAGAGGATAATTTGTTTCTCAAGAGTGTATTTTATCTTGCCAATAAAAGATATTCTCAGTCACTATTTATCCTAAACACCTTTCTGGGAATTGGTTGTCTAGAGAAATCAAAGCAGCTGACTGCCCCAAAGCACAAAAGGAGCAGTCCCTTCTCTTTCATCCTTTATTTGCTTAATATATCAGTTTTATGAAAACAGTCAAAACACTAATGCCTTTGCATGGCATCTTTCCTGGTTGTTCTGCACACTCCAGGTAATTGTAGGTCATATTCTACGCTTGCTAGGCCTTCAGTTCAAGCACGCACAGTGTTTTATTCCCATCTTCTGAAAAACAAAAGTCTTGGGTTTTTTTGCTGGCTGTTTGTTCGTAAATAAAAATTTCCTCAAGTAGAAGTGCAAGGAAGCTAAAGCCACGAAGAAGACTTAAGCTCTGGCATTATGCACTGATGCAGTCAAGAAGAAAATAGAATTAAAGTATTATATACATTACCCTCTGTAGTAGTAAGTCTAAGGAAGCTTGCAGATGGACCCAGACATGATCTTACCTGTCCTGTACCCTGTATTGTTGAGGTACACTGCGAACGTGCGTATTTCATACTGAGCCTGCCAGGATGGAGAAGAACAGTTCTCATTGTTAGTGTAGGTGTTGTGGTTGTGGACGTATTTCCCCGTAAGAATAGAGGAGCGAGATGGGCAGCACATGGGCGTTGTGACAAAGGCATTGATGAAATGAGCACCTCCGTGTTCCATGATACGTCTTGTTTTATTCATCACTTGCATAGAACCTGAAAGAGGAAAAACATTTCAGAATTATTTTCTCATTTCACTCACAAGAGTTATGTAAGACTCAGATGTTACATTAGAGACCGAAAGGAGGCACAGGTAGGAAGGGCATTGTTATCTCTGAGTGAACCCAAATCCAGAGAGATTACTCCTCCTGCCTCAGTGAAGTTGTCCCATCATTTTAGTAAGGACTAAACACTGAAGTCCTAAGTAAAGATTTGACTCAAGCATGTTAGCATAGATCATAATGCTTCTTTCATTTCCCTCTCTCTAAATTCAAGACTTACAACTGTAGCTATCTGCACCATCTCTACAGCCTTTCTGGAGCTGCTTGTACTGTTCCAGCAGCTGAGGGTGAAAAGCAATTTATGCAGCAACCCTGACCAAAGCTTGCACGC
>VZTN01033787.1:65499-76326 GCA_013400515.1 Erpornis zantholeuca
CATTTCACTCACAAGAGTTATGTAAGACTCAGATGTTACATTAGAGACCGAAAGGAGGCACAGGTAGGAAGGGCATTGTTATCTCTGAGTGAACCCAAATCCAGAGAGATTACTCCTCCTGCCTCAGTGAAGTTGTCCCATCATTTTAGTAAGGACTAAACACTGAAGTCCTAAGTAAAGATTTGACTCAAGCATGTTAGCATAGATCATAATGCTTCTTTCATTTCCCTCTCTCTAAATTCAAGACTTACAACTGTAGCTATCTGCACCATCTCTACAGCCTTTCTGGAGCTGCTTGTACTGTTCCAGCAGCTGAGGGTGAAAAGCAATTTATGCAGCAACCCTGACCAAAGCTTGCACGCTCCTTAAGTGTTATTTAATCTTTGGTTTCACAAGAAGCCTGATACACTACCTTTTGTGCCAGCCTTATGCAAAAGGCTGAGGGCTGTAACCACAGAATCATTTAGTTTGGAAGACTATTTAGTCCAAGCTACTGCTCAAGAAGGGTCTGCTAGAGTTGTTCTCTAGTTAAATTGTTCTGTTCCCTAATGTGAGGTATTAGGAGGTATTGATTTCTGTAATTGTCACTGAACCAAAGACAACAAAAAGCTCCCATAATAATTTCCCTAATGAGTTCTAGCTGACTGCTTTATCCATTCTGGTAACAGACTTACCATCTACATTTTCTTAGGCTTGATTCTGCAGAATGGTATTTTTAGATGACTACTTGGGGCAGGTAACACTGTATTATACAACCATCGTCTAAAAACAAATAAGCAAGGGACTTGGATATATTGGGGTAACATGAATAAAAGTCTTTTTGACAACAATGCCAAAGTGCTGCCAAATGTTTTTTCTGTTTATTTAATAAAGACAAGGTTTTGGTCAAAGACTGGATCTTCACCACAAACATCCACCTAGCTAAATCTGGATCCATATTAGCCCTCTTCCTAAACCCAGAAACTATCGAGGATCAGAGAAACAAGAAATTTAGTTTCCCTGCTCTATCAGTGCCTAATAGTTAAAACTGTGTCAGAGCAAGCGAGGAAAAATTTTCTTGATCTAGGAAGAATTCCAGTTTTCTAAAGCATTTCTCATGGTACCTGTCAACAGCATGACCTTGCAAAGGAGATTAAATCTGTTCATCACCAAGCCTCCCCTCTTGNATTATGAAATTGCAGCACTAAGTTGATTGATATAGAGCACACTGATATAACCGGGAGTCAAAACCTAGAGGGAAAATGGTCATAAGCCACATACAAAATCTGACTCTCTGGCACCATGAACGAAGGCTAATTGCTGCTGTAGGTCATTTTACCTAAAAACTGCCGTGGTATTAGTTTGAGACCATTTTGTTGGAATGAGTACCAAAAAAAAATCAAAACTCTGCGCATTTCTCAGGTCAGAACACGTCACATCACTTTGTGACAAGAAGCAAGGGAGGTTATTGCACTGCCCCCTCGGAACTTGCTAAACTTCACACATCAAAAAGGAGTTTCTGAAGAAATCAAGATTTACTCTTTTGTTTCTGTAATAGCTGTGGGTTAAGTGTTAGTGCTTAAAGGTACTAATAACACAGTTAACAATTATAACAGCTAATTATACATTATGTGAGCCTGAAAACTGTGCATGTTTCCTCTGTGTTGTCTTATGAGCTAGCCCAAGCACAGGCAGGCAGTCTGAAAGAATGTTTTGTCATCCCAATATTGAAATTGAATTTAACAACCCCTTTAAATGACAGAGGCATCTGTGCATAAATAACAGTTCATGTTAAGACTCCCCTTGGGGACAGTAAGCTTCTTTAATAAAACTGCTGTAATGACAAGGCACTATATATCAACAGTCTATAACACAAAAACATATGAACTAATCTGCTTCTCCAGCTTCAAAACTAATAAAGAGTGACAGGGCAGTGGAAGGTAGAAAGCCAGCACACTTTTGTATAATCTTAAATAGGCCAGCTTTGAATATTTTAAAAAGCATTAAACCAGCCAACCAAAACTTACTTTCTTCAGTTTGCCTCCAATACACAGACATCCATTCTCTGGCAGATTACTTGTGTTAATCAGCAACTGGAACCTCACCACATCACCTTTTGAGCTAGAAAACCTCCTGAGGTTTCCTTAGTGGATGTAGGACAGGAAGTCATGCTTTGAAGCATCAATATTTAATTCAGAAAATGTTCTGTTACTCATTTAAAACCACCGATAATAAACAAAAATCTAGCAATTTGAAGTGAAAGTTCTAAGCTATTAAGAAAATAACCATTGGACTACAGTGAAAATATAGAAGTTTAATTAATTTGATGTGTTAAAGTTACTCAATGAACAAAGCTAAGCAAAATTTATGTTGAAATTTCACTTGAAATGCATGCTTTCCATAGCTTTGCTTCACGTATCTTCACAGTTCACTTCAGGGATAAAGCTGATATTTTGACTAACATTAATGGAGAAAATATACCAATTATTTATGAAATAATACTGACTCCCTATTAGTTGTGTTTTGTTGTCAGAGGGAATAATTTACATGTTTTAGGGAGCTCCGGGTGTTGAAGAACTTATCAAGTGACTTGTCCACCTTGAAACACAACTTCAGAAAGTGTTTTCCAATAAACTGAACTCCAGAATTTTAATTAACTGCCCCCTAAAGACTTCTCTTTTTATTGTATTTGAAACCCTTAGACACCCTTTTCACATCTTCATTTCCCTTTCTTCCCCTCACATTTAACGAAGCTCTAAAGCCCCATCTCCACATATGATAAGAAAAATCATCTTCCATGTTACTTTTGTAACTTTTCACAGGAAGGGCTCGAAACATACAAATCACTTCTCACTCAGATTTCTCTAATGTTGTTGAAATACCCCCTAAATAATCAGATCTTCCTCCAACTAGATTATGAAATGAGCTGGTTTGTTAAAACCACAGCAAACCCAACTAAACTGGAGATGCTAAGTCCACCACATAGGGGACATCAGCATTATACTAACTTGGATTTAAGTGGCTCTAATGGGGAAAAAAAATTTTGTTCCTAATTGATTATTCCTTGTCAGTATATTCCTCTTCTTTATGTTATGCTTGTCAATACAACTCTTTTGATTAGACAGTCTATCAAATATGCATGTGTCAGAAGTTCTTGGTGTTCTCATTTCTCTTCTCCCATTTGTATCCATTACAATTTACATTCATTTTCCTTTGATGTTCTCCAGAGATTCTGCATTCAATCCATCAGCCCTTCATTAGTATTCTCCTTCTTTCAATACAAGGCTGATGTTTGGTTTCCCAAGTAAAACTCATGATTAACAGTAATGTGAATTCAAGGAAAAAAAAAAAAATAAAAGCTCTACTCCTTTCAGGAAAGGACAACATTGTCTTTCTGGTAAACTCCACCTGCTACTGGCACACTGCTAAATCTATCGTTAAATAAATAAGGGAAAGGCTGTCAAAAGGCACTTGGAGATTGTGCTGTATTCTCTTTCACCTCCAAAGCAGCTACAAAAGAACAATGGAAGCTTCAAACACCCATCAGTTACCGAATATTCTTAGGAACAGATGAAATGTTCCACTACATTTTCATAGCTTCCAACTTTTCCTTAGCTTTTATTTGTAATTCACATCTTGTTTTGACCTTTCTTAAATGCACTAGCCACAATCACCACAAATGGCAATTTTGATTAACTTGGACAGCTCACCAGACAACAGACAAGAATAAAAATTAATTCAAACAGATATTGGGTCTCCCAAAGCCATTAGTGGCAAATGATGAATATCAAATCTCAGCTTCATCAAATGCATTTTCCGGAGTTAGATCCTAATTTGTGTGGACACATGCCTGTTATCCCTGAAATTGGAAAGCATCAAGTTACCAGAGAAGCCAAATATACTGCCCAAAGGACTTAGACAATTGCATCAGAAGCACAAAGGCTGGCATAAAATAGAAGATGATACATTTTTTAGGACCACCTTCCAAGCCTGCAAGGTAACGTACTTAGGTTCTTTGGGATATACATTATTGAAATTGCATCATTTGTGATCCAAATAATCATTAGAAAAAGGTGACGACAACAACAACAACAACAAAATCTTCCGATCCTGCTAATTTGAAATGCATTTAATTTGATGAGATTACTTCCATAGCAGGCTTTTTTACCACCTCGGAGAAGAATGTGACATCTATGATACTGCAGACACACAGTAATATTGATACAAAGGAAGCATCTGTAAAAAGACTACCACATTGCTGTGATTAACTTCTCAACAAGATGAGTAAGTGTATGCGAAGTTGATTAATTTTATGTTCTATTTTTTCTTTAAGGTCCGTTTTCCAAATTTTCCTATCCATGCTAGAAATCCGATGCAGAAAAATTTGGTGACAAAACTCCCCCCACTAGACTACACATACACGAGCTCTCTTTTTTCAGATGACCCAGGCTTCATACACACTTTAGAGCATAAATCTAGTGCAAAATTATTGATGCTAACTGGTTTGCATTAATCACTTTTCATAACTAAAGACAGCATTTGATAAACACAAGCTTGCTCAGGTAACACATGAGAAGCCAAACTCTGTCAGTTAATTCATTATTCCAAATCGTTAGGCAAAGCACGTGTTTAATCTTCATCTCTTTTCTTCAACAATTAACATAGCATTGATAACACAGTAGAACCTTTTCACTCTGTGTCATTTTGGTCAGTAATTAACTACACATCTGAATGGACAATTCCAAGAATAGCATGACTGTTAGGTAACATTTAAATAAATAAAATTTGTATATGTAATGAATGCCTGCAATTACACAAAAGAATTTGGGTAATTACATGGTGCAATTATCAGTTATGAATTTAAACCCACTGTTTTGGCATGCAGCTTCCCAGGTTATACTTGCAATTGCCAGAAGCAAAGTTTAGGTGTTTAGATGACGAGAGACAGGCATAAACTGAGTATTTCCACAGGAAAAGGAACACTAACATTTTGAGACTAACTTTTGTTGTCCCTGAACTGCAGGCAGATGAAGAGGATGTTCTACATAAAAACAGGTTTAAACTTGTTCTTCCTATCATTTTTCATACTGAAAAAAAAAATCTTATTTTGAATGCAAGAATCTAGCTTCAAGAAAAAGCAGTGTCATTCTCATTGGCTAAAATTCCCTTTATATTGGGCTCTTACCAAGTTCTACATCCTGATCATCAGTAAGAACAAGGATGATGTTTGGGCGGATGTTTCTACGGTCTCTTTGAAATCTTCCCTTCAAACGCTGATTTAACAGGAAAGCTGAACTTCCATCCAACGGTGATAAAACAGCCATCATGAATAATCCAAGGACAATACTATGCTGTGCCATCTTGTGCTGATTTAATGTTCTCTCTGAACAAAGTAGCTTAATGGCTTCTATTTCTTTTTCTTTGCAGGTCTCCTATAAGGGAGAGGGAAACAAGTATTTATATTTTCACCCCTCTGCGCCCGTCAAGGAACAGCCAGGTGCTCTCCAAAGAAGTAAAAAGCAATATACTTGAAATAATCTCAACTCCTAAGGAAAAAAACTAACCAAGCTCCCACACAACAACCAAGCAAACACTTATTTTTCTAGTGCCAGCTAGAAGCAGAAACTTGAAAAAATAAGTTCATAAGCTGTTATCAACATAGGCAATGAAATTTCACTCAAAAGCTCAGATTTGGCAGCAAGTTCAAGGATTTAGCAGGTATCAAATTCTTTTACTTTTTACTTATACATATAAACAGCAATCACCTTCCTTCTTCCTTAGTGATCTGAGATGTTTTCAGATGACATTTTTGTTTACATCAAAAACGCAGATGTTGAGGAGAAAAAAAACCCTATCTATCATTATTTTTAAACAGGATTGTAGCAAAATTCACTGAGCTGTTTTGCCAAGTCAGAGAACACTCAGACAGAAGATTTGTTATCACTGATTTATCTCACAAAGCCGTTAGAGAGCAAATCTGCCCCGGTCTTGGAACTATGATATGATACTGTTTGAAGTCTACTACAGCTTTGATGTTAGTGAGATATCCCTTCAGCATTTCTGTGGGCTTCCAAGATTATATACTTTTTAAAAATACCATTATGAATAATGAACTCATTTGAAGGCCCATTACTTCAAATGTTTGGGAATGGATGCATCAAAGTGACTTGCATTGCCTATGACTCCATTGCAAAATGGAGCATATGCCCCAAAATCGGCTAGATCGCAAAACAGAGCACATCTAATTGGTACTACTCCTGTTAATGAGTATAAAAATAAAAAATTCCTAGCAATTCCTACAAGGAGATTACAAGAAATGAATTAGCATGCTGAAGAATCTTTGAAATCACAGTTTTGCTCAGGCATCTTCTGATATAAAGGTCTCTTCTCTTGCTTTCAGAAGTCACTATAACAATATGAAAATGTACTGAAAATATCAAGTACTAATTATTTCATCAGATACATGAATCAGTCAGTCAGTTTTTTATGAATTCCCTACTTGCTCCCTGTTTTTTCCTGGACTGGTGCCACTGATGTCTTGTAAGAGAAGAAAAATCAATTTAAAATGACGCAAGAGAGATTATCTGCTTTCTGTAAAGACCAGAAATGCCTGAGCAGAAAGAACATAGCACAATGTGTTTTACCCTAAAAAACATGTTGGCTATTCTGTCCCTACAGCGCCTTGGGAAAAGAGTTTTTACTCCAGCAGATTTTTTCATAGCCACATTATTACTTCATCTCTGACAGCAACTGCTCTTTGAGATAAACTTTCTTGATCATAGTTTTCACGCAATAGCAAATCTACCGGTCTGAAAACTTTTAGTCGGTTTCTATGCTCATATAAGAAATGTATATTGAATTTTCATATAAGTCAACAGATACATTGCTATACTGTGATGGAATATTTATTAAGGCTACTTTCCAAATTTGCACACTAATAGGGTTTTGAGGAAATGAAAAAGCCTCTTTCCTTACTAGTCTGCCCAGTGAGTTTCACAGGCAGGTGAAGATAACTTTTTCCCTAGAAACTAAAACTTCATTTAAATATCCTAGCACTTGTTCCAATGGGTAGGGAAAGAGCTTTCAAATTCTACAGATGCAGCTTTAGTACCTGCTGCTGCTGTTCAGAAATCTGCTAGGCTATAGCGAAAGAAACGCTGACAAGTTCAAAGAATTTTCATTCCTTGTACTCAGAATTCCATCTGCAGCACTACAACTGTGAAGAACCATGTCAGAGTCAACGTGTTGCTACTGTCCAGAGTAGTCAAAAGCTGCTCAAGAAAGAAACCAGGATCTGTTTCAATGGGGGGTTAGAAAGAAAGTTTGCTTAGCTGGCACATATTCTTGGACACAAGCTTTTTGTGGAGGAAGGTAGAGAAATGCCTTCTACTCTTCAGAAATCATTAGGTATGTACTTTTGTTACAAAAATAAACTGACAGTATAGATGTCTTCATTACACATAAACATTTTTCTGAAAGGTCTGAAAGTAGATGTGAGTTTTCTTCCATCTATACTAGCCAATAGCTTCTCAAAATAATAGCATTTGCTGACTTTTCCTGTAGCATTTGGAAGGCTGCCCATTCTTGCTGTATCTGGCCATAACTACCTTCACTACAGTGTTGCGCATTTAACAGTCTTTCTAATGTTTTTTTCTTCTTTAAAACAAATGCATGGAAGTAACCTCATGACCTTGTTGCCTCTCTCCCCTCAGCCTATTTCTTCCTCACAGTTTATTGCCCCTCACACACTCCATTTGTAACTAAAAATAGAAGCTGTCCCCAGCTCAGAGAGTTGCTTAGCTATCTATGAAATACTTAAAATATTTGGGGATGCACATAAACTGCTCTCCGGCAGCTATTTTATCCACACTTATATTTATGGGTAAAACAGTTAGTGTTCTTTGAAAGGATACTGCAAGTGGAAGAGAGAACTTCATGTCAAGTACAACAGGCACCTTCCACCAAACCTGTTACACCTTTCTCACCCCCCCAAATGAATATTTTTCAGCTATTGTGATGTGTTATGTTCCTATTGTTATCAGGGTAAGTACTCCAGGGAATCAACTCCAAGTATGTAATTATGTGCAAAAGTCATACCAATAATTAGGTAAAAAAATTAAGCAATTTTAGAAAATCACCTATTTCTTAAAGTATGTTTTTGCAAAACATACCAGCCACAACTAACAGCGTATATGCAGTACAATCCAGAAGCTAGCTTTAAGTAGTTATCAGAATACAGCAACACAAGAACGTCTCTCATGGATTGCGAGCGGCCAAATACAGATCGGGTTTTTTAACCTCTAGCCTTTGCAACTTACAGGAAGAAACAAGACAAAGTTTCTATTACCAGTTCTTTTCTCATTTCTGTCAACAAGGTTAATCTGCAACTCAGAGATAAAGCCAAAACAGTTCCACAGCAGTGCCCCAATCTGCCTTCACTTTTAACATAGCACTCCCTCCAACGATGCATTTTGATCTGAGTGGTACAGGTGGTCCACTGCTCTTTGTGCCTCTGCAGGCCATCCTCCAGTACTAAAGATGCTAATCTGCAGTGGTTCTCATGAGAATTCAATATGAGAATTTACTCTTATTTTCTTCCAGATTACACACATGAACTTGACAAGTCCGGTCACACATGTTTTATATTTAGGAAAGTGCTATCAGAAATTTATGAAATCTTCCTCAAATGGGGCAATCTAGCTGAGCTTTATTAAGCCTATGAAACCTCTTAGAAGGCTGCTTTTGAGAAAGTCTGGTCCTCTTACTTTCTCCTTTATGGCAACACAGAATGTTACACTAACTCACATTATAAATGTTGAAGAGATGAAGCCACACATGTATTCCATTTATAACAGAACTCGGCAGAGGGATGTTTTCAAGCAACATTTACACCAAGGAAAGACTTCCTTATGACACAGACCTCAGTAACTAATGTCAGTTCCATAGTAGCATAGGCAGAATGCACAGGGATGACTTATGTCAGTTCTATCCCAGATAGTATTTTTAACATGTTATTGATTAGTATTGCTTGGCACAGATGTAAGAGGCCCCATCTATGCAAAATTAGTAACTGACAGTAGCTTGCATAGACTGGTGTTCCCAACCTCACTAATGCAAGTCCCAGCACAACTGTCCCATGCATAAACTCAGTGCAACTTCAGTGAAGTCAGGTAATTCAGTTATTACAACGTAACCAAGAGTAGCATCTGACTCTTCCTCTAACTCTGTATCAAACATTTAAGTCCACTTCAAGTCTCCCTCTAGAAAGCTGCTTCAAGTAATGTTTATCCAGATTGGGGTTTAATTTGTTTTGGTTTGTTTTTCTTTTAAACAAGTATACTGCAAAACTCTAAATACAAAATTGGTATGACAAGCTCAACTTGCCCAGCAGCCACCACAGAAGAGGGTAACTGCATGTAAGCCACACAGTGGAGCTGCACAGTAAGGGAAAACTACACACCTGCTCTCAATATGGCTGGAGCCAATACCACGTGTATTATTTAAGCAGACCTAGGTGTGTCATTTGCCAATGTTCAAATTCATTGAAATATGTGGTGCTGGAGCCATTCCCTAGCAACCAACCCAATTAAATCCACTCTGCCAGTTAAAAGGATTCAGCTGTGCTGCTGTTCTTTTAACTGGAGTCACTCCTTTGCATCGAGCTTTGGTTATGCTAGGTCTTTTTTCACTAAAGCTGTCAACCATCACTTCAAACCATTATATTGCATTTGTAAGAGATATACACATTTTTATATGTGGATTGGGAAGAATCTTGTTTGCAATCAAACAAGGTTCCCAGGGGAAGACTGGTATCAACGTTACTGCTGTAATCTAACAGCATCCTCTGTTTCCTTATAGTTTTCTACTTTCTGATTTTTTTTTTCCCCAGGCAGTTAAAAATTCACGAGAAAGTACAAAAATCAAATCCTCAGTGCTAAATGTGACTCTTGAAGATTACCGTTGTGCTGATTTACAATCAGGAACAGAGCTTCCAGATGACTAGATCAGTGAATTACTATTCAGTCACATTCCTCTGACTTGCTTGCCTTATGGTGGTGAACTAAATATTTTTCACAGAGAAGCTTGGTCACATTCCGAGATCTCATTCATATTTTGTAACTTTGTTTTAAATAAAACAGAATTATAAATTAGTTATGAATTTCCCTATGACTTGATATTTTAAGAAATGTTTTAAGCAGCTCAATTACTTTCTGTCCACTGCTTGCAAATTACAGCTAGAGTTTCCCAGTGACACACAAAGAATTAATTAGTCCTCTGATAGGTTAAATTGCTATTTGGATCCCCCAAAATCCACAATAATAAACACGTTTTTCTGCACCATATGCAACCACCACCAACACCTTAGAAGAAACAAAGAATTAATTTGCTATTTCAACTATTATAATCAAATAATTATATATAATAAATGCAGTCTTTGACTTTAAAGGTAATTATATTAACTCGCGTTAACTACAGTAACAACCACAGACTTACACTTCTGAAAATACCATAAGGGAATGAATGCAAGTGCCTTAAGATAGAAAAAGTAGGCAAAACCAGTCAGCACTACACAAATATATTCTACCAAGTAAATCCATTTTTTTGTAGCTGTATACGGGGTGGGGGGAGTCTTACTGTGTTTATACAGCTGCAAACCCACACAGGCGTTCAGATACACACATTAGCCAGACCCGTCCAGTGATGTGCCAAACGTGAAGCTGAGCGCTACGGCACCGATTGTCTTTCGGGAGCCGTATTCCGCATAGCCCCGGCCCGGCGCGGCTCCCTCAGCCCGCACCCCCGAACGCCCCCGCGGCCGGGCCGGGTCCCCCGCGCCTCAGGAGGGGG
>VZTN01033787.1:76340-92406 GCA_013400515.1 Erpornis zantholeuca
CCGGGCCCCCTCACTCAACTTCCAGCCCCACCCGGTCCCTATACAGCTACCTTAGCCCCTCCGCCCAGGTTCCCCGCGATTGCAGCCTGGTTCTGTGGCCAGCAACCTCCACAAGGGGCACGGCCTCCCCGCCGTCCCCGGCTCGTGAGGCGGGGGGGGGGAGCTCCGCATCTCCCCTCTAGCGCTCGCCACTTACCCGCGGAGCCGGCGCTCAGCCGTGCCAGGCCAGGCCCGGTGAAACCACCACCCGCCCGCGGAGCCCGGGGCCCGGCGGCGGGGGGAAGCGCATCCTCTGACCGCGGTGCTGGGCAGCAGCCGAATCCCGTTTCCCGAAGAAGCGTTCAGAGGAAGCGCTCGGGCGGGTGCTGCCCCCGCCTCTTCTTCCTCCTCTCCCTTCTTCTCCTTTTCCCGTTTAAAAAGTTCATTTACCTCGAGGATCCTCCCCCCGGGACTGACGCAATGCCCAGCGGCGCGCAGGGAGGAAACCTGTTCCACCGGCCCCGGGCTTGTTCAAAGTCCAGCGACAGCACCGCGGCAAAGACAATGGCGCAGCCCCGCAGCCCGGCGCGCACGGGGGAACAGGGGAGGTCTCAGAGCCAGCCCCACTCCAAAGAGAAGAGGCCGACGCTGAGCGCCCGCCGGGTGCACAGAGCCTTTATAAGCAAAGGGGAGAGTTCATGAACTCTCTCGCAGGGCGAGGGAATTTAATTGTCCCTCATAGTCTGTGCTCTTCTTGTCTCCTATCGTAGCGTTTGCCGGGTGCTGCCAGCCCCACGCAGCAGCTGCCCCCACCCCCAGAGCTGTGGGGCGGAGGACGGAGGTGGCAGAGACTCCAAAGGGGCTGAAGGCCTGCGTCTGTCCCGGAGCCTGCACCGACACCTGTGAGGGAGAGCCTGAAGGCTTCTAAAAGGTCACGCTAACACCGCGTTCCACTGGTGCAGTTGAAATTAAAGGGCCCAATATTCATTAGTAATTTGGAATAAAAGCTTAACAAAGCTCCTCGAGGTGGGGACTGTTCACAGGAGGTGCCATCTCCACTACTTGCAACCAGTAACATTTTGCTCCAGAACTAGTTTGGGTAACTATCTAAATTGCTAAGTTCTTCAGCGGATTCTTTAAGATCCCTTAAATAAGTGAAGAATGAAACGTTTTCTTCTAGCATTCCCATGATGATAGAGTCAGACATGCAGCACAGGTTACCTCAGAACTTCCCGACACTTCTTCTTACATTGAATATTCTGTCCAATCTATGATTTACTAGGACTTTTGCTTTAAAACAAGCATTGCCTCCCAATGACCTCCTCTGACTAGTGTAACTGGAGTTACACTAACCATAGACCCACATGATGTGCATAAAACAGGAGCTACATCTCACTAATATTTTGATAAAATTCTTTGATTGCTTTCTGAGATAACATTTGACCTTTTGCTAGCAACTTTCAACTCACAATGAAACAATTTACAGGCAATTAATTTTCCAACACACCCATGAGCCAAGATGTTCTGATTCTGCACATTTTAGACATGAATTAGTGTCTAAAGGCAGCTGAGTCACCCAGAGTCAAACAGCCTTTCAGGCCAGGAACAGAACGAGGAACCCAGCATTCCTCTGTCCTAACCACAGGCCAACAGTTTGCCACCTGCAACACACAACCTCTATAAACTATTTCTAAAGGTACTGCAAGCGGTAACTACCGAGCCAGAGAAAATACTAAATTTGCTATACGGTGGGCCACACTTCACATTGGAGAAGAAAACCATCTACCTCCCTGTATTTCGAGAGGACTGTAAATGGGATTTTCCATTTTAAGAAACACAGGACCTAATACTAAACTATAATTTCATTAGTATAAACTATAAGCCTCAAAAGGTACTAAGACTAGGATTAGTGACATAAGTATAGGAATCTAAATTTGATTTAACATCACTGGAAAACGTCGCAATAGACTGCTCACTTCAACAAAAGGTTATGTTCACCTCACAGGGAGTGCATGTAATTTCCATTAATGTTAATGGGAGTTATGCAAGTGCATTAAGAGGATAATACACCCCCTGGTCTGAGACAACCCTGCAAAGTGAAAGGTGCTTCCTCTTCAAGAGAATGGCATTTCCATCTCATGCATTTCAAAAGAACTTGTTCTGGCACAGTTACAGAATAGGATGGGTAACAACTATTATGCATCCAAACTTAAAGCGGTTTTGTGATTTCAGCTATTTTCCTGTAGCCAAAACCTCAAGGGATAAAGATGTATTTAAAATACTGTGGTTTATTTGAAGTCTAAGGCAATAAAATCATGTGAAATTACTGGTAAAACGAGAAGTTCTGAAAACTTACTCGTGAAATGATGAAGAAATCTTTCAGGTATCTCTTTTTTTAATTAACAAAGCAATTTTATTAACTACCTGGAAAAGGATTCCATTGGTGTATATGGATCATCATGGCTGATCAGAGTTCAAAAGACAAAATGAAAAAGCAAGATCCTTCCCTTTCACTGCCACACCAGAGCTTTTACACCAAAAAAACTTCAGATTTCTCTCACAGCATGCCATTGAACAGCTTGAATTTATTTTACTACACCTCAAATAACAAATGTTGCCTATTGTCTAAATAATTTGTCTAAAATTATCCTAGGATTTTCTAAAACATCCCAGGATACACCTATCAAACAGGATAGGAGAAAACAGACGTCCAGTCATTTCTTAAAATATCACACGTCCATCTACATTGTTAGCCACAAAAATCCCTTCAAATATTTAATCTGCAGGTTCTCTGTCTGCCTTACTCTCAAGTAGTACAGCCCAGAAATACGTATGGAACAAAGCATGTTGGACTATCACGTAAGCTATGGAGTTGCATGTAAAGGGGAACCACTTTGATCCACCTGGCATATAGGTGAGGGTCCACAGCATTATCTTTTAATCAGTCCTGAGACAACAGCTAAAACTTTAGGGTGTAACAAGCAGTCAGGGGAACTGTCATGAGGAAAGGACAGTATGACATCGATACAGAGAAGCAGCTTCTTGGACACAAGAAGACAGTCAGAAAGAGTCCAGAAGTATTTAGAAAAACTCCAAAGCAGAAGCTACATAATATGCTCTGTGAAGCATGTGCTTTTCATTGCTGCCAGATATATTGTGCTTTCAGAGCTTGAATATTGTCCTCATGTTATATGAAACAGAAAAAAAGGCTGGCTTTCACACTTCTACGTACTTAGTCAATGCCTTCTAACTCTTCTTCAGACTTGCTAATCTTTAGCTTTATAGTAACTCATCATAAGTAAACCTCTCACACTATTAGCCGTTTAGATTTCTCCTCTCTGCTTTCACGTTTCTTAATGCGTTCACACATGCTTTGAGCCATCTTTAAAGACCTAAATATAAAGCCAATAACAGAACACGAGCCAGATCTCCATTGCTTTTCCTCAGTATTTGTTATTACAGTAATATCAGTCCACAGTTTTAGTAATTACACTAGTCAGAGCTCTTATGGCAGAGTTTATAGAGTTTAACTTTTTAGTACTTTAAACAACTGACATGCAGTTGCTTAAAGTGTGTAAATACTGCTTCAACAACAAATCCAAATGCTATCAGGAAGGCATAAACAGCACAATACACTCCACTCCTTGATCCCTCACATGACATACGATTTATATGATAGACTCCAGCTCAATATGATGTTATAGGCAATTGCTTGACACTTGTCTTTTAAAGTCAAGTTGCACTTTCAATAAATGTTCAGTCACATCATGGGGGAAAATGGTTATACATTTTGAAGTACTACAAAAAATGAAAAATGGGAACACTGCCAGTAAAAGGAGAAAGAAAAAAAAAAAAGTTTGATTGATCCAAATGCTAAGCATTACACTCTTCTGTGTCAAAATAAAGATTAAGTTTAGTACACTGTATGAATTCAGTTACAACTACAAGTTTGCAACTCTTAATATAATTCTAGTTTAATATTAATCAAATTAATTTTGACCATAATTCACAACAGTGAATGTAAGCTATTCAGCAAAATACTGAAGCAACAAAGATGATGAGGAGGATGTAACAACAATAAAAGTAACACCCTAGTGCACTGACAAAGTGATAGCTTATATATCTGGACAACAAACTCCAAACAAATCCTTCCTGCAATGCCAAAGAGAAATTCCTAAGAAAACACCAGCAGAATCCTGAAGCTCACACATTAAATTAGTATGCGTGTCCTGAGTATTAATATTATTAATAACGCTCAATGATGCATCTGAAGTATGAAGAATGTTAACTCAATGAACTATTGTTGGTCACACAGCCCATAAAAAGAAAAAGAACAGTAGCCTCCTTTCACCCCATTTACAAATGATCCTTAAAACAGCTGCCTGTATAAGTCATCAATAATTAATTTTAATAAAGAATTTTTCTTTTTATAAAGAATTCATACTTTTCTTTTGTACATCCTGATATTATTCTCTTTTGCAGGCTTTCAGCAGGCTGTATTACAGTGCTCAGGCTGCACTACAGTGCTCAGGCTGCCTCCTTTTCCAGTACCTGGATGTGTTATATATAGGGAGCAACAAGCCAATCGTCAACCGAACACGCCGTTTAATTGGCAGCTAGCTGCAATCTTAGCACGATTCGGTATGTGATGCAAAATGTGAAAGACTACTATATTATTTTTTTACTAAAAATTCTCCTAGGGAAGACAACAGCCATTCCAGTATCTAAATAACATTTCCTAAGAAAATAGTAAAGTATGAAATTAAATACTCTATGTCTACCTAAAAACAACTATGCTCTGATTTGAAAGTATTAAAGCAGAAAAATGTATAATCAACTGACAGAGGAGAGGGATACAACAGCAGGCCTCAAGGCAACAACATCCACTCCTTCCTGTGGTCCCCTGTGCATTTAACTTTAGTCAAGAGTCTCTTCGCGTGACCACACTATCGCCATTTATCTCCAGTAGACCAGTCCTAGCACCTGGAATGGTCACCTTCATGTCCTGCCTCTGAACATTTCACAAACTGGCACAGGTATACAACCTATCTTACAGACTTTCTGCCATATAAAGGTTTTGTTTGCAGTCTTTAGGTTCACCTGAATTTGATACACCTACAGCAGAACAAAGCTTCACTTACAAAGCCCTGTCCTGTAGGCAAAAAGTCCAAAGGGATGCACCTGGACTTTACCTCCATTAGGAAAGCTGAGTTTACTTACTCTGCTTTTCATTGTCTTCTAATTACTACTGCTCAGCAGTTCTCTGAGTTCTCCCCCTCTACCTCAGATACTTTAAATAGTAATATAGATATCTGGATCTGATTGAGTATTTATATATTCTAAGCTGGGCTTCAAACGGACAATTGCAAGAATTATTAAGAGAGAAAATTACACAATCGCCTGCATTTCACACATACAGAAAGTAATTTTCTTGTTCTCTTGCCTCTACAGCACAAGTGAGGTGAAGCTTATGGCGGGATGTGATACCTGTTATTAGGTCAACTGCTACAGATGATGAACAGACACAGCCTCAGGCATATCAAGCACTTCTTCAGATCTGAAACAGAGCCAGCTATCTTCAAAGCTAAGCTGCTCTGAATTTAACTAATGTGTTAATCAAGCCATGTGAAAAAAAGTAGCTCACTTCTCTGATATAGGAAGGCTTGCTAACAAAGCAAAAAGAGACAGTTTGAATTGTTAAAATAAGGTAGTAACTCATCTGCTGAAAAACAGACTTGTTACTGAGGTGGGGAAATCAGAAGAGAGGTTAAGAAAATTACAATACCTTTAAAACTCATATGTTTAATAAGTCTATCATTTTTACCTTTTATCAGAGTAATGAATTTTAATACTAAGGCGTATCTTTTGAAGGTGCTTTGTGGATTTCCCTTGAGGGTCAGGACCGATTAATCAGAGATAGTTACTTTACGAGAAATGTTCACCTACCAGTCATTGGCATCTCTCTTACTGATCATCTGCAAGGACCTTGGGGATTTCTTGATTCCCTTTGTGTAAGGTCATTTGATGCTTTTGGGTATGCAGGTTACTTCCTCTAGAGACTACAGAGATGTATCGGCAAGTAAGTAGATAAGCAGTTTTGATAGTGTTATGGTAGCTTCATTACTCTCAGTACAGATAATGTGCTGGTTTTTGAAAGATATAATGCATACCTTGTGCATTCTTAAAATAGAAACTATTCTACTTTTTTAAGTTGCCTTTTAATAACAAATCAGTTTCATTTTTTTCTACCAGGTGGCAAGAGTAGAGATTATTTATATAATGCTTTAAGGACACTAGAGCCATGCAAATTCTTTCTACTTCACTCAAGACAAAACAAGACACTGAAACAGAAACACGTGCTGCCCCTGACTACAGAATGCTTTACTTTCATTTCCAAAAAGTTAAAAATAAAGTTGAATCTACATGTGAGCTTTAGCATCACTTCCCTATGCTTAGAGTTTACAAATGTCCATAAGGTAGCGACAAGATTCCTGCATATGAAAAAACCTAGATACCTAGATCATAACTACAATACTATACCATTAATGGCCACTGACTCGGTGATGTCTCAAATCATAGAATTGTTTGGGTTGGAAGGGACTTAAGGATCATTCCTTCCAACTTCCTGTCATGGGCAGAGACACTCTCCACTAGACCAGGTTGCTCCAAGCCCCGTCCAACCTGGCCCTGAACACTCGCAGGGATGGGGCAGCCACAGCTTCTCTGGGCACCCCATGCCAGTGTCTCAGGTGCTACCCTCAGATGGAAGAATTAAATATCAAGGTTGCCCTTCTGGCTTAGAATACGTATTATTTCTGATTTCAGTAATTATGTCTGATCCTAAATTCAGAGAGAAATATATTAATAACTAAAAGCACAGTTTATTTTTCTATCACTGCAAAGCTCTGGCATTATTAGTAAGCAACAAATTACAGGTAAGATATCTTACTTACAGTTAAGTCTCATTTACACCCCTAAAAATACAGAGGACTGATTTTTCAGAAGTAGTAAGCAGCCATACAAAACTGCTCTGAAAACTTATGTAGCTTTTCTTAGGTCCTGAAACTGTAGCCAAACACTCTCAATGTCTGTCAATGCAACCTCTTTATTTGTACTTCAGTTCACTTCATGTTATTTGTATGCCTCATCACTCTCATGATTGATTACAGCGGCAATTCTTGAGAATTCTCTGAGCGTCCCAAAGTACATTCACTACTTCCCCTGCCAGACAGGAGTGTCTGACAGGAGAATATCTGAGTATATTTCCACAGGACTTTAAGAGATTATTTTGCAGAACAAGACTGGATGCTCTTAGTTAGAAAAAATTTTTAACATACACTGAAAAGTTGATATGTAAACTGTAAATACAGAGCTATAAACTCAAACATTTAATTATGCATTTGGCTCCCTTTTTTACCTGAATAAAACTATGTAGTATCAACAAAAAGCTTCTAGAGGTACCTATCAAGTCATCACACAGATTTTTACCAACAAAAGTGGTAAACCCACAAAAACTAAACTACTGTCTTTCAAGTATGAATGATATTAAGTGCCAGTTAGTATTTATAGCTCAGCATTAAAATGTTTTAAATTTTGTTTACTAGCAAAGAAATAGGTCAAGACAAATATCAGGCTTAATAATTTCCAGCTGAATGGATTGTAAAAAGGTCAAAATCTTTTGTGATGTAAAGTGGAATGTTTTATCTGATGAGCTCTGACTATAGCAATATGCAATGCCAAAGCAGATTTCCTATCCCCAGCACATTTTTGGCTTTCGTATTTCTAAATGCACACAAGATCACACCACGAATTTCGTTCTTTGATCAGTTAATACACAGTAACTGAAATAACAAAGTATACTTTGCAAAGAAGAAAGTATTTAAAATGAACAAAAAATACCTCACCAAAAGCACTGTGATACTCTTGCTAAATGAGAACCTATTCATCAGCCCCAGTTTTACAATTAAAACGTGTAAAATTCCCAGAACAATTTTAGGGTTTTTTTGAAACTGTCTTGGGCATAAAGTTCTTGCAAAACCCAAGATAAGGAGTATTTTATCATATGTTTGGCCAACACTGCAGAACACTAAGGTGCCATCTGCAAAAGGACTCTACATTAGCATATGGCAGGGTAGTTCAGATCTGAGGTCATTATGCAGATAAATTAAACTTTACTATCTTTGGCTTTTTTTAGATCAAATTATAAAAGTTATAATTCTGTTACTTTTTTAGCTTATCTTTTACATATCTCGAATAGTAACTTTACTTCTTACCTACTGCTTTTTGTAATTAGATCTCAAAGGGGTTTACAAATTGGGTATGGAACATTTGTAACATCCACTGAGAAACTGAGCTGTAGAAAGGTAAAATGACTTACTCAAGGTCAGCGACCCATCTAGGAAGAGATATCCAGGGCTCCAAAACACTGTTGTATTTACTAGGCTAACAGCTGCCAACTGGAAGCCCAAGGACCTCTCAGGCTCCACAGATAAAACTTATAGGCTACATTATACGTTATCACTTGCTTTGCTTCCCATAGTTTCTGTACATGCATCAGAACATACCAACTACCCTGTGCTGACAGCTCTCCTTGATACTCAGATAATTATGCTCTGAACTGTCACCCACCTAGACAATGAGAGCCCTTTAGCACAGGGCTAAAGGCAGATAAAAATACACACAAATAATGCTACTGAGCATTGCAAGCATGAGACCTGCTCTGTTCTCTGGGCACAGAAAGAACCTACGTGTGTGCACATGCACCTACTCAATGTCAGCTAAGGTATGCTCCAGCTCTCACTGCTGTGCACACTATGCACATGTTTCTGGGGAAGCAGCATGAGCCAGAAGAAGGGGGAGAGGAAAAAGGACAAGGGCATGGGTGAGGCACAATGTCCAAGGAGATAACAACTTCCCACACAACACACATACCCCTACAGCAACTGGTATTCAAATTAAAACAGAAACACTCCTGCTTAATAAAGCACTTTATACTTCCCATATATGGTATTCTGGGCTGTCTGAAAACTCAGGTAGACACATCCATATTGATGGCACAATGCTCAAGTGCTCATGAATCATGAAGTAAACAGTTGTAATAGGAAGTTTCAAAAAATGACTAACTATTTAGGATTCGGATATAATCACATAACTTCAGGTACTTATAACTTATCGCAGTCCTGTCCATTTTGTGAGGAGAAAAATTTGAGTAGGGAAGTATCAAGGAATTTACATTGGAAAGTCATGATTCAGGATCTTGCTACAACAGTCAACAACCAGTCTGTTTACTTTGATCCCCTAAGGATCTGTACTGGTTCTGGGACAGAATTAATTTTATTCATAGTAGCTAATACGGTGCTGTGTTTTAGATTTGTGATGAAAACAAGTGTTGATGACACACTGATGCTTTACTTATTGCCAAAGAGTGCTTACAGAGCACCAAGGCCTTTTCTGATTCTCACACTGTACCAAGAGCAAGGACACTGGGGGTGTATAATAAGCCAGAGGGGAAAAACAGCTGGGAGAGATGATTCCAACTGACCAAAGGGATATTCCAAACCATATGACATTATGCTCAGCAATAAAAAGCCGGGGGAAGAAGAAGGAAGGGAAGACATTTGGAATTATGGTGTCCAAAACTGAAGACAAATGCTCAAGTTCCAGAAGAAAATATCACATTTCAACTGAGTCCCTTTCATCAGTGCTTAACTGATGCCTCTGCTGTAAGATATCTTAAAAGACTAAAATGCTGATTAAAATTCAAGCATAATGCAGATTTATCTGTTGCAGCTGATAACAGGCAAGGTGATAGCTCAAAAATTTGCATAGCTATACTAGTTTGTACCTAATTGCAAACTGCCTTGAGGATGCTGACATATATGTGTCATGTGCACCCTTTTCAAATCACTGAGACACTCCACAGCTGCTAACGGCATCTGAAGTTAGAAAGCACTGCTCATCAGTTTTTACCCTGTGATCAAATCCGAACACCAGAGAAACCTCAAGGGCTTGTTCTGACTTTTGAAAATACTCCTTTCTTAGACTAGAACTTTTTTCCTCAAGTAGTACATCTTTTCTTCCCTTCCCTTCTCTACAATTTCTCCAAGTTCTAATTTTCCCTACACCTTCTCAGTTGTGAGCATGTGGCTGATAAAACTAGAGGTACAAATTGTAGTATTGAGTGTGAGAATACTCTTTGCTGCTGAAGACATGATTTTAAAAAATTCTACTGAATTTTAGGATGGCCTTACAAGATCAAATAAAAGACAAAAGGGCCAACTTTAAGCTGTTCTGCTGGTTCAAACATGCCACTGGGGTAACTTCATCCCCAGAGACTTTGTGCTACATCAGGTATAACTTCTCCTCCCATAGTTCAACAGAATAAATCATCTGCTTGGTTCAATCCAGCAGAAAGACAGATCTAATACTACTAGATAACCTAGTAGTGCACAGATTTAATCTTAATCATTACAAATGTCATTCTTCTTGCTTTAAAACAAAGCTGAGGATTGGGAGTGTTTGAACATTTGCTTGTTCTGCACCTAAACATAAGGTGAAGAGACTGGAACTATTTAGCAGACTGTGTCACAAAGCAGGAGCTGCTTAGAGCTTTTACAAAAGTAACCTCATAATAAACTTTCTCAAACAGTTACCAGCGCCTTTTTCTTCATTCAGATTGCAAAGTGCTAATTTCCTTATCCTCTCACTGTTAAGCCTGACTAAAATGAATGCAGGAAAAAGTTCATTACACCTGCCTCAGTGACAAGAACAGCAATGAACTATGCTAAGTTAGAAGCCGAAGTTTTAGTACCTTGGATCAGGTTAGTGGAAAGGAATAGCAAAATAACATGGCAGATGGTTATAGAACAGCTACAGATACTACTAACTGCAGATGGACTTTTAAAGCTTATATTGTGTAACTGCTTCTGACTTTACTTAAGATACACCCCAGTCCCCGCTTGTCCCCTTCTCTGTGTCAGCTTTGTGACATAAATAATCTGTTACCTCCATGCTTTTTCCCACACTACTTTTAACTGAAACAAACACAGTATAAATGGTCTAAGTGGCAGTGTGGTCTAATGGTCTAATGGCCTGAGGCAGTGTGCAGAAAACTGCAGGTTATGCTTAGCAATACTATTATGTAAGATTAGAACAACCAACCTCTTTTATTTTTACAACCCAAAGCATATGGCATGTAAAAATAGTCTAACAGGTCTTTCTAGATGTGTGATGATGGTACTTTCTAAAGTTTAGGCCTTGAAACATTTTGTATGCCATCTGACATATTATCATAGTCTAAGAACTACAGCAAGGATGGCTATTCCTAGGGACATAATATTAGCTGCATACAAGACTGATGCTGGTAGCTACAGTAAAGCATAATACCACCAACTCTGCTATAATAAGAGCATTACATGTTCTCTCACTGACCTGCAGCTCTAAAAATACATGCTGAGTGACTTGAATAGCTTTGCAGCAGTTCCAAAGTTAAAAAGATTGAACTATAACAGACAAATGAAATACAGCATTGTGAATTCTTCAAGTGTGTAACAAGAAGCTTTCATTTTGGCACACTTTCGTACATACCAATACTCAATACAAGGCTGCAATTCAATATTAAATGCAGTTAGGCTACATGACAAACAGGTAGTACTCAGGTGTTACACTATCCTGATCTCAGTGAAGAAATGCTCTTCAAAAATTTGGACAATGATCTCATGCATTTAGAAACTATTAAACTTTAGTAACTCCATAACTCAACAGTGATACACCCCCAAAAACTTGTAAATACTCTCCAGCTCCTTTGGTATTTACAATTTTATTAATACTTCTTTTTGCCTTTTCTCACTTAGTAATGCATATGGGAAGTCTTACCACAACTTACCACAGAGGCCAAGCGTATTATCAAATAATTCTGGAAAACTTGGATGAAGTCTGAGTGGGTGCCTCCGTGAGCATCTTCGAGCAGAAAGTTTGTTCATTATGATGTTACATTATTGCTTCAGGAAAATCAGGCCAGAAAAAGAAATAAATATTCCTAGACAGAGGAATCAACCAGATTCAGATAAGTAAATATTTGTAGGGAGAGGAGACAACAAGATCCAGATAAGTAGGTAGAGGAAGTAGTTAGCAGCCTGAGTTTCCTCTCTCCAGGAAAAAAAAAATCCAAAGATTTTCTGTGAAAGGAAGAGGTTAGGAAAACAGACAGTGTCAAATATACACACACAATGTTTTTAGACTACATAGAATGTACTTAATATACATACTGTATACTGAAGTGTCATCTTAGTTCACATCTTCCTATACTACTGCTACTATTTCTTCAGAAACTTCATTCGCTGCAGAAAACACTTATAAAATCTCTGCCCCCTGATGTGAACTTCCCAGTACAACAGTATTGCATAGTAGCATTTAAATTGACTACGGTCTGGTTTTTAAAGAAGCACTGCTGTATATTAGAAATTCATAAAAGATTCAGTGTCTGCATCAAAAGTTTCAGAGGCAAACAGGAAAAAACTAATGCAATAACTCAGAATTCCATGATTTTAAAGCTCTGGTCCCCAACGAACCAGTTTAAGCACATAAAGAAACAGATGCGGTAGACAATGAGCACTTAACTCTGACAGTGACAACTTAACCCTGAGAGGCTACAGCTAGAAACAGCTAACAAAACTTTTCCTGTTATATAATAAGGCCCCCTCTCCATTTCTGTATATCTTCATCTTTGGTGAGAAAGCTAAGGAATATGGTCCTGTCTCTAGCTAGTCTTCTGTGTTGTCAATAACCAAACACTATGCATTGTTGAGCATGTACCATTGCATTTTTTTCCATTATCCCATTAGAACTCTAGCTTTTAAATTCTTGTTTGCCTGATGTCCTTGGCAAGTTTCTCTTTTCACTCCTTTAGCAACATTCCTTCATACCCTGTTGTAGTAAGTGTAACTACCATCTTATAAAGCCACATGAACACCAGTATCTTTGTACACACACTCATAGTAATCAATACCGGCTACGTTTTTTTCTCTGCCAACAATCTTGACAACTTTAAACTCTACAAGAAGCAACCAATTTTAACTACAAAGTTTACATACCTATTTCTTTATGCAGCATGTATTTTATACTCAGAATAACTGGGCCACAACAGACAATGATGAAGAGGCAAGATTTTTTTTCACTGCATTTTAAAACGGCTGCAGCAGATGCCTTTTTTAGTCCTTGGAAGATTGATGATTCCATTATTTGTAGTACTCAGCAATAAATCTCTGAACTTAGGCTAAAGTGAGCACTTTTCCCTACTTTGCATCTTCCATTACACTGTTATTAATCATGTTTAAGCATTCATTTACCTCTCACTGCTACTACACTTTGGGAGGACTGGCACATTATTGATTTTTGACTTTTACCCTTTAGAAGCTGGGTAAAGGACTTTGCAGCTGCTTAATCAAAAGTGACATGACCAAGGCAGGGACCTTTTCTGTAGACCTCAGAAAAACAGCAGCTAAACAACATGCCAAGTTATGATAAAATGAAATTAAGAGTCAATGAAGAAAGCAAAATATAGTAAATGGAAATTATAGCAGATAACCTCATGAGACCACAGAGTACAAAGCACTCCTCTGCCTTGCAAAACACATTGCTAGGTAAGAGGAGATCAAGATTAAGAAGTAAGTTAAAACTACAAATTCCCACAAAAACAAAGATGCAAAGCCATGTTCTGTTACAGAAGTGTCAGATAATGTAATTTGGCTCAAGTCGATTCTCAGTTGCTTATAAATCTTTTCCCTCAGAGGAAGCATCATTTCAGCACTCCACTAGCAACTGTAACAAGAATAATGCACAATGTAATATTCTGATAGCTGGCTTCTCTGCTTACCAAAAAACCTGGTGCTTTTAAGAAAGTCAAAGAACTCCATTCATATCTTTTTTAAAAGTGCATATAAACCCTTAATTTCATCTACAATAGCTAGCAAATTATGCAATAAACAATAGCTGTAAGTACAATTATCAGTCATATGAACTGCAGTAATGTTGGCTTCATATTGTAGAAGAAAGGAAAAAAAAGAAAAATAACATAAGAGATGGTTAAAATTGTTCAGGACCGTGTATAACTCAGTTAAGGAACAACTAAAAGTGGGAGGTTTGGTAGACTTACAAATAAAAGAGCTCACGCTCCTATTGCTCTTTCCTGGAATTCTCAGCATCATTTTTTGCTGATCCTTGACGTCATGTTTTGTCCTGTTTGTCCTACGTTATGCCACCTCAATTCCACTAACCTCAGCCTAGAATATGAGAAGCAGAGGAAATAAAATTAAATTATCAAGCAATATGTTTCATTAATGTGCTTATTTTCCTGCATATCGCATTATTAAAATGTGTAACACGCTGGTGAAAGATATTCTCAAGACTGAGCTACATGAACCAGTAAAACTGTCATCAAAATTTTGTCATGTACTCTGCATCTACAGCACTTAGCTTCAGTAACTGCTTACACTATGGCTAGTATGCAGTTCAGGTCACATGTCAGTTACCTCTCTAGTATCTCCTGCTGGTGATTAAAATCACATATTTTGGCAAAGGCCACTGCAAACATTGCAGTGTGACTTACTTCATTGTAAGTGAAATGGGAATATGCAAGGTGTATCATTCACAGCATGACTTTAATCTAGCACAAAGAATGCAGGTAATGTAGTTCTGATATGAAAGGTGGCACTGCTGCAGGGGAGGTGCTGTTTCTTGGCTACGTTAACTGAATAAAGATCACTGATTAACTGTTTATGAAAGTGAAGTTGACCTCTTAAAATGTGATAAGAAGCTCAAGAAAGGAAAATCAATAATGATGCATCTTTAAACATAGTACATGTAAGCCAAATACATGCAAACAGCACAGGGTAATTCCCCATGCCAGATTTTCATCTGTCAGACAAAAGATACTGTCAGGAAGAGAGGGTCCTTTGGAAGAAATTTGGCATTGACTATTTCAATACTACCATATACACAAATTACTAGTAAATTTTCAAAGCCTTTTCCTGTTCAACCTACAAGTTCTCTGAATTCCAGTTTCTCACAATCTGCTACATTTTCACGTAACTATAACACAGGAAAAAAAAATTACAATGTTGGTAATCAAACATCAATAAGATTTGCAAGCTCTTGTATCAAAAAGGAAAGTAAAAATATAAAGTGAAAGGGAAAGCATTAAAATTTAGGACGTGCTACTGTTCATACACTGTAATTCATGTATAGCCCGCTCACTTTACTTGTACAATTGAAAAATATTTTCACAAATGCTTCAGCATAGAGAATGCAATAACTAAATACAGGGATTGTATTTCTGAGGGTGTTTAGTGTCTTGGCAGAGGAACTAGTGTCTGATCAGAGGAACTATTGGTGGAAAGGCCTTCTGAACTCTGCTTTGCTGGGTTCACAGTTCGGGACAGCATATGCAAAAACTAACCGGTCAAAAAGCAAAAAAGAAGAGATAATGAAGATATTAAAACAAATGGGGGGTTTTTCGTTTTTTTTTTCCCCCCTTGGAAAGCTGCTAGGCATGCAAATGAAACCATGGATCATATAACCAACACTGTTTTTAGCTTTTGTGCTTGGGTAGGATTGTTAAATCAGAAAGAGAAGTCCCACAACATCCTCAAGCCAAGATGAGCCTGTGCTCCACATGAGAACAGTTCCTAGCACACACACATGAAAGAGAAAATGACAACTTTTTTTCTTAAAGGTTTTTTCCCTTTTCCTAGGGAACAACTGTATAGTCTTTTCTCAAAATTCAACAATGTCAAATTGTCAGAAAAAGCTCAAAGAGACAAGCAAACTCTTCTACTACACCAAATATAGAGATAAAGCAAGCCTTGCTCTTGCTGTCTCTGAGGTTACATGATAGATTTTAACCATTGCTCAATGGCTAAACAGACAAGAGTCATGGCATATATGGTTCTCAGTACCCAGAAGGATACTAACTGGTCAAAAATATTCATTTAGGCAAAAAAGGTACCTGTCTAACATAGGGAAACAGGGAGCCCCCCATAACTTGCTGTCAGAGCAAGTAATGCATGAGCGGCTTAGAGAAGATGTAGCT
>VZTN01033794.1:1457-13279 GCA_013400515.1 Erpornis zantholeuca
TGACACCATGGGAGGAAAGCCACATGAGTTCATTACTACTGTCATGGTTTGGGCTGGAAGGCACCTTAAGGATTGCCTTGTTCCAAACCCCTGCCATGGGCAGGGACATTCTCCACTAGACCAGGTTGCTCAAAGCCCTGTCCAGCCTGGTCTTTGACAGAGAAAGGGGGAGAAGGCTCATTAAAAAAGTTTGCTTCTAGTATTTTTTCCCACTGTTGTCCTTTTTCCTTTCCATGAGATTGCTGAGGTGCTTGGGCCTACTCTGATGTAGATCCATCTTGTTCCTTGTGAACATCAGGTAGGAGGCTTACAGGAGAAAGAAGAGCTAGTTATTTAGCCCAACCATATTGACAGCAGGACAGCTGTACAACCAAAGTTAGGACAGAAATAAGTTGGTGGTTTGGGAGGGCTTTTTTGGGCTTCTTTTTTTGGATTCCAGAGGAATGAGACTCAGATTTCCAGTGGGAGAGATGGTACAGGAAGTCATCTGAAAGTTGGATCTTGTAAGGTTTGCGGTATGCAGAGAGGAGCTGTGAGTGTCTGCTGGTTGTAGGTTGTGGTGCCAGAAATGAAGCATCTATAATGTGACTTTGAACAGGAGACAGAGAGAGGTTTGATCTATGTATATATTTATTTTTAATAATGATCCATGTTTTTGATCTATTTCCCTGTGCTTGTCAGTATTTCCCACAAAAAAGGAAGGTGGGGGGAACATTGAAATTTCTCCTTTGTTAGCTTCCTCTGCTTTTCAAGAAGGAGAGAAGGTCTTTTGAAAACAACAGTTCTTCTAGATTAGAACCCTTCTTTCTGAGAAGAGCTGAACCAAAGAGCCTTAGCTGAGTTCAGAATACGGCTGTGAGCAGAAGCAAGCATGGAATGAAAATTCACTCTTCTTAGATAAAACCATTCAGATGCTTTCCAAACTGTAAATGTGTTGCAGGAGTTGTCAGTCTCAATATGATCATGTTTCATTTTAAACACAATGACATAAAAGTTCTACTGATCTTGGACAATACTTACTTTTTTTAAACTTAGTTTAAAAGAATAAAATATCCCAGCAATCACAACAAAAGGAAAAACTCCAGAATCTTTGTTCATGAAGATAAGTGTATGAATTTGTAAAAAGTAGAGGAGGTTCGCAAAGCTGAATTCCAATCAAGACAGTAATCGAAGTATATAAAGTGCTCTTTTCCAGGAAGTTGATTAGTTAATCAAAATGCAAGTAATTCGCAATCTGCATAATATTTTGAAGTATTCGGTTTATGGATATTCTAGCAAAGTTCCCCTAAAACATTCATTGTGTTTGCATTTGAAAGCATGTGGTTTGTAAAAGGATTAGTGAACCAAAGCGGTGTGACGTGATTTGGTAGAGGGCAAGCTGTTTCTTTGAGCCTTTGTGTAGCCTCTATGCAGACACAACTTTTTAGCTCACAGGCTTGTGCCTGTTCTTTCACATAAAGTTGTATTCAGTGTGCTTGGAGTCCTTGGCTCACAGCTCTCCTGTGAGACCTCAGCAGACCCAACTGGGAAATCTGTTTAGGTCCTCTGAGTGAGTCTATGGGAATAAATCCATTTGTTTATTTTCCTATCCGATCACCACCCCTATGTCTGTTGTGGGGTGAAGAAAAAGGAATCAAAGGCAGTCACTCAAAATAGATTTTAATCAATCTAGGTTTGTGAAAAACAGGTTTCATAACATGTAGGAAAATTGATATCGTTACACTTGCAAGAAGAGGCAACTAAGATCTCTGTTTGTTATGCTGGAGGAATGGGCTGCTCTGTTTTATAATAATATGGTAGTGAAGGTGACTACCTGACAAGTGAGAGACTTGAAATTGTGTTCTTCCACTGCCTGGGAGGATGCCCTACCTTCCTGTTAGACCTGTCCTACCTTGTACAAAGGCATTTAAATAGGTGATCAGATGGAACAAGAAAAGAATAGCTTTCCAGCCTGCCGGCAAGGATGCACTCTTCAGCTAGGACACAGAGCTTCTATTCTCTGCTCCAGTAATTTTATTACTTATTTAATTTTTTCTCTACAGACCTTGGCTTGTGTACAGGAGAAACATTTCTCATTAAACCATATTGTATATGTTTGGAGAAGGTAAGCAAGCATAAAGGCAAAGCATTTGCTAGGACACTCTGCTGGATTCCTGAGTTCAGGGCATTTCCAGGACAAGCAGGGTGTGGAACAAAATCCAGCCAAATGGAGGAAGGAACTGAGCTTGTACCTATCTCAATATGCGTTACTGGCTCACTCAAGGGACTTCCATGTACCTGGGGATAGCATTATTCCTGGTGTCCTCTTTGGAAAGAGCAATCCCGTGCTCCTGGAAAGTTTGCCACTGGCAGTGATCAGTGCAGGGTTATGGTGAGCAAGGGTTGTCTGCTCAAAATTGACCGAAACTTATTTGTCTGTGGAGCAAATAAATTTATCATACAATTAGAGGAGTACCACTATAACCCCTTGAGTGTTTTTCTCTTCTCGCTTTATGTCACTGAAGTAGGGACAAAGTGCACCTATCTTCTCCTTGCCAGGGTGTAGTGACTGCATGCAATGGGCACTTGTCTGCTACTCCAGGAGTTCCTCTCTGTGCCTGAGAGTCAGGGCTGTTAACAAAACCCATTTGTCTTTTGTTCTGGGAACTTGGCCTGTGCATCTCTGCAGCAGGCTTGTGGCAGGAGATGAGGTTTAGCAAGCAACACAAGATTGAGGCCTTTATTTACCTGTATAGGCTTTCTGTTGATTTTTAAAAAATTTTAATATTTAAACCAGAGTTTAACTTTTTTGGCATGTCAGTAGTTGTATTACAGAAGACAAGTTACGTCATGTGCATTTCATGGCTCGAAGTACATAAGTTGGAAGCTAGTAAAGAGTATAAGTTTGCAGTTTAACAGGGTGGACACTAAACAAGGCAGCCAGGCTGCCTCTGAGGAGCACTATCTACTGCTGAATGCTCTCCCAAGTCCTACACGTAGGCACCAAATGCTCTCCTTTATATCTGCTGCATTACTCACTAGGCAATAATTTAAACGATACCTGAGTGCATGTGTATATAAAACAGAAGCAAAGCATGAAAAAGAATAGAAAATTATCCTTCAAAAATTCCTCTAACATGAGCTAACTTCAGCCCTTTCAGAAGTGCCAGCTTTTCCTTATTCCATCCCATTGTACAGATCACTGCTTGAAGGCTTTTGAAAATTGACTCTGTGGTGTTTCATTCAATATGTTGTCTTCTTTCTTACTATCAATCAGTTTCCATAATGCTGGGAATTACTGCCAGTAAAGTACCTGGAAGGCTTGCCTGCTTCTGCTGGAGAGAGAACATGATCAGACTCCACTACACTGTGGACAATATCAATCATTTCTTTGCTCTGCCTATTACAATTATTTATGCATGTTAGCACAATGGGGAAAGAGACTAAAAGAAACCAAGTTTTGGGGAAACTTATATAATCCCACTAATGAATGGCATTGTGAACCAAACACAGTATTTGCCTAAGTCACTTGGGAATTTCCCAACCACCTTCTGGGAAAATAAATTTTTTATAATAACTGATCTAAACCTCCTTTGACACAGCTTCATTGCTTTTACATAGTGTGGGTTTGTTTTTTGGGGTTTTTTTAAGGAATGTGAATTGCAGTAGCATGCCAGGAAAGGAAATCCATATGCTAAAAAGTTAAGTCATTTCACAGAAACTTTATTCACACAGCTTTGTAAAGGTTGAGATATTCTTGCTTGAAAACAGTGCAAGCTCTGTGTTGCAGGACTGTTGTGTGTAAGAGGTATAGCTTTCATCTCTTTCTTGGTGTTAGAGCTTAGGGCTGAAAAAGAAGCTGTACTTAGGATATCTCACTGAGAAATAGAGGAGAGTGCAAGATGTCAGCAGACATCCTTACATGAAACTGCTGCAGTGAATTCTGCAGGAACAGTTATCCCTTCAGCCAAGAGAATTATCTGTACGTGTGAATGATACTGGGAAAACCACGATGATCTAATCTTTATTTCTGCTCCCTCGGGGAAACAGTAAATCATGAGCAATATTGTTGCACTCACAAAATATCCTAATGAAACTGCAAGTATGCAGACAAAACTGTTACTGCCACAGCTCAGTTTCTCCTTGGTGGTTTATTTTTACCAAGTAAGCATTGCCAGTTCTTTTGTGTTCACCTCAATTTAATACTGCACTATTCCTATCCCAGCATAGAGGTCTCTCTGTAATGTGATTCTAGCCTTCCTGGTTCTGAAATCTTGTTTTCACAAGCACTTAATTTGTAGTGATAGTTCCTGGGATTTGTTTAAGGTGTATAGTCTGAGCTGAGATATTTTGTAGGCTCTTTGAAGAGCCCAGGTCTAATTGGGATGAATAAACTAATTAGATGTAAAGCTTGAAAAGTAAGAGTATTTTATTGATGTTAATCAGTTGAAAGTAGTCTGGGGCAAAGATTCATTGTGCAGAACTGGTTTTTTTTAATGCAAAGAGTACTTATTCAGTACAGATAGCCACTGTAAATGTATAGGAGCAGTTAGGGTTCAAACTAAGCCACTTTGGTGGCTCCAAGATCATTTATTAGTGTATTCAAGTCTCTTCAGTGGTTAAGAAGGTGATTGTTCCTATGCTGTAATGGCTTTTAGATAAGGCATAAATCTACACTGACATTGCCCAAGAGTGTCATAACAGATTTCTCTGCTTTCTCTGATGAGATGCAGTCATAGCATCATTCTAAAAAATCTGAAGTATAAATTTTGTTGTGAACTAGGGGCAACCTAAGGTTGAACAATGTTTTCTTCATGCATCAGAGAATTTGCCAGTTGAAAGCTATTCACAGTGGATTTTTTTTTTTAGTCTTGTGCAGAACTTGTAAAGAGGACATAAAAAAAAAAGCTATATTGTCAGCTGAAGCATATGCAGAGAAACCGAGTTGCTTTACCAGAACATGCATAATAACAGCTGATGCTGCAGAGTGTGTGGGCTCCACAGAGGCATCAGTTGATAAATTTTGAGTCTGATTTTGTATTTTTAGTTACTAATTGATTTATCCTACTGGGAAGTAGCTATGATGATAATTTTTCTTGCAGTTATTAAAAAATACAGAAATGTCAAACTGTCTTACAGCAGGATTCAAAACTTCTCAGTATGTTAATTTTTGGTTATTGACATTAAGATTACCAAGTTGGGGATGAATTCAAGGTAGGGTGTAATTTTTTGGTGCATTATTATTTCCCAGAATTGTTTTTGACAAGGAATATAATAACCCAGAAAATATAATCATTCCAGGCTCTGTGTGCCTGTTTCAGTTTCGGATGGGGTTTCTCCTCCTAAATCATGCAGGTCATTTCAAAAATCTTATTTTCCATGAGGAATACCAAAAGAATAACTAATACAAGGCCATCTTTCACTTGGGAGTTGAGGCTGCTTCTCTAAACAATTCTAGATGAGAAGAGACAAAGACTCTCGAAAAAGGAATGTTCGAAGCATGAATAATTCATTTCTCGTTTTAAATGAATGAGCATTCATAGTTATATTTTAATTGACAAAATTTGTTTCCAATACAAGGCTCTCTGAATGGATTGACAAAGCTTGTTCTTTGCGTGTCGGATGCGGTGTGGGTGAGCCGTGCAATCGGAGCTCAGCTCCCGCTGGTCCCAGGTGACCGTGCTGTCAGCTGGCCCTCCAGATGGCACAGAGCTCCAGATGACAACAGGCTGCTTTATGAAGTGGAAAGTGTAATTTCCGTGTTAACAATGCATCATGTTGGATTTACTGTTGGTACTGAAGTGAGGGAAGTGGAATGATACATTGCTAAAATCTCTCTCAAAAAAGGCGAGTTCTTTGATGCGGAAAGAATGGCTTCACTGGCATCCTTAAAAATTTTCAAGGGTTTCCAAAAGTGTATTTTCTTCTTGCTTCATATCCATCAGCATAAGCAATTATGTGCTATGGACAGAAGCAGACTCTCATTCATTCTCCAACTATTTCATGACTTGTTTTAAGTATCAGTTTTGCACACAGCTATCTGAATGGCCACTGAAAGAATAAAAGTGTCTGGGGACTGTGAAGCACTGTTCCAACTGAGACACCTCTTAAACTCTTTAAACTATTCTGAGGTACTGATGTGAGCCAAGACTGCTAAGGTGACCCGTGATTCTACTATTATCTTAGATCACTGTGATGGTTTTAAAGGAATTTCTAAATATTTTTCTAATCTCTTCAGCAGTTTTTGAAGTTTTTACCTGTTATGAAGTAATGGATTGCTAAGATAATACAGTATTTTATAACTACTTAATTTATATATAATAAATATATAAACAATAGAAGTTATTTATTACTGTAATTTTTTACTTTTTATGTGCATATGATGAACACATATAAATTTCAAAATCTCTGACCTGTTTCATAAAAAATCCAAATATTCCTCTGAGACAGTTTGAAAATTTTTATGTGTTATTAAGAATATCCTCTCTGATAAAGTTTAGTAAGGTTTCTGACTGTAACAGTGACCTTTAGATTGTTTGGATTTTGAAATGTTAAAAATTTTTAATAAGGTGCATATGGAAAAATAAATGTGTTTGAGGAAACCTCTTGGTTTATGACATCATGTCTACTTATTTTGATATTTAGGGTTTAAATAGGATAAATATTTAAAATAATAATTATCTGTCTAAGGCAGCAGTGGCTAACAGCTTAGTAAAGAGTATATTGGTCAAAACCTAAGAAGGCAACATCTCTTCAGTGCTAATGGAAGTGTGCAGCCCAAATTATTTTTGGTTATAAATTTGCTACCACTTGTTGCCTATTTGAAGGTAAATCCTTGCTACCCTACTGTGTCTAGGATTAGAAAACTGAATGCATTTTTATATTCCTCCTCTCCAGAAAAAGGCAGGCAGGTGCCTTTGCACTTACTGAAGTAGAAGGATGATGGACAATAATTTCAATTTCCATCTAAGTACTGAAAGCTCCGAACGAATGCAAGTGTATGCTAAGTTAATGTAGCATGTTTAATACCTTAATGATGAGTGTGAAAAACATGATTATGGAGATGGGTTTCAACAGTCAGGAGCCAGCCCTGTTCATATCTTTGTATCTGTATTTGCTTGGTTTTTTGCACAAAGAAATGAGACGTNATTATATATATAATTACCCAATTATATGGTGGTTTTGCAAACTTTGTGGACTTGTTCTTCTAAGTCATAATCCTTTTCGGATCAGCTGTCCTGGAGTCCAGAAGACACAGAAAGATTTTTAAAATTATGGAACCACATGAATAACTAGGGTCAAAGTAATGTTTCTCTTGTTTTGCCTTCAGGCAGCTGAAATTGAGTGCACTGTTTTGTTCCCAAAATACTGCTGTGTAAGTTATAAGTAATGAGTCTTCGCCACTGTTGTATTTTCAAGTACGTAAATTCCTTACACTTATGGGAATCCTTCCTCTCATGGTGATGTACTTGTGTCTGTCTTCTACTAGATCTGGTTGGACAGATGTGTTTATCTTTTAGTGTGTTGTGTATGCTTGTAGTGAAATGAGTAGAAAGGTGCCTGTTTTCAGAAATAGCCTTAAGAGTCTCTTCCTAGAGCTCTTCAATTTTCTCGATTTGTATTTGCAGTCTGAATTTTTCCTCACTGCAGCACCTTCCAAAACTCTCACTATTCAGCGTACAGGGTAAACTGAGTAGACAGATGTAAAATTTTGGGCCGGAGGTGATGANTATGTGCATATGATGAACACATATAAATTTCAAAATCTCTGACCTGTTTCATAAAAAATCCAAATATTCCTCTGAGACAGTTTGAAAATTTTTATGTGTTATTAAGAATATCCTCTCTGATAAAGTTTAGTAAGGTTTCTGACTGTAACAGTGACCTTTAGATTGTTTGGATTTTGAAATGTTAAAAATTTTTAATAAGGTGCATATGGAAAAATAAATGTGTTTGAGGAAACCTCTTGGTTTATGACATCATGTCTACTTATTTTGATATTTAGGGTTTAAATAGGATAAATATTTAAAATAATAATTATCTGTCTAAGGCAGCAGTGGCTAACAGCTTAGTAAAGAGTATATTGGTCAAAACCTAAGAAGGCAACATCTCTTCAGTGCTAATGGAAGTGTGCAGCCCAAATTATTTTTGGTTATAAATTTGCTACCACTTGTTGCCTATTTGAAGGTAAATCCTTGCTACCCTACTGTGTCTAGGATTAGAAAACTGAATGCATTTTTATATTCCTCCTCTCCAGAAAAAGGCAGGCAGGTGCCTTTGCACTTACTGAAGTAGAAGGATGATGGACAATAATTTCAATTTCCATCTAAGTACTGAAAGCTCCGAATGAATGCAAGTGTATGCTAAGTTAATGTAGCATGTTTAATACCTTAATGATGAGTGTGAAAAACATGATTATGGAGATGGGTTTCAACAGTCAGGAGCCAGCCCTGTTCATATCTTTGTATCTGTATTTGCTTGGTTTTTTGCACAAAGAAATGAGACGTGACTGTACAGATGGCAACAGGACCAGTTGTGTGCCTACAGGTATATACAGGACTGATGCCTGACAGCCAGTCCCAAATTGTGTTATTGCTGAAGTTAAATGTTATATAATATATATAATATTATANACTGTTTTGTTCCCAAAATACTGCTGTGTAAGTTATAAGTAATGAGTCTTCGCCACTGTTGTATTTTCAAGTACGTAAATTCCTTACACTTATGGGAATCCTTCCTCTCATGGTGATGTACTTGTGTCTGTCTTCTACTAGATCTGGTTGGACAGATGTGTTTATCTTTTAGTGTGTTGTGTATGCTTGTAGTGAAATGAGTAGAAAGGTGCCTGTTTTCAGAAATAGCCTTAAGAGTCTCTTCCTAGAGCTCTTCAATTTTCTCGATTTGTATTTGCAGTCTGAATTTTTCCTCACTGCAGCACCTTCCAAAACTCTCACTATTCAGCGTACAGGGTAAACTGAGTAGACAGATGTAAAATTTTGGGCCGGAGGTGATGAGCACCATTGACCTTCAACTTACCAGACATTTTTATAGCACTTGACTTTCATACAGGTTTTGGAAATGCTTTTGGAGATTATGTTTGAGTTGAAATGGCAGAATAAGAATAAAAACCCTATCAAACAAAGTTAGTTCTGAATATTATATGTCTTTTGAAGTTTTATGGCCTATTTGGAACAGTAGCTGCTCATTGCCAGGAGCTCTATACCTCAGCATATTGGCTATTATCTGAACTTACCACTGCCTGCAGAGGCATAAAAAATAGTGAGCTGTGAAGCAACGCAGTGGATATTCATGAATCAGTAATGATGTGTGTATGAAGAGGATACTTCTTAAAAATTATTATTTTGAAGTGCAATATTGAGTGTGAACTTGGCCCATACAGAGTAACCTAACACGGGTAACCTGATGTTTATCCCACGGTTTGGGAAACGCTGATTAGTTTAAAATTTGAACATGCTTGGTATGTGGAAGCATTTCCTCCTTTTGTCATTACTCTCCTCTTCCTCCTAGTGGCCTTTCAAATAGGCCATAACCTTAAATATATCCAGAAAAAACCTGAAAACTAAAAGTAGGGAGTTTGAACAGAAGTATCAAAGTAACAACCTAGAAATATCTAGGCTTTGGTATGAAAGGACTAGTTTATGTTGCAGAAATAAAAATCAACAATCATGGAAACATTTAATAACCAGTGTAGTTAAAAATACTTTGTAATCCTTTTTGTTTGATCAAACAGATTGTTTTGCATTGATCCATACAACAATTTTCTCTAGTCCTTCTCTCAAAAAGCAAAGTATTAGGGGCTGCACCTAGGAGGTTTGAAATAAGAAGACATACTTGTGCTTTCAGTAGGAAATTAATTGCATTTTCAAGCCAGGCTATAAGTCTTGAAACCTCAATATAAAAGCATTTATGGTGTATCCATGGGGCAGAACAGATGTTGCCTTATGAAGCATGTGCTGAATATCTGAGGCAGTGGTAACATCACTCTGGTAAATGTTGCATAGCCTGAGGAGTTGATAACTATTATCAGTGCAAAGCTGAAACCCTGGGCAAAGGGGGTTTTAACTTTTACCTAATTTTCAGCACAGTTTCTAGCATAATATAAGAATGCAAAGGATAAACTGCCAAAGCCCAGCTCACTGGTACTTCTCTCAGGGTAATTCAGTTGTTTGACTAAACAAAAGGCATTAGTGACTTTTCTCTTGCTCTTCTCTCCTCTGGGTGACATCTGACAGGCTTGGGCAGCACTTGCCATTAACATAGTTTCTGCAGTTGACTGAAAAACAAAACTAAAAAGGATGCATGTGGTAGTCAGTGCAATACATTTAAACCATGCTGTATTCCCTCAGCTCTACTACATCTGACCAAATTAATTTGGGATGCTCGTTTGTCAAGATCTATCCTGATTGTTCCTATAAAATAGGAAGAAATAAAGATTATTGTTTTCTTTGGCCAGAAAAAGAATCTCTTTAGAATGTTTATCCCTTATGTCCTTGTGCTCCGTGTGTTAAGATCTGCAAAAATAATTGTTGCATTTTGCTTAATTATACTGAGATGCTTCTGTACTCACCTCAATACATTTGCTTCAATTATTTCAGTATTGCTAGTTTGCACAAAACACCTGTTCAGATCAATTCGATATAAACTTGTGCTGATTGGTTCAATACAAATCAGAATTTCCTTACTTGTGAGAGAATGACTTTTTTTTTATTTGGAATTGAATATCTGTGTGTGTGTGTGTACACACCTTTTTCCCCAGCTTCTGCTTTGATGCTAAATCCTTTGATTTATGACAGTCTCATAATGGCTCTGTTTTCACTACATAAAACAGAAAATCATGCTTATTTTCATCCTTGATGACTCTTATTGAAATAAACATATGTAGACACTGCAGGAGACAAGAAAAAATGGTGTTCTATGAACAGCATTGACCCCAATAATTGCCCTGGTATCTGACAGGCAGGCACAGCCGTGGCAGGCACAATATTTAGGAGGCAGAATATGCTCTTGAATGTAATAACGTGAATTGCTAACATATTTTGAGGTCTTGTTCAGAGATCCAGTCAAACTCTAGCTTTCCTGGATCCCATGGTGACTAGAACAGTGCTGTAAAAACCAGCACAGATGTAAAGATCTTCCACGTTTTGTTTGTAGAAAAGATCCTGTTCCACCTTGAATGTTTGGGGAGTTCAACCATAACAGAATGTGAGCTTAGTGAGTTGCAGGATTTCTGTCAGATGCTGCTGCAAATTGGGGAGTTTCGGAGAAAGCTAAATGTGCACTTTATTTCAAATCTAAAAAATGCTTTAACTATAAAAGTGCAGATTAAAGCTCCAGAAAACTAATTTTTTCCAAGGCCTGCAGTGGGCAAAACTTTTTGTCTTTGAGTAGTTAATGGTTCTTTTTTTCTGAGCCAGTGAATTTTTAATTTAACCATGTTTTCATTTGGAAATATTAAGAAAGCATTGATTTCAATAACATAAAGCACAGATATGCTCTTACAAACTCTTTTTTGTCAGATTTAGTGGAAGCTATGATGCAGTCTGCTGTCAGATAAGAAGTAAAAAATTGGTTTTTTCCAGGCTGCATTTTCTAGAACTGCTTGTTGGTCAAACTTATCTGGAGTTTGATCTTTCTGGATGCTTTATATCTGTAAATATCATCCACAGTTAGAACTGTGTGTGCATGCCCTTTTCAAAGACCTTCATTATTTAGCATTTTATAAGGAAGCTGGGTTCTCTGGATTTCAGATCTGGTTCACTTTTAAACTGGTCTGTAAACTTCTTCATGTGTTCTTCATCAAGTGGCTTCATCCCAGTCTTTTT
>VZTN01033794.1:13337-39160 GCA_013400515.1 Erpornis zantholeuca
GTTTCATTTAGAAAAGTCTAAATGCCCCTGACAGACATTGGCAGAGAAGTTGCAATTGTATTTCTCTCCATAGGTAAAATAATCCAGTAGTCAGGGATCTGAAGACTTTGCAGTCCCTCTACTTAATATTAATAATTGCATTACCCTTTAGTCTGTTTCTGAAATCATACTGGCAACACATATTTTCCAAAAAAAAAAAAAGGTGTTTATTACAATATATTCAGTTCTGAGGCAAAATATCTAAATGCTTTCTGTTTCTCACTTCGATAACATCGATTATTTTGGTGTGTGTATTACTTAGAACACTCACCTATCTTTGCAGTCTATACATGAGTGCTTTGACTGCCTCATACTATGGATACCTTAAAATGAAGCTGTGTCTCCTGGAGAATGATGTGTACAAATTGTGTAAGCAGAGCTGTTCTAAGAGCACAGTCTGGAGAGGACATCTAATATGTTGCAAAAATCTGTATATGTGCAGTTGAGGTGGGATAGGGAAGTGATTTCATGAAGACTTCTGCTTAGCTTCTTTTGTTTCACCTCCCCGAGTGGAAGCAGGGGTTATCTGGTTGATGGGCCTTGTGCAGAGGGACTGAGATTTATTGTGGATAAAGGGTTGAAGAAGTATCTACAATGTTGTGCTGTTGAGAAGGGCAAAGGCTGCACTGAATTTCTAGAAAATGTCTTGTGAAAAAAGGTTGCAGGGATTGATGCTGAATTTGTCCAGAGACAAAAAGACAATTTTGGTCTATGGCACAAAAGTTTTCAGAGAAGTGAAAGGTAAGAAGGGATTAAATTTTTCTCTCTGTGTACAAAAAATGAGCAGGCAGCTTGAATTACAACAGAAATGGTTTATTAGGCACTGAGAAAAGCTCTAAGGAGCAAAAGGAAAGCACTTCAGTAACCAGCCAAGGGAGACTGTTAAATCACTATGTCTAACATGTTCTTGAAGATCATCATCATGCATCCATCTGGAATGGCATGGTGTTATTGATTTCTGCTTTATGACAGAGACAGTTATCTTCTGTCTCCTATGGAGGTGGAGAAAAACTAGGCAGGTTAAAATTTCAAAGTGAAAATAGCTGCAGTATGGTGGAAGTGGAAGAAGCAGTTATGAAGAAATGGGCAAATCTGCAAATGTGTGAGGTGCTAAATCAGTAAGCACTTGTATCATCTGTTCTTTGTAAACCATGCACCAGAGCTGATAGTGAGGCAGCAAAGCAGTGAACAGAGAATGTTCCTGTGAAACATGCACAATGAAACCAGGTCAAAGTCCCCCAGATGTTGCAGATATGGCAAGTACAGCCCACATCCTGGGATTGTATTATAGACAAAAACCCTGCGGTGTTCCATCGGATGCCTGAAAACTGGAATGCTGAAAAGGTAGCAGTTTGGTATTCTGCTGTAGAGCTGCATTAATTAGAGAGTGTCTTAGCACCAGAGCTGTGGAGAAAAAAATGTTCAGAGACCCGGACTCTGGTGCAGCAGTCAGAGAAGGGCTGGCTGAGAACAGCCACAGTGACTGCTGCAGCACATTGGGCAGGCCTTTGGCCAAACTGCCAATGTGTTGAGAAGGGTGTGAATTCAAACTGCTAAGGGAGTTTGCCAATTACTCTATTACATTTACTATTCCTATGCTGGATGAGAATATCCTCTGCATGCAGGCTCTTCCCTCAAAAAAAAGGAAACTAACCTCCATTCTCAGGATTTCACTCTACTCTTGTTCAAAAAGCAAATGATTTCTTGACTTTCAGTGGCTAAATTCTTCTAAGAAAGATCAACTGCTTTGGCAAAAGTGGGCCTTAAAATTGGCTCAGATGTTAGTATTCTCCCCATTGGTTAAATCCTGAATATTCTGTTGAAAAGGGACTTCCATAGCATAACTCTTTAGCCACGTATATTTGCTGCCTCTTGAGGCAAACAGAAAATCTTTTTATCTATATAATAATAAAGGATAAATATCAAAAAGAATCTTTCTCTGAATCCTCTGCTCACAAATGCTGAAAAGGTTTAAGCACTCTAACAAGGATTTCATGCTGTCTATAACAAATTCATGTGATTTAGATTTTGGATAAGGACAGCCTTTCATGAGTGAACCTGCTTGGCACTGGAGCTGTATCTGGAACTGGTGGGAAAGCACTCAGCAGTGCAGTCTGCAGAATTTCAGATAATAAAAGGACAAAATACAGATTAGATGGGAGAGCTGTTAATGAATGATTTTACTTTGCTTCAGCTGAGACTTGGTCTGTGAAGATTTGCAACAGTTTTTTCCCTGGGTTTATCGTACTTTTGTGCAAGTATTATTGATCAGTTAAACATACAATGTTCACAAGACTGAATTAAGCAAGTCCAAAGAATCTTTCAGTCCTTACTTAAAACAGATAGTGAAAGATAATGGCAACTATAGAGATGTAGTATCAGTAGTTAATTTTTTTCATGCTTTCATTACTCATTTCCTATGATAAATCAGGAGGAAATGAACTCAAGTAACCCCCTGATGTTAATAATTGTAATACCAGTGACAAATTTTTATGTTTGGAAAAAATTGCTGCAAGAAGAAAATGGTAATTACTGCAGGCAATCCAGAAATGTTTGTACTTGATGGGCACTCTGATTTGGAGATAACTAATTTGCTAGCCACATACAATACAGCTACATCAACTTTCCAAAGTTGTTTTGTCATTGTAATTATACCTTGTGCCAGCAGTTCTAAGCAAAACTTGCTATTAGCTTAATTGAGGAAAGAAATAAAGTGAAAAAATATTTGATCTAGTGGTCCAAAACCTACAGCAGGTGCACAGCAAACCCAAGAAATAGATTTCTGGAGAACATGGAGATGAAGTCCTGGTGCTGGAACACCAAAGATAAATACTGCCAATTACTCCAAGGGTGCTTCAGGAATGGATGAACTCAATACATTTGCCTACTTTTGAAATGGGCCTTGGCGTGAATTCAGCTATATGTTACTGAAACATTTACCAAGTAGGTGTCCTTGTACTGGCTTGGGAGCTGTGAAGTGCATTTTGCTTGCTTCTCTAGCAGAAAATACCTGAAGTGCTGAGGAGCTGAATGAGAAACCCATGAGATGCAGTAGGACAGGGCTGTGGGCTAATCATCATGTCTGTAGAGCACACACTGCAATGTTTCCCCAGTAAACCTTCCATTTAGAGCTGGAGTTTGCTGGCAGAGAACAGCAGTGTTGATGATAATATACTCCTTTCCATTGTGAATCAATTCTGTGGAAAAGACCAATAACCTGAATTTGGTGGCATTGTTCCTGACAGGGAAGCTGCTGTCACGTGGAAAGGTGACTGGACCATACTAGATTTATAGAGCACAAGAAAGGGGGGAAAAAATCTTTTTCTGATTTAAAAACTGGACAGTGAGCAGAACCACATGATTTTACAACAGTGCCTTCTTCATGAAAACCTTCTGTCCAATACTTCAGCAGCAGCATCTTCTAAAGTAGCATGAGCTACAGTGCTGAAGTCCCCTTCTCGTGAAGAATGCTGCCTTCTCAGCAAGAATCATTTGGTTTACTTTAGTCAAGAAGAATTCCTGTCCTTTATCTAGCAATATTTATGAATTGGGCTAGGGGAAAAAGAGGGTCTACTTTATTTTAACACAATAACCTCTGATGTTTTATTTAATTATTTTGCTGCTTATTTTCAGTGTCTAGGGTAAAGCTGATTCTCTTGGCTTCTACTTTAAGAAAATTAATGGGAGGTATCTATGAAGCTCTGCAAAGTGATCTGAGAGTCAGCAACTCAAATTCCAAATACTTGTATTATCTTGAAAATCATTAATTTCTCCTAGAATGCTGTGACCATTTTTAGGCTGATGAAGGGTATTCTATTGTCCTGGTAAATACTGTTCTGCATATTGAGGGAAGAAAGTAGTGGTTTTTTTCCCAGTTTGGTTGTTTTTGTCATTAATTTACATTGTTAATCAATTTTATTAGAAAACCACAGAATAAAAGTGAATATCCCTACAGGATGAGACCTTCACCTCACTGGACAATGCTCATTTGCACTTCTTGCTCCAGGAATTTACCATAAGTTATCAAAATATGAAGTATGCAAATTTCTATATATGCCTGAGAGAAATCAACTTAATCATGAACACATGGATTTAAGCTTAGCCCTGCTGATATCAAATTAATGATGTAATCTGACCTCAGGTAATCTGAATTTTAAATAGCTTGCTGAAACATAATTTCTAAGGTCAAAGATGTAATGCCAGCTTCACTTGCGATTTATCATTACAGTGCTACTAGCATGAGGCTTAAAATGCTTATTTACAGTCTTTATTCAGTGTGTTTCATAAGTTAGCCACAAGTGTGTTTGCCATTTGTATCTGTGTAGCACAGTGATATTTCCAGACAGTTTTGGGGGGCAGGTATCATTCCCAGTGGCTCTCAGAAAGTAATGTCTCCTATTTTAGTTGGATGTAATAGCAAGGACAATTTCTTATAAAAGACTTTTCCTTTCCAAAATTTTAGCCATGTTGATTTTAATGGACTTAAATCCTTAAAAGAACTTACTTTTAACTGGGAAAATACCATTTCTTCTTCTTGCCCTTTATTTTGAAAGCTGATGTCAAAATGATGCTATAAGTAAGATTTTGGGTCAAACCATGGCTGAATCTTTGTATGAAGTTGCAGGGTTTTTGTCAAGAGCAGGCCTTGGAAAGTCAAAGGGAATAATTAACTTAGACGAGTGGTCCTATCTGATTCTTAAGGAGTATAGGATAAGATTCTTTCTGGGCCAAATTGATAGCCTTGCCTCTTATTGATGTGTCTTTGCTCAAGCAAAAGCAGATGTATAAATAACTGGGAACATACTGAAGTACTTGTAAGTCTTCTTCCATTAGTCATTAAGGGTATAAAACAGAAATCTTAATTTGTATTGATTTTTTTTAAAGGAAAACTTGAGTAAAATTGCTGTTTTAATAAATCTTAAAATACTGTAATGCATATAAAAATCTTCAGCTTAGTAATAAGGGGTTCTGTGTACTCAGAGATTTGGGCTGACCAATGTTAAAGGCATATTATTAAATCAGTGGATTTTACTTTTTCTTATATCTTTAATACCTGTTTCAGATATTTTATTGATCTGGTTTCATTATTGACTTGCTAGGATGGGAATTTTTTGATGCCTTGTGACTCAGCAAAGTAATTTTGTTTCTTCTGGAGACCAAAACTTGAAATAGCTTAGATTTATAATGGTGCAGAGTTCATTCCATCTTGAAATTTGTGTTGCTGTTTGGTTGGTTTTTTTTTTTATTTTTAATAATTGCTGAAAGGACTACATGCTTGGTTTGCTTGGCTTTTTTTCTAAAAGGTTTCAAACTATTTTTAAGATTAAGTTGAATTAAGTAGCATTTATTAAAAAGAGTATCTATAGCTTTTTAAAGCATCTCTTAGCTTTCTAAAGCAGCTGTAGCTATAAAAGCATCTATAGCTCTTGAAGGTCCTGGAAATCTGTTTTGAAGCAAAACTGTTCTCTGCAAAGCCATGAAAGCTCTGAAATTTGAAAAATATTTATAAAGGTCTCATTTAATCTCTGAATGATAAATCTATTTCTAATTGTATTTCTGCTGCTATAAAAACGATGAATTCTTCTTTGCTTCATTATGCATATTTATAAGCCTTGTTTAAAAATGAAATCGTAAATCAAGGCTAAAGCTCCCTTTAGACTAACAGGACAAGTGGATTAAATATTCCACAGATGTTCAGTATATTAATAACGCTTCAACATCAGTTTCTCTATAAAACAAAAATATGACCACTACTGATATTCTTTTCACTTTCTTCATGTGTCTGGGTCCTATACATTATCCAGGTTGTATGTTTATGTACTGTAAATATAGAGAACAGTGACATAAAAGCCAAAGATCAAGAAGTACAAAGTGTGCCTACACCAGTAAACTTATAATGGAGTATAATCCTATTAAATTGGTGATTAAATGAGTATTGGTCTAGGATACAGTATCCCAATTAATAGTGAACTTCTTTTTTAATGTTTATTTTAGAAAGCAGTAGTTTCAAAAAGCTGTTAATGTTCTGTTTAAGAAGAATGACACAATTGCATCTTGAAAATGAGGTAGTTAAATAGATGTTAAATTAATTAAACTCAATTAACAGATGAAACATGGTAAGTTAAATGGTTATTTTGACTTGCAGATATGCAAGTCTTGCCTTAATTATCTGACAAAGAATTTAACGTTTTCATTGCTTTTTTTTTCCTGGTTGAGCAATGAAAGACTTACACACACACAATAATAATTGCATACAGTACACAAAAATTGGTTGATTTCGCTTTGAGTTTTGTTTGTTTGCTTTGGTGAGAGCCACCAAACTAAGACATAAATCTCAGGCAGATATTTGTTAACATGAATATCTCTTTTCCTCTCTCTAGAAATAAAAGGAGTACTGGCAATGCTAAAGAGACAAATTTTCTCTGGTATGACAGTGACATTCCTACTGAAAGCCTTGACTTAATGCAAATTTAATATCTACTTAATATCTCTTCCTTAGACTTAGTAAATAAAGGTGAATATTCTGTATAAGCAGTTTAATTTAGTTAAACATTTGTGGTATAGCAGAATGCAGGAAACTTTTACTGAAATTTACCTCACTTTTATAATTGCTTTTCAGTAGTTTTCTTTTTGAGTGTCTTAGATTTTTTCTGATATTTTCCAAGTAGCCTTCCATCTGTGTATAATACATTATGCAAAGCCTAGCATTCTGTGTGAATTCTTCTATATAATAGTTTTCAGCATATTGGTCTAGATCTTCCTGTTTTGATGCCAGTGGCAAGGGTTCCTTTGATTTACCTAAGAAAAGTATATGTCCATTTAGGAAACAACCGTGTACTGGTTTTTGAAAGGTTTGATGCACAATTTTATTTTTTAAAAAAGTTTTAAATTACTTCCATAACCAATAATACATTGCCACAATTCTCATATTTTTATGGCACTAAGAATTGAATGGCCAGAACAGCTGGACCAATTCTTTTCCATTTAGCTAATCTCCTATTTTGCCTTTTATCTTGGAGGGTGAGTTGGCAGTGGTGGTGTGGGTGTTTGGATACTGTTTATTAAATCATTATCTGTTACGTTTATGTTGGTCCTGGGTTATATATTTTCATCTGGGCATTTTAATGAGTCATTTTTAAGTATTTTTAAATAGCGATCAAAGCTACTAGCAGCATTGTCTAGCCATGTTTACAAACTGTAGAGAAGCTGTGCATTAGGCAGTGCAAATGTTTGCCAAACAAATATCTCCAAGTGTGTACCTGCCAGCTCAGGAGAAGTAGAATACAACGTGCATTTCCCCTAAATGACAGAACTGGGTGAGAAAGGAGTTAAATCTTTGAAATTCCACACTGGGTACTAACCCTGAGCAAAGTAACCTCTCGGCTACTGCTCAAAACAGATTATTCAAAACTTGGCCATTTTGGTGGTGGGTCATCCTCTCCCAGCCTGGAGATCTGCCAGGAAAATGTCTGTTTTGCTTTAAGCTTGTTGGTAACTTCCAGTGAAAAGATAAAATATTTACCTTTTCCTTTTAAAAACTTAATTGCTGTTTGAGAAAATATAGCTTTTTTTATCTGCTAGTGGTAATTGCTTATGTTGTCAACTTTCATCGACAGTCTTCTAGAATTAGAACAGATTTGATAAAACCTTTAAATGGAATATAAATAAGATTCCATCAGAATCTAATTGCTCAGAATAAGAAACAAAATGGTGAAATCCTTTGCTTCTGATCTAGCTGAATGTCTTTGTGAAAATAGCTATACTCTGTTGAAGATGCACACACATGCAAACATATGTACACTGCTTCTATAAAATCTATGCATGCATCATCTGTATGTGTTTGTCTATTTAGGTGTGTATATACACTCACTCTTTTTGCCAGTATCCCTACCCCCTCAATATGCCATTATAATTTTATTTGTATTGATGAACACAGATGTGATCTTATATGTAAATTAGCTTTGGCTTTTAAAAGTTTATTAAATTTATTCAATTTATTCAAATAGTGCCGTGTAAAAATATTTCAAGTGCATGATTAACAATTATTGCTCTTATCTCCCCATAATACAGGCATTGCTGGACTTTTGATTGATGAGAAAATTTAATCCTTACTAAAATCCTTATCAGAGGCCATACTGAGTGCGTGGTATAATTGTGTGTGGGATTAACATGTAGCTGTGTAATATATATTATTACATAGCTAAAATTCAAGTATCTCTGTGGGAATCCCCTAGCTGTGAGTTTGAGTCGATGAGTCAATGTATGTCTCTGTTATGCATTGCAAATATTTGAAGAGTACTGGCAGGGGAGTAAGCACAAACACCAAATTACACAACTTCATCTTTATGTTACTACATGAAATTGGATTTCATATTATACGGTGGTTGCTGTGAATGTCTCCCAGGAGCCTTCTTCTCTTCCCCTGCTTTTCTTATCCCCTTTGGCCTCTACATGTTGTAAAACTGCCCAGGCCTCAAAATTTTCTGGAAGTTGTGAACTTGATATATGCATTGTGCAGACAGAGCTGCAGCAGCTCCCTGCCCAGTCCTGCAGAGAGCAGCAGGTTTGTGCTGCTGTGGGTACAGACAGGACCTGGACCACCCTGACCTGACCCCCTAACTGGGAAACTGCCTCAACATCCTCTGCAGTCTGTTTCTCCCCTGGGTTTGTCTCAGACCGGGACACTGCTGCAAAATAACAACAGTAAGAACAGCTTTCTGTGTACCCTGCAATTGAGGGTTCAGGTTCCTTATGGCCCCTACCCAATGTCTTTTTGGTAGGGGCCATAACAAACCTTCCTCTAAAAAGGACGGTTAAGAGGAGGTTGAGAGATGAGCACTAAAACCAAAGGTTAATTCATTACAATGAAGAGATTACTTCATAAACTGGAAAAAAGACACAAACCCCCTGGATTAATCTCTTGCCTACTATTCCTGTTCAATATTAAGTTCTCCACTGTTGCTTTATGCATTATTAAAAACCCTGCATCTTTAGAGTTTCTGAAGTTTCTTAAGAAATTTGGAAACAATATCTGAAAATTCTTGTGCATTATCAACTGTCCTACAAGGTCATCTTGTTGGATTCTCAGGAGCTACAAGTCTTTGAATTCCTCATATGTGTTTTTGGAGACAATTTTATTTTCCATACTCACTCAAAAACAATTTATCATGTGTCAGAACTTGAATGTTTTCCTGCTTGGCTTTGTGACATCACAGATAAGCCACTCTAATTCTATCTGTATTGCTCCTGATTTCTGTTTAGATTTTGTCCTTTGCAACTCAAGTGACTTTCTACAGTTATCACCTGATCCTAAAACTCCTGTTTATCCACTTAGCTTGTGCAGAGCAGGCTTAAACTCTGTTCTGGGCAAAGCTTGTCAGAAGGGGAGTTTTGCCAAAGTGCTGCCAGCTGTACTGCAGAAGCAGTGTTTGCAAGGCATGGCCTTGCACAGTGGTGACTACAAAGGCTGGTTCAGTCTGTCACACCTGTGACTGCTTATTCCATTCTCCCTGAGCCTGGATGCAAAATGGCAAATGTGAAGTGTTTCTGGACACCTCTTGGCATTGGTGCCTGCATCCTGCTTGCTGCCCACAAAGCCTCACCTCTCAAAAAGAGGGCTCTCTTCCTTTTTTTCCTTCTGCTGACAAAGTTGTTTCCACAAATAGCATCAAAATCTGAGAGTGTCTATTAAAACAGTTCTTTCACTCACTTTTTGTGCCTTATAATTACTTTGTCCCTTGTTGTGTCCCTTTTTTCCATTTTAGTAATGTACATTAGTGCTTCTGTTTCATAAGGGAAATAGGTCTAAAGAACTGTGTTAAACAGGCACTCTAAACTTAGATATTTAGAAGTAGATCTGTGTCTATCACAAGTTCTGACTTTTTCATTTTTCAATATTTTTCAGTAGAAAAATAACTGAATATTTCAGCCCAGGTAACTTATTCCACCTGTGTTTGTAGACAGTCTGGATTACTGCCTTTGGTTAAAGATCTACAAATCTTGCTGAAGAACTGATTATAAGACCCTTTCTTTTCTCTTCACAAAGCTGTTTCTGCCTTATTTCAAGCTAAATGAAAACAGCTGCGTATCTGAAATTATGCATTCAGAGAGATTTTTGGCATGATACTCTTCAAAACACAATTAATTTTAATCTTTCTCATACAATGTTCTGTCAAAAAAGATTGATGGTACTTTGTTTCTCCTCTTTTCACTGTAGTTTTGACAGTGAAATATCAGAGTATATTAAGGAGTCCTTTAGACATCTGTTTTGAAGGTCCATAGTTCTTATTCAGACTACGACCTGGGAAAGATGTAGCCTATCTATTTCATGTTCAATATTTCATGAAATAAATCCAAAATGTAATGTGACAGATATATCTAAAAGAAAAATAAAGAAACACCGGTATGCTGCCATGATACATTTCTTTAAACAAGGGTCCTTAAATATGTCCATTATTACAATGCAGTTCAAAAGTCACTGACAGGTTAATTTAAACCTTTCTTAAGTGATATTTGTAAAGCTTTTCTTATCTGGAATTATACTGATTAACTCTGGAGCAGAGGTAACACTCAACACCAGTGCTGACTGCCTGAAATATGTGGTACAAAGTGTGTGTTTAAGAGGTATCACTGCAGCAGATCCTCAGCATTTATTAATATCAAAAATTATATTAATAAATCAAGTGAAAAATTACTTGTTGTGAATGCATTATTTCCCCTTCTCATTTTTCCTAATGCAGTGTTTGAAATTCACCAAGACCATTTGTTCAAGGTCCTCTGCTGATGCCATGTATTCTTCGCACTTTTCTCTTTATGTGAACATGAGCATATCAGCAGCAAAATTTTCTGTTTACTTTAACAACTAGTAACCTCAGAGATCTACAAAAGCTTGTTTTCCTAGTGCCTGCTCTGTCACTACTTCAAAACCCCAGGGGTGTTTTTTGCTGTGGAGATGACAACAAAATCCTTGACATGGTAAAAGATGTAGGATGCCTATGTTATTGAACAGTCTTGAGCTGTCTCTGAATCTTAGGATCTGCTAATCCAAAAAATTAACATGTTTTTGTCATGGTCTGTGAAAATTGTCTAGATATCAAGAGAATTCTTGCTCAAACCTGCCAAAAAATATGCTGTGAAGAGTTTTCTCAAAATTGAAATTTCGTGTTAACAAGGGAAAGGGTTTCATCCCTCAGGTTTCCTTTCAAAAAAAGAAAGCCTTGTTTGCACTGCTTCCCAAGTTAACAAGTAAGATTCGTTAATTCAGAGACAAAGAGCAGCTCGTTGTCACAGTAGGGACGGAGAGTGCCCTAAAGCCCTTTATTGGCTTTATATTGGCTGGCACTGGGACCCCAAGAAAACTCCCAACTGGGTGACTCGTGGTGGCTGCAGTCTGTAACTACCTGCTGTGAAAATGAACTGGGAGTGTGCTTTAAGCAGCTGTGCCACAATTATCAAGAATTGCAGAAATGAAATAGGAGATGCTTTTCACTCTTTGCAAGATGCACAAAGGACATCTCCAACTCTTGAAATCCTGCAAATATTTCTTAGGCAGAAGAGTTGCACAGCAGTAGAAAAAGTCAGTCTTAATTTAGTACACATCTTTAAAGCCAGATGTATGCTTCTAAACTATAATTTTATTTCCACCTATTAAATGCAATAAAATACTAATGATAAAGCAAAAAACTCTGCTAAAATCCTACATGAATTTGCAAAATTAAACCTTGCAGCTCCTTTTCCTTTGATTTTGAGATTCAAATATTCTTCCCATAAATCTTGTAAATTCTGTAAAGTTACTTTTAATCATTGTAGTTTGCAGCTTTTTTCTACCAGATTTGCAATCTAGATTTTTTCAATATGATAAGGGAGTGGCTTTCATTAAAGATGAACTCTTTAATGGCACCAAAAAAAAAAATCAATAAGATTTTTATAGCCTAACAGTATTGTGGCTGTTCAGCATTTTTGAGCTAGATGTTCTTTCTAATTTAAAAATTATATACACTTATAAAATGTCTTTGCTATATGTTACTGTAATTATATGAAATGTGCTCATGGAAATATGACATGGAAAAAAAATCTTTTTCCTCAAATACTACCTATCCAGAAGCATAACTGATATTTCAAATATAAGGTGTCCGGTGTGGTATGCTGAAACAATGTTGGACAATGTATATTTTGAACAGGATTTATGAAAGACTGACAAAAAGTTTTCTAAGAGATATATGAAGCTCAATAAATGATTCTTCCCTATGGGCCCAGCATAATCTGTGCTGGCATCCTATTATTATTCAGAATTGCTTGCAGTAATACCTTTGGCAAATGGATTTCCCGATGCAGCTGGAGCCTGTGTTATGTGGATAAATGGCTTTTTGTTTTGTTTGCAAACCCCCGGGTCATTTAAGATGGTCCCTGAAATTTTACAGGTACAGTTGAGCAGTGGTAATAGAATAATATTTACAAATTCAGCAAGTAAACATTGTCTGTCATTACACTTGATCTGTTTCTCTGTCCCAGCTCAATATTCACTGACACTGTGACTGGAAAGCAAAGAGCCTGTAATGCTGGCAGACAGAATGCTGCATGCCCCCTGAGCCTTGCTTCAGAATCACTGTTTGGTTTACACTTGAAGTGTCTGAACAGTGATGATTATAGCATTTGTTGTTTCTTACATAACAGACACAATTCTTTCTTACTCTTTTTAGAAATATAATCTTTGTTTTGTCTGGAAAATGTTCTTGAAAATTTTCAATAGCCTGCCAAAAATGGCTGAAACGCTCACCTTACATAAACTATGTTCAATGTGGAAGAGGTGAATTTCAAGAGACTGTAGATTGGCATTGATCAAAATGTCAGTTACACCACATAACAAAGATATTAGCAGTTCTGGGGCTCACAGGAAGATTTATCCAAGTACAAAGAGCTTAGTTCTTTGAAACACCTTCTACCCACATCATTACTAATTCTGTCTTATGTTTTTCTTACCGTTCTGCATATACTGTCAGGAACAGAATATTTTTATCCTTACCAGATACATAATTGTTTTTTCTTTCAGTTTTTACCAAATTTCCTGTGTGTGCATTTTGTATAATGCTTAGGAAACTGAAAAACTGCACATGCTGTCTTTGTACAAAGAGAAACCAGTTGACCAGAAGTTAGAAAGATTATTCTCTCCGTGCTTTAAAAGCAAGAACTATTTCTTTTTTTATTTTACATATAACGTAAGTTTCACAGAGTTTTCTTTTTACTCCTATAAAATTTAGGACATTTGCAATTTATCTTAATTTACTGATTGCATCCTAATTTTGCCTCAAACTTTGGCTGACACTGAAAGCCTCTTTGCAGCCTTTAGCACTAAAACATGGGTTTATGTTTGGCATGTGTGAGACAGCAGCACCCTGTGGGTTCCCTTTCTACCAAACTTTGAGTGATGCCATTTTACACTGTAAGGTCCATAGCAAGACGTAACAACAGATTTCTCTGATATTTCTTATTTTCCATTATTTTCACTTAGAAATAAGGTGTTACATGGAACACTATGGGGTTTTGAGAAAATTTCCAATAGATAAATTTTCTATTCCAGCTGGCTTCTGCTGCTCTGCTAATGTTGTTCCGTTAATAAAATGCAGAAAAAAACCCACTATAAACTATTTAATGAAAGAATTTTTCCTTCTTCACTTTGCACTGTGAGCTTTTTTAAAGTAATATGTTTGCAAAAAAAGTGCATTCTTATGCATGATTTATCACAAAATGCATATTACATAGACTGGCATTCTCATCAGTACCTTCATGTAGTACAGCAGTACAGAAAGAAACTGTTGAAGGAGAGGTAATCAAAAACTATGCTACAGTTCTTGTTACTGATTTATGATAATGCAATATAGCAAACAGAATGTAACATTAAATATTTATTATATTTAAAAATTATTAGCAACTGTTAGCTAGTTTTCATGGAAACATTTAGCATTCCCTCTAGTCGGGCTGCAGTGAAGTTCTATGACACTGGCCTGCAAGCTGTAAAGTAATATGGAAATACCTAAAGCAAGCTTGGTTTCCAGAAGTAGTCTAATTGCAGCAGGGTACAAAACAGCACAGCCTGTTTCTCCACCAAAAGAGTTCTTTCAACATGAATCCAAGCTGTGAGCTATGAAAATTGCCTGTAGAGCAGATTAAATTTCTGCCATACATCTTACAACATTTCTGTTCTTTTCTATTTATACGCCAGAAACAAGAATATTTTACATGGTGGGTCTCCCTGTGAAGTTAAAAGGAGGCAGAGGAATTTCGAGTAGTCCTATTCGTTCCCNTTGTTTGGTGGGAGTTGCTGAGCTGGCCCATGAGTTTTATGCCAGGTTTCATGTGTAAGAGCAATGGAGAACTACCCATGATGTACCCATGGTGCAGTTTTCTGTACCACTGCTGTTAAACTTACTCAGTAGTTTTCCAAAGGCAACCGGATACAGATCTTAGTACAAGTTATTAGATCTCTTTCAGATAGAAGGCCAGAAAAAGAAGCTGCTGAAGCTGCAGCAGAGAAATTATAGCTTACTTAGGAAAAAACAGGTTTCAGGGGGAAAAAAATTAACATAATTGAACCCTACGAAGAGAAGCCTGGCATAAATGCCTGGATTGGCAGCGTAGAAATAATGCAAAGAACAAACTTCTATCGTGAGTCAGTGGAAAGGAAGACTTTGTTGGAATTTTGCCCCTAATACCAACCTTTTCTCATCTGAAATCAACAAGAACAACCCTAGAAAGGATACTGATTCTTCTGTGTGGCAATGTGTGAATCCTACCCCCAGGCTTCTTAGAGCACTGCTGTCAAAAGCTGAGATCAGAGGGTGGGTTCTCAAAGGCCCTGCCTCATGAGAATGAGGATGCCAATAGCTGGGCCTCTTCTCCAAACTATGAGGTGCTGTATTATTTGCATCTGAGTTGAATTTCTATACACAAAATAATAAAAAATCAAACTATCTAAAACTGACAGTTTCTATGTTTTTGGTGGTTTCAGTGGCTATAAATATTGTTTTGGAAAATATTGTTGGGAACATGAGTGAGTAATCCTGAAATTAGTTATTCTACTAATGTGGAATTTGCTTTGGCCTTTTTTGGAGGAATCTGTGTATATGAAACTAGAGGGGGGAAAAAAAGCCAGGGAAGGGAAAAAGGAGATGGAAATTAATTTGAAATGCGGATAAAGCTGATGCAGAGGAATAAAAAAGTAAGCAGTATGTGCTTAAGCAAGCTCTTCAGAGCTCATTACTAAAGAGACTCAAGCACCTTAAAATCCCCCTAGTTAGCTATCTGCATGTTTAGGCAGATAATGACCCTGCTAAGGCAAAGGTTTTCCCATGCATACTTCTAAGAGAAACACCATCACAATCTGCATGTGTAAAGTGCCCATGGAAAACATGAAGTAAGATGTTCCAATTTTTTTCAGAATGAGTTGTGATTGAGTACAACTCCTAGCAAGCAACACTAACATGATATATTCTACTCAAGATCTTGTTTAAGACAATGTTTTACTGGTATAGATTTAATGAAGAGCATCAAATACTTAATGAAGAACATCAATTCATTGCGCTGTATATAACCTCAGAAGTAAATGCTTGTTAATACCACATTTAGTAAGTAGTTAAATAATGCTTGACTCTTGGGAATCTTTTTGAAATGTGGTGAGGAAATAAACTGCTAGTTGCTGCCCATAAGTTCCTGCTCTCATAACAGCTTCCTGGTAGTTGCTTTGTAGCATTCTTTCTTGCATATCAGCATCTTTAATGCTCAGATTTATTCAAAATTAAGTAATAATTCCCCCCTGAGTTCGCATTCTGCATTAAGAGTAGCTTTATATCTAGACATTTGACAGAATGATCTGCTTTTAATACATTCCTCTATCATTTTCAATAATATAATTAATATTTTAAAAACCTGAACAGGGCTTGAATCCTGTTTTAAATAGGAAAACTTGTCTTGTTCAATAGAAAAAAAAAGAAACGTTAAGAATACACACAGAAGAACTATATAAACCAGGAATATTCATCTACAACTATGTCACAACTCTTTCCAGGAAGAAAATAATCTCTTCTAGTTATAGGTGTTATTACTCCCAGTTTCCAATTTTCTGGTTTCCCGACAGTTAAGGAACAGCAAAAACGTGGAGTATTCTGGCACAATGAGTATTTTTGAGATCTCTGTTTCAGTGTATACAAAACATAACTGAACTGAATGTGCTACTACACAGCAAGTGGTGAGAAGAAAGAATTGACATCAGAAATGCAGAAGCAAGCTTAGGGCACTCCATAGGGTTTGTGTTTGCAGGAAAAAGCAGTAAATGCCCTTAGAAAACCTGTCAAATGTTATTAAGAGCCTTTTATTTACTCAGTTTTTCCATGCTTGGTCTTTTCCGGAGAGGTTGGCAAATGATTGATGTCTATGCATTGCTCATTCAGTTCATAAGACCCAGATACACCAATGCTCCTTGAATTCTCATTTGAAGTTTAAGAAGAAAAGAGAACTCTCTAGACTGAACTTTTTAAAAAGCTTTTTTTTCACATCATTAGTTTTAAAAATTCTTTATATACCACTTTCTATTCGTTATTTATTCCAAAATCTCATGTTGAGACTGGTCCTCAGCTCAACAAATACCAGTCGGTCACGGCACTTGACGTCTCTCAAAATACCTTCTGTTAAAGTGTAGACTCTGAGTGTTCTCTTTCAGCAAAGCTGCCTTTCTGCTGCCCAAATGGTTCTCCTGCTTAGTCTCGATTAGTGATGGAATCCTCGGTGCAGCTTTTCGACATAACCACAGTTTAATTCAGGGTTTCTGCAGATAAAAGCCTTAGCTGAGGTATGAAGTTTTTGAACAGGCAGCACTCAAAATTTCTTAGGAAGGTGCAGACAGGAATGGAGCACAGAAATATTTGAAATAAGCCAAAGAAATTATCTTTGAGGTTTGCTGGGCACAGTGGTTAGCCAATATAACAACCTTTCTGGATTGTGTTTACTGGTGTTTTAAGGTCTGCTGAGGCTAGTAGCAAAAATGTAGTGAAATTTGAGCTGGAAGAGACTTTCAATAGTACTGACACAAACCTTTGTTCATCTACTTGACTGATGAAATATAACACATCTCATGGATTTTTCATCTTATTTCATCTTTTTACTTGTAATTTTAGGGTGTTTTTATTCTTTTGGCTTATATTTTTTCTCTCACCTATGTGCATAATTTTTTTTTCTCCTATCTGTACTTGCTGTTCAAGTATGAAAACATAGCTGAAGACTTCAAATAAATTACCTTCTCTTTAATTTGGGTTTGTTTTGTTTTGAACTGATGGAGAAACCACAAATAAAAACAAAAGTGTAATGGAACATGCTACCATTAGGGCTATTTACAGAACATTACATGACATTGATGTCTTCCTGGAACTTGCATGAGCACCATTCTGATTTTTTTGCTTCCATGTTACATTTTAAACTGTGGGTTTAATAAGACTTGTTTTATCATGTCTTCTCTTCTCTGCTATGGCTGCTGTCCAGATAACACTCTCTTTTCAGCATGTTCTGAATCTGTTTATTTTCTGATTTTATTTCCAGGCTTTCTAGGTTAAATTACTTTTTGCAGTGATAACCTCAGTACCTGATTTTATTAACTTGGGTGTTCCTCACTTACCTGATGTTCCCATATCCATGAAAGTAGAAACTCACTAGAACTCTTTCCTGAATATTGTGAACACCAGGGTATCCACCTTATGGTTTTAACCATTAATTGTCTGGTAATTTTCTTCTTTTGATCCAGTAGTGTGAATTTCAAAGCAAAGAAACCTTATTTTAGGGAGAAGATTTCATTATATACTAGGAAAAAATATGTATAGCAGCTGGAAACTGTAAGTATGATATTAGAAAAAGAAATACAAATTAGCGTGTTAAACCACACTTGTTCTGCCCACATTTCCAGAGGTACTAGGGAATTATTCTGTCTCTAACTTGAGGAAAAAAAATTCATCAGCATTCTCATTCTTCAGGCAATGGCAGCAAAGTTTTATTAGTTCTCTATCTTTATGCCTGGTGAATGCTCTATGCCATTTCTGCCTCTTTTGCAGTTTTTCAAATCATCAGCATAGTATAAAAGGACAGGATGCAATAGGGAATTCTTCCTTCTATATCAAGTGCTCAGTTGGAGTTTAGAGGGATTTAATTTATTCACCTCCTTTTTCCCCTGCCTTTACAGGTTCTCAAAAAGTTAAGAAACTGGGTTGTCAAAAGTATGCATTTTTAGAAAATTAAGTTGATTATTATCTTCAAAATATTTCAGTGTGTCTGAATATTTCATTTTGTTCATTTCAATATTCATTTTACTGGAATTTTATTTACTGATACTTTATTCCTGATCCTTTCTAATTTTCTGTGATTTAGCAAAAAATAGTTGTGTGAAGATATGTCTGGTTTTGAAGTCATACATGTTGATGTTTATTTTTTGGCTCCTTGTTTTTTGGGAGAACATTGGTAAGATTTGAACTACTTTATGATTTCTTAAGTTGTCCTTCATTCATATAAAATGTATTCCCTCTGTCTCATACCCCATAGTGAATTTTGTCCCTTTTAAAATATCCCCCTTGTAAAGAAATAAAAGACATGCAAGACCTCCCCACTAAACAACAAAATGCCCCTCTTTCTTTAATACTTATTTCATCAAATCTACACTCGTGTTCATATTCTAGCACAAGAGCATGCTTTTCACCTATGTGAAATAAAACTTCACTCCTAGAACCACTGAAAAGGAACTGGGTCTAATTGAGTTCTGCTGCCCAGCCTGTCAAGGCTGAAGTATTTCTAGACCCACTCAGGAATAAAGCTTTAGTTAAGTGCAAATGAGAATGCTGAAAGTTTAAAAGATTTTCCTGACTCTGATGAAAATAAAATTGGCATTTTCAGGTTTGCCTTGTTGAAGTGGCTTGACTTGAATCCATCTTCTGGACAGTAAATTTTTTTATGGCTTTATATTTTAGCTGCTGCTTTAAAAGGTGGAAATTAAGACTTAATCAGCATACATGTTCTTCTGCCTTTCTGTCATTTTAGGTGACTTTCAATGTACAGTGTAGCTGTAGAGTTTAAATTATCTTATTTCCAGAATTTCTCTTCATCTTCACTTTGTAAAACCATGGCTATTTCCCTTTCTATACACAACAGGATGTGTATAGAATTAATTTTTGCCTGCAGCTTGCATGCTCCTATGCCAGCTTTTTAATTTCTCATTGAACTCATTCCTCTCCTGATTTATACTTGGCCTCTTCCAAATAAGCAACAGGACAAGAGGAAATGACCCCAAGTTGCACCAAGGAGATTTAGATCAGATATTTTGAAGAGTTTCTTCCCCAAAGGGGTTGTCAAGCATTGAAACAGGCTGCCCAGGAAAGCAGTTGATTCGCTATCCCTGGAGGTATTTAAAAGCTGTGTAGGTGTGCACTTAGGGACATGGTTTAGCACTGGGACTCTTGGACGTCTTTTCCAATATAAATGATTCTGAGTACATGGAACTGTTGGAACAAATCCAGAAAAGGGTCCCAAAGTTGCTAAGATGACTGAAGCAATTCCCTTCTGAAAACAGGTTGAGAAAGTTGAGGCTGTTCAGCCTGGAGAAGAGAAGGTTTCATGGAGACCTCACAGCACCTTCCAATATCTGAAGTGGCCTACAGGGGAGTCAGAGAGGGACTCTTCAGCAACAGGACAAGGAGAAATGGGTACTAATTGAAAGACTGGATGGTAGGAAGAGACTCTACTGTGAGGGTGGTGAGGCACAGGAACAGGTTGCCCAGGGATGTGGTGGATGCTCCAGCCCTGGCAGCAGATGAGGCCTTGAGCAACGTGATCGGATGGGAGGTGTCACTGCTTGTGGCATGGGGTGGGCTGGGACTGGATGAACTTTAACGTCCATTCCAAACCCTTAACACTCCATGATTCAATGAACATGGTAGAAATAATCGCGTTAAGATTTAGGGCTTCTCAGCTATTCTCAAAATTAATGTATTAGCAAAAATGAAATCTTTCTTAGGCTAATCTTTAGTTCTTAGATGAATTTTGACTTTACAAGGAAATTATTCTGGTCCCTCTGAGACCATTGTATTTTCCAAGCATACTTCCACAGAAACTGTACAGTTCTGTGGAACTGCATGCTATGGTTTTATAGGATATAGCTCCAAGCTCTTTAGAGAAAAGAATCAATTGAGCAGTGGATTTTGAAAAGGGAAAGCTATATTATATGGGAGATTGAACAAGCACTGTATGATAGTTCTTTGGCTTTAAAGTCTTGAGAGCAATAGATTGTATTTAAATGTGTGCTACAACTTAAATTTAATACTTAAAACTGCAGTTTAACTCTGTTATGGGTGCCATGTACAGAATCACTGAGTTAATTATTTACCAAAGTTACAGTATATAATAACAGCATAACATGGTACATGCCCTTTGGGCTTGTTGGTGTGAGTACTATGTGGTACTAAAGCACAGCAAAAAAGGAGACATTCTCTGCCAGGTAATACCTGAGAGAAGGACACCTCTCTTGTCATGTTTAAACTGTGTTTCAGATTAATATCATGTGTGACCTACATCTTACATTTCACTGAGACAATTCATGGTGATAAAATAGGAGAGTACTTGGTATCATGATTTTTTTTTCTCCTAGGGCCTGTAATGGTTATATGAATCTAAATCCATGTAGTATTTAATTTAAGTAGATAATTAAAGGGTAAAGTATTATGGAAGCTATAAAAAACTCCCAAACGCTACATCTGAATTAGGCTTAGTGAACAGGCTTCGTTTTGCCAAGACAGAAATTAGTCAGTATTTTAGAAAAATCCTGTAATGGTGAAAGAATTGGGTTCTGATTATCAAGTTTCAGGCACATCACCAAGTAGTTAAGTTCTGGTTTTTGTTGCCTTGTTCCCAGCTCTGTGGATTTCTCACAGCTTTGCTTAAAGTATTGGTATTTACTTCATAACCAGGATAAAAAAAAATCATAATTGCACTTTCTGCACCCAAAAATGCTCATTTTTCAGGTGAAGAATGAGCAGTTGTATAGTAAGCAGCTAGTACATTCTTGATATTTTCGATGTGGGATGCTCTCCTAAGGTGACTTGGGAAGAATGTATTCTAAAATACTTTATGCCAGCTCATAAAATGTCATTAGGAGAACAACATGCTCACGTTACTTCTAGATTTTCTGGGAATTCTATTCCAATTATGAATACTTGAAAGTATATTAAGAGTCACTGAACAAAAGTGTTTGACAATTCAATTAAGTGGCATACTGATTTCTAATTAGTATTTAATTAGAAACTGAATGCAGATTGGGAAAAGAATGCCTTTTTTTTCCTAATTACCAAACAATGTTTGCTGCTTCAAGTTAGCCTGGTGGTTAGTAAAATCCTTGCACATGAGAGCAATGAAATAAAATTGTTTGTATCCCATGCAACATGTTTGATTTATCTCAGGAGTTATTTACTGTGATGTTTATTTTTGTGTAATGTGAGTGGTGGTTTGTGTGTAATACTTGAGAGGAAAACAGGTAGCAGTTAATGTGTAATTTTGTGTTTGCACTTCACTTAGGTGAAGTAGGTGAAGTAGGCTATTGTCTCTCAGATCTACAGGATTCATCCCTCTGCAGATCTAGAGCCATGATAGCCTGGCCCTTATGGCAAGAGTTTTCCTTCAGAATCCTTTCTGTTCTGGGATTAGACACTTTGTCTTTGGTACAGACATGCAGATCCAGGGAGTTGGATGTGCCTGGCATGTTAAACCTGGAGCTGTTTCTGCCCAGGAGAAGGAATTTTGGGTGTTCCTCCTCACCATGCAGAGTGCTCAGAGTATTCAGACCTGCTGGGTGTCTGCGAACTCCACAATTAACATGCAAGAAACCTTACCAAGTGAGATATTAATGTTTCTCAGTATATCATGCAAAACCAAGTTTTTTAACTTTGTTTCTTTAATATCAGACATAACATTTTCTAGGACAGTGGATTACTTGCTGCTGTGGAAATGTGTTATTGAGATAAGTATTTAACACAATTTCTTAAAAGGTATTCACTAAAACCAAAAAAAAAATCACTGAATAATTATTTTCATCATTACCTGCTAAATAAAAAAGCTCAGGTATAATTTTGTAACTATAGAAGGGGAAAATTAAATTTATTCTCTAACTAAATTTGAATCCCCCTTTCCATTTTTTTTTAAGAAATCATAGTTTTGTCTAATTCAGGATCGTCCCATTACTTATAGTAGGTAATACCAGTAATCGAAAGATTATCTTATTGTCCAGAGTACAGTTAAAATTCAGTTTTCAACCTTCCTGTTCCTTTAGAGATATTAACCTGCCCTTGCCAGTTTCCCCTTAAAGAAATGTCTGTGCCTCAAAATGATTTCTGGTCATTTATGGCAGGAAATTTTCACGACGTATAGGAAGAGACTGATAATCTTGTAGCACATTTTTAAATTTTATACTATTCTAAGATTATTTCTATAGACAATATGATAAGGCTGACCTTAAGACAATATGATAAGGCTGATCAAATTTGATCTCACCTGTCAAACCAGTACTTCCTGAAACTGAACTGGAGCTGGGGAAATGCTTATTTGGAAACTTGCATCGTTTTCCAGGTAAATGAATACTGACACTGCTGAATATCTGCTTCAGCTAGGTCAGTGTGTCAGTAAAGCTTTCTAATTGGTAGGGAGAGAAATTTTAACTTCATTTTGGAATCTAGGCATCTTTTCTTAACTTTTTTTATCAACACTTAAATATATTTTTTCAGCTGACCAATACTTTGGCCACCTATTTCCAGTAGGAATTAGGAAAATGATATAAATAAGTTGATTAGAAAAGAATGGGGCATTAGTAGATGCAACAGTATCTGCAACAGTGGGCAAATACAATCTCCAATTCCTTTAAAAGATTTGCAATTTTAATATCACTGCTGAAGGAGAGTGAGTGAGGAGAATCTGAGTGAGATGTTGAGGTATTTTAAATCAATGTGTGCTTCTGAGCTTGAGTGAATTATCTTACCTTGGAGTTCTGTTTAATTATGCATTTCCTTGATTTATGCTCTTGACTTCTGTAAACACCTGCTAGATAGCTACACTGCTATTTAGCAACTTGCACATGTTTATAAAACCCAGCTTGTTTGCAGTTAGTTTGTTTTTCCAAATTATGATGTGTAATGGTAAAACTTATCACTTTGGAGATAGGAGGATTTTTGTTCCTTACGAGAGACCTTAACTGATTAACTTAATTTTTGAGATCAGATTCTTTGTCGTAATCTTCACCTGGTTGACACAAATGACAATTTAAACATAACCTGTTGTTTCTATTTCTGGGTGCAATTAGGCATAGGGATACCATGCCTAAGAAATATAGAGAAACCTCATAATTAGGGGCTCTAAAGAACAAGATGAACAAAAATCTGTTGGGAACAAGGCAAGTAGAACTCATGTACGGCTTTCTTACTGTTGCCTACCATTCTGTAATTCTGTGATTAAATGACTAATAGATCATTAGGAGTAGCTGAAAATCTAGCTCTTCAATAAAAGTAAAAGCAGTTTTTGCTTTGCATAAGGACAAGGATATATTTTTTCTATAAATAACTGTGAAATTAACTATAATTTTCTAGTAATATTAGACACTAGGTTTTTTTTCTTCTTACAGCAGAGAGTACTGTAGTTCGTAATTTCTTCAAATGCTGAGCCCTAGGTTTTGTGCTCTAATCAGAAGTAATACAGGCATTTGCAATTTCCTGTGAAGAAAAATCTCTTCTGTAATAGTTTGCTCTGCTGATATTTTGGTGGAAAATGTTCTGGCTTCATTAGATTTGTAATGCATGAAAGACATGAATTGATGCAGCTCATAACAGCACAGAAGACTGCAGGAAAGACCAGTGTATGATGCAGTCAATGACAGCCTTTTTGCAAGTGTGTCCTCAAGGGATTGTTTTTCCACTCCCTTTTGTCATCATGCATAACCCTCCTGCTGTTTTGGTTTGCACTTAAACAGACCAGCTCACTCAGGAGGATCTGTGCATTCGTGGCTGCTCCACTGCGCCCCACTGTCTGGGGTTAGTGGTCAAAACAGGAGACTTTCATGAGTGGCTGCAGAAGGTCTGAGTGATGTGCTTGTTAAGCTCTGTCCTTCAGTGTCCCTGTGCTATGCAGTGCTAAATAGTCTGACTCCTGGTATGCAAAAAGCAGGAGAAAAGGCCTCCTTCAGTGTATTTCTTATATGAGAAAATTAGCAACTCCATTTGTTAGTACCCTGAACCACTCATTCAGAACAGTTTTTACTGAAAATCATTTGAGTCATACCTTAATACACTTTAATTAGTGTATGTAACCAGAGGTACTGCTAGCAACCATAACAAAATGCACAGCTCAGTTGTTATGTAGGAATTGAGAAGAACTGAACCAATGCAGGAACCTTATTGTAATCCAGAGATGACAAGGAGATATATATCTCTCTATTATATGTAATATGAACACCATGGAGGAAGGAAGGAAATGGCTTCTTCTGTTTTTAAAATACAATAGGCAACAAAATTGGGTGCTGGGAATGATTCAGTGCATGTGTTAGAGAGTGTGTGTGGGAAGTCTGAAATTATGAGCAGATTGGCAGTTGTATGCACAGTAATTCCCTCCTGACAGATAGCCAGAATGCTAATAGTGGCAGGCATGCACGAAGAAATACATGAAGAATGGGCCAAGAAAATGTGCTTTTCCTGGATCTCATCCCTGTAGCCAGGCAAGCTTTGTGAGTTACTTCCAATAATTAAGGCATTCCTGATTCAAATTTTTCTCCAATGGCTCTGGAATATTTTTATTTCTTTTAAAAATAGTCTTTTTCAACATAAATTCTATGATTAATTTTTAATATATACCCTATAAAATATATCTGGATATGAGCTTTCAAGGCTTGTGAATTGCTGGGCCAGAATTGGCAACACTAAAATACTGTTCTTTCATTTGGCCACAAAATCTTTATATCCTAGTTGTCACCAGTTTAAAGAGATGATTAAAAGCAGTCAATTGGCCTTTAAATGCCTTCAGAGATCCCACATAATTACATAGATGCCAAGCTCTACCCACAGGCAATCTGCAAAATTTCCTAGCACTCATAAATTGCCTTCATCTAGACTAAAAAAGAAATTATTATCGTTGTTAATGGATCTGATTTCATAATGACCTGGATCTCATGATAAATCAGTATTAACTTCCTTTCTTTGTTAATATTTAAAATGAGAAAATTTTTGAAATATTTAAGATCTTAATAGAATTTATCTGTTAAGGTAATTTATTTGAAATGGATGCCAACATTACGTTATAAATGACTCTTTATCATTTGAGAAGGAATTCTTGGGCAATGAGGAGGGCAGTAAAGACATATTATGCCAAATGATTTCATTAGCTTTGTATGGAGCAGATGGGCTTTTCTATTACAGGAATATCTGTGGAGAATGTTTTGAAACCTCCTGCAAGAACACTTGCTCTAAATTTCCTATTTCTTGTTTTCATTCTTCTTGCTTGCTTTTTTGGGTCCATGGGTGACATGTTGCCATATTTACTGTTATTTTAGAAATGTCTTCATTTTTATCTGCAGGTTGAATGAGTGATGGTTATCACTAATAGTTTAAAGGATTGCTGATGATTCCTAAAGAGTGAAGCTCAGTTCTCATTCCCAAAACGTGCAGGACTGAAAGATGGAGCAGAGAAGGTATCTGGCACAGAGCCTAAGACATGCAGAAAAGGCTTCTGCACTA
>VZTN01033794.1:39197-75517 GCA_013400515.1 Erpornis zantholeuca
ACTACTTTATTAATATAGAGGCTTTTAAACATATGTGCATTGGTAAAACCTAAATATTTCAAATCATGGCTGTGGAAGGAAAGACTTTGTCTGGGACCCGGATACTTACATTTTCCATGTGTTAGTGTATCTGACTTGCTAAGAAACACTGTGTTGTATAGAATAAGACAAATCATACCACACTTATTTGATTTGTCATTGCTAAACAAAAAAGGACTGCATATTACTAACTGTGCTTTGGGGTTTGAGTTTTTGTTCCCAAATGATGTGGGGACTCTCTGTGGTTGGTTGGGTGTTTTTATTTAAAAAAAAAAGAGAACACAAAGGGAAAAGAGTCACTGTGTGTTTGTTTAGTTGAAAGTTTCAAATTATTGAAAGGAATGATACAACTAGTATATTCTTTATAAAGCTAAACTAGGATAATATTTTTTATTACCAGCACTTCAGAATTTTTTTAAAAATCCTTTCCTGATAATTTTTAAACATATTCTTGTGTCTACTTCTACGCTGAGGGATTTAGTCACCTATTAATATGTAAGGTTAAAAGATCTGTGAATTATATTCTCAAGATAACACTCAGTAATGCTTGGATTATTACTTTTTTAGAACCCTTTTTCCAAGAGCTGGAATCCCTGTGGATGTAGGGCTGTCGAACAGGCGCTTCAGACTGGTCAACATATCCTAGCTGGTTCTCAAGAGCTCTGTGTTAGGGCTCTGCTGATTCACAGGTTTTTGAAGAGTTCAGATCTTGGGAAAGAGCTTCTTCCAGGTTTTGAGGAGTTTGCATTTGTTTGGCTGGTGTTTCATTTTTATGAATATTTGCCCGTTCCTTCCTAACAAGCAGATAACAATATCCAACTCAACTACCAGCACATCCCACAGCAAGATTTTATTCTGCTTGTTCATTTCAGGTGCTCTATACTGACCTTGGCATAAAACTAAAAAAGTTTTCTCTGCTCCAGTCTTTCACATAAGAGTAAGATTTGAGCGTGATTTGATCATGATTAATCATTATTTCAGTCATGAATCTCAATGCCCTTGTGTTACCAGGACAGAAAAGAAACACTTTTTTTCCTTTTCCTTATAGGGTCTCTGCATAAGCCTTTGTCTTGGGATCGACATAGCTTGTAGTTTTGGAAGAAATGCAAATATTTCTATAATTTGTAGGAAGTAAAGCTTGGGTATGTAACCTACTTTCCACACCCACACACACACATCCCCAACCGCAGAATAAATAAAGGCAATAAAACATACTGTGTTTTCTGATAACTCAAGGCTACTAATCTCCATTCCACCAAAAACATAGGCAGTCAAGACATGCAAATAAACACCAAATCTTTTTCTGAGTTCGTGTGGTCTCATGAGTTGCTGTTATAAAACAGTGCATATGGAATTCAAGCAGGTTCAATTGTCTTCTTCTGGAGCAGCTCTTCTCATTCCCTGAGTTGCTCTGGCATAAAGGCATTCCTGTTTCCTGGTCCCATGGATGCTAAAGTGTCTAGGCTGCCAGCTCCAGGCACCACGGAATTGGTCACCCATTAACTTGCATTACCTGGAGGCTCCCTGGAAGCCACAGGGAGCATAGGAGAACTGGTAAAACTTCTAAGCGTTTTGGATGAATTAACATAGGAAAGAGGGAGTTGTTTGATTTAGGATTGTTTTGAAGGGCTTGGATGTAAATGATGTGTAATATTGTTACAGATTAGCCTTTCTGCAATTGTCTCCTGTATGGATTGATTGCTTGAGTTTATTCTTGTAAACAGTTTTGTAACTTCAGCTTAAAATAACACTTTTGTCATTTCTTATGTAAATTTATAGTTTTCTCTTTGGCTACTGCCCCCAAGAACATCTGATTACCAGTGCTCATTGCAATCTCTCAGGGAATAAAATCACAACTGGCACTGTGCTCTGACTGAGCTCATTCTTTTAATTACTGTCTTTGATTCCTGATTGCAAATGAGCTTTTAACAATAAAACCATACAAAAGAAATTAGAAAAGTGTCAGGGCCAGATCCACTAGTCCCTCCTGAGGACTGCAGGATTGACAGAAATACTCAGTACAGCTGATGAAATTAGAAAAATAATAGCTCATCTTTGAGCTCTGAGGTATAAACCTTTCCACTTAGCAGAGCTCACATTTACTAGAATTGTTTGTTAAAGCATCTCTGATCTCTCTCTCGAATACAGTTTAATCACATTTATCTACTTAATATTTTAGGAAGAGAAGTTCTGAACCTTAGGGAAAAGTGATACATTGAATTTTATTTGACAGTTTACTAAATTGCAAAGGACATGGCATTTTGTGGAAAGCTGACTCAGGGATGTCAACAAGTGCCTCTGACTGCTAATTTAATGCTTTGGAGCTTCTCTGTAAGTGAAACTTTTCTAGCACAGTGTTTTGATTCATTAACAGCAATTCCAGGCATATCTTATTGGACTTCCCCTTCCCAAATCAAATTGCCTTGCAAGTCATTAACATTTTTACTTGTTTTTCTTTAAGTGTTTTTAATGTATAATGTGGTTTTCAGGTCTTGCAAACCTCTCTATGTATCATTCTCAGAAAATACTTTGAAGTCCACTGACAGAGCTGGACTGCTCTCAAAACAGTATGGAATAACATTCCTCTTCCTGCCTCCCTATCATAAAATCCATTAATGAGGCATTAGACACCCTTCATGTAGGAAGGAGAAATTCAATTTTTAAATAAATCCAAGAGAATTAAAATCCCCTCTTTCAATCTCTGAGAGGACTGTTCTAATATACCAGATCACATAGCAAGGGAGGAACATTTCAGCGTTCCCTTCTCCACTTTCAGTTCTCTTGTGCAGAAAATCTCTTAATTGGAAGTGCAGTCAGGTCAGATCCAAATGTTACAGACCAGCAACTAGGACATTAACCTTGGAGACAAGAGTCACAGGTTCTAGTTCCTTCTTTGAGTACCTCTTTAGAAATTAAATTAAACATTCCTGGAACATAAACCATAAACTAGCATTCTGCTTCCAGAAGAGTGCCCTAACCCATGAGTTTCAGAGCCATGCTCATGCTTGCTATCACTTTCTGCTTCCACACAGAAACATAAAAAAGCATAGCTGTGTTTCCATAACTGGAAAGCAATTAAATGGTGTTAGATGAACAGATTAAGTCTCTATTTACATAATGCACATGGCTTTGCATTAAGGCAGTCTAAATTCTTTTCAAGAATTGTTACAGTTTTTGTCTTCAATGAAGACAAGCTTAAACTGGAAAAACTTCCATTATATCAGAACACCTTTTTTTTTATTGTATGACATAATTTTGCAGACAAAGTTGTTTTATTGTAAATTGTTGATTTTTTTTTTTTCTGAAAGAACCTATTTTTCAAGTGATGCCTTAGGTTTAACTTTTATTTTTTTCAAATGCTGGACTGCTAGTGTGACTCTGAAGTTTTCTGTAGCTTGTTAAGTGCTGTTCTCTATGCTAAGATAGACATAACTAAACCTCTAACTTGCTCTGCAAGGACACTCAAAACAAGAACTGTAAACCATCATCTTGGGAAGCGGGGGCAGGCCTACGAGAAATCACATCATTGGCTGGGTTCTGGTTGGTGAATTTATGCTGATATAAAAGTGTGAAGCACTTGTGACCTGTCATCCTTTTTGGGATCCACTGAGGCAGGAGCCTCTGGAGCCCAAAATTGTACATCTGAAGGCCTTTCAAATAAATACCACCTTTTTCCTGTCTAGTCTCTCTTTCTAGGTAGCCATCACAGGAAATTTGTTTCTAATGTCAAGTTCTCACATTCAACAAATCAGGATTTAGATAATAACATTTCTTAACTGTCTTGCATGGGATCTGTGTGTTTTGAGGGCTGGTACTCATTCATAGACACAGCCTTTAAAAGTGTTTGGAGATGCTGCAATTTTTGGTTAAAATTTTAGATTTCATACACCACTTCAAGTAGAAAAATGTAGCTTTTAAATATCAATCTGAAGAAGAGGTCACCCATTTTGAACAGAACACCTCCTTTGCTTTTTAAATTACTATTATTATTCTTTGCTTAAATGAAGACATTTTTACATAGAGAAAGTTGCTTGATAAACGTTTCCTGCAACCATTTAAACACAGAACCCTTTGGTAGGATGTGTTCCATAGCCTCTGTTTGGAGGCAAAGAGATGAGCAGATCTGCAAAAAGAGGGAGGACAGTCCCTCAAGTAAGCTTTTATATTTTGTCCAGACATATCTGAAGCTTCTAACTCTTGTTTTGTGCATTAATGTTTTATTCTGATAATGTGTGTTATTTTGGTTTGCCCTGAGATTAAAGCTGAATTACTATTGCCTGGGCAAATCCCTCTAGGCATGATTTAGAAATCTTTACAAAATCAAACTAATTGCAGAATGATAAATTAATTAAACTCCTCAACATTTATTCACTTGGAATAATTCCCAGATAATAGAGTAAAATAAGTCATTTTGCTGGGTGTAAAGATATGAGTGTAGCTTCTTCCTACTGGAGTATCTCTAACATAATAGTGTCACTAGATCACTGTAAATGAGCTTTGTTTTGAAAGTTCAGTGATTTACTACCAACATTTGAAGTCAGACTTTCTGTGGAGAGCAAAGGTCTCTAACATAAGCAGTTTGTTGCCTGTGAAAAATATGTTTAAAATACAAATGGCTCACTGTAGTTGTGTATGGTATCTGTAGGCCATATAGTGATTCATGATTTATACATGAGTACTAGACATACTAAAGAAGCACAAAAGGAAAACAGATTATTCAATTGCAGCCTTTCTATATTAACTTTGGTTGCTACTGTTAACAAATTATTCCATCTAGCAATGTATATGCAAATAGAGGTGGCATTTAGGAATACACATATTAAGAAGGACTATGCTTGTGTTAAGGAAATAGACTTCAGCTGAATTTCCCAAGCATGAAGGAGATGAAGTACAGCCCACATGACTCAGCTCCTCTCAAGTTCAGGATTTCTTGGTTAAAGCCACCACAACACCAGAGTGGATGGCACCCTGAAAGGCACTCTGCATTTCCCAAGCAAAAGAGAAACCACTTGCACCTCCCTTGCTGTAGATTCCAGTGTGGGAGGCAGGGCACCCCCAGTAAGTGGACAGCCCTTTCTGCGTAGTGCTGGAAAAACTGTATTTTTCTGGTTAATTTATTTCTTTTTACACATCAAGTGCTGCTGCATGTTCATGCAAAAGGCTCCTCAGATTCTGCAAGTGAAGTGTGCTGAGGTAATGCCTTGTACGAGTTGTATTTTACTTTGCTCGAGTCTCAGGGTTTTTTGTGGCCCACAAATGCTCAGCTAAGCATTCCCAGATGTGTCTCGCTTTTTTGCCACGTGAATAGAAACATGATGTGCATAAAGACTTGGCACTGTCAGGATAAGATCGGAAGGCACTCAGATGTATTACCCAGGGGGTACCACAGCAACATTTCTGAATTCAAATGTTTGAACAATCAGGAGAATAATCCTCTTAAGGAATCATGGAGAAGAGCAAAAGGTAGCTCTTGTTCCTTCCTGTCAGGCTTAGCACATATGAGTTCTTCCACTTAGAGGATGGAAAAGAATACATGGAATACATGGAATAAAGCTTGCTTGTGCTTCTGTGCTTAATAGATGATGGTGACACTGCTGGCTGCACCAGCCTAATCTGGAGCTGTGCTGGCCAGAAAGGAGGGTATGGTTTGCTCTGTCCTCTGCTGGGCTGAGAGGGGCACTGGAGTGTTTGGCCTGGGTTTCAGAATGAGCTTCTGGGAAAAGCATGTAGAAGAGAAATCTTAGTACTTGTAGACCATTGTAAACTTTGTCATTTTTTAAAATTTATGTATAATTTATATTCTCTACTTTTTCCTCATGGAATAAGCATTAAATGCAAAATTAGGTACTCTGTAACCTACTCTTACCTTTCTGCTATGAGCCATTCTCTCTATGACTGCCTCTCATTTCCAGGAGTACAACTATTTTGCAGTTGTGTTTCTTTGCATGATCTATTCTAGCTTTGCAGAGAAGCTCTAATATATTAAACAATTCTATGCTCTAAGCAATGTGTCAATTTGATGTGCATGCCTGACAAATAACCAACATTTTCTACATCTTGCATGGATCTAAGACAGATGGACAGTCATGTAATTCCCTGTCACTGGCTCTGTCAATCACTCACATTTTTTACTTCCCAAAGCAGCAGTTAGTAAGGTTGGCTGAGCAGAGCAGGACAGGACTAGCACAATTGGTATGTATCAAATTTCCCAACATATTAATCTATACTAGAAAAAATCAAGTTGGAAGCAGAAGTGCATCTCTATTTTCTGAATGAAAGCTGTAGTGTGTTACATACTTACAGTCTTAATAGTGAACTTTCCTCAGGTGGAAGCTAGAAATGTGTTCTGCACCAAAAACCCATGGTTTATCCACCTTAATCACATTGCAGCAGGTTCAGATTGTGCCTAAAAATGTTTTCCAATCAAAAGAGCCAGGATAATTTTTTTAAAAATGCTGATATTCTTCTGAAAGCTGTCAGCATCAGAATAGCAACAGTTGGGCTCTTTCCATCTGTACTTATTGTTGCTGGATTAATTTTAGATGTGCTGCATATGGATGATGCATAAAACGTTGCCTCCCTGCTTTTGTTGTTGCTGCAATTAGCTCCGCGGTGAGTTACTCGTGCGGGGACTTCATGGTCCAGCACGTGAGCCTCTCTGGCAGGGAGAGGACACCTACTGAAACCTAAGAAGTAGTTAGAGGTGCAGAAAAAAGGTACTCGTGGTTCTAAAGCTACCTGTGGCAGGAAACTGAAGAGGCACAGCCCCCAGCACAGACTCCATCAGCTGTGTGCTCTGTCCAGAGCTGGGTGTTATTAGTGATGTGCTAATCAAGGGCATCCCTTCCTTCAGCTGCAGAGCTCTTGAAATTATCACACTCTGGAACTCAAATTAATTTAGATGCAAGTAGTATATCTAGTTTGATTTGTTACATTTTACCCCTCAAATATTCTCTAGTGGCATTAGGGAAACAGAAACTGATGGTTAAATGATAAAAATATATTCTCTGGTGACTGTCATCTAGTTTTTCTCTGTAGATTTCCTCCATTTTACAACTGATGGTTGTTTAAATGGCAATGGGGGTCTATTGCCGTTTGCATTAGTCAGTAATTCCTGAAAATACAGCTAGCACAGGGAACCAGGGCTTTTGTGTTCTTTTAATTGAAAAAGTTGAAATCCTGCTTTAGAAAGAAAAGCATCCCTTGGCGATAATATTCATGTAAAATCATGTAAATGAAGCCAGAGAACAAATTGTAGCCTTCTTAAACTTGGAACCTTTTCTAGCACTGTAACATTCTTGTAAAATATGTACCAGAATAAATACTACTGCTTTTTTTAAAGCACTTAATTAAACCTCTAACTTCTTAAGTGTTGCCCTTTCTTTAATTTTTTTTTTTTAAANATTAAACTAGTATTTAAATTATATAGAAGAATGTTATACCACATGTTAAATGAAAAACCTGGATAACAACACTTTAAACTACAAAAAGAAGGTTTTCTAAAGTGAAACTGATAACAGAGAAAGAAAAAACTTATGAAAAAAAAAAAAGATAAAACAAGGTTACAAAATATTTGCTGAATTTTTTTTCAAAGTTGCTTCCTAAAAATCCAGTGATCTAGGATCACTGATCTAGGATCAAAGCTCAAAGGGTCAATATTATTTGGCTCGTTGAAGTATCAAACTAGAAATCTGACTCCACAGTGGTTTTAANGAATGTAATAAGGATAAATGGTTTTAAATGGCTCTTTAATTAGTGGACTAACATTAGTATTTAAGTTTCTCTTCTGGATTGTTTTCTATTCAGATCACATCCAATGCAAGTACACTAAACTTCTCCTTAGGCTTGATAGTGCTGCCAGTGAGTGTTGACATTTCAGCATAGATCAGTGTAGCACAGAAGAATCATAAGAAAGAATTAAGTTTTAGCACAATGGATAAAATGTTTATTTTATGAACTTTTTCTGTGTAACTAAATTTTTTATTTCAAATCTAAATTCTAATTAAACATTGCAAATAGGAACTTAAAGCCTCCTTTGCAAGGTAACTATGCATTGAGCTGAATAAAAATGAGAGGAGATAAACAGTAATCTTTCTGTAGTGTTTCCTATTAATTAATGCTAATGTGTCTCTTCAGACACTGTAGCATTAGAGTTGCATGTATATGCTTTTTTGGGGCAAACTTCACATCAGAGGGATAGTTGTAGCTCAAATGGGAAGTGGAATAGTAATATATATTTACAGTTCTTTTAAAGAAAATTAAGTTTTATCTTATGTAAATTGTGAACTAAAGCTTGTGTCCTCGTAACAAATCCTCCATGACTGCTTGTACACAGCACAGAATGCAGCTCTTCCTCTTGTGCTCCCTGGATGCTCCAGTGAGTGCAAGGGCTGTTTGTGTAGAACTGTTTAAAATTTAGACCCCACAAATTTCAGCTCATGCAGGATGATATGAATGCATGAGCAAAATGGTACCACTTCTACAAATATTAGAAGTAGCCAAAACCCTGGCTAGAAATCCTCATTGCTCATGTTTGAAACATTATAAATATGTTTATTGTATGATACCTGAATGTACCTACTATACTATATTTCAAATTCTGTGATTTTATAGGTTGTCTTATTTATAAGAAGAATCCTACATATCATAGCTTATTTTCCTACAAATACTGGATACCATTCACGTAAGAAATACTAGTGTATGTTGGGGAACACCCACAGTTTCCTGGATATGTCAGATTTTGTAAACAGGATTAAACTCAAGTGGGTTAAACATTAATGCCCAGAAGAGCAGACTGAGGAAGTGTGTTGTTTATGTAGGAGAGCATGCCCTCAGCTGTCTGCTTCGTATGCTGAAGTCTCTGGATTATGGAAAACAAAAACTTCTATCATATAGAACATATTCAAGTAGAAAATCAGAAGTGCAAACTGATGAAATGTGAGCTAATTAAGATTAACAGCTTTGTTCTTCCTCCAGGTATTTTGTTCTGTTGCACCAGAAGACTTTTCCCACCTTCTTGCTGGTGCCCTACTCTCTTCCCCAAGATGCAATCTGAGCTGTGATATTTTTGCTCCAGTTTAAAGGCCACCACCTCACCAGCTGCTTCAGGGCAGCATGCGGAGAGTTTCAGCACTTGCTTTTTAGCAGTTAAAGGAGAAGCAGATCTGTTCCTTCATAAGTGGATACAGAGTCCCTGGGGGAAGGAAATGAGTTGCAGTTTTCTCCTCACATTTTCCATGGTTGTGCTCTAAGCTGCCCCTTTCATGCCCACAGGAGATCAATGTAAAATATCTTCTTGCTAAATAGTAAATGACAGAGTTTCATCTCTACAATGTGTGTAGGTGAGCTAAGTAGGAGAAACTGTCAAGGATGTTTTTGAGGGACTTCTTCTCAGGCAGAAAAAAACATAATGAGAAAAATCATAAAATTTCTCCAATGAGAGAAAGCTGAGAGGTGGACTGTAAAGGCTAAAGATGTTGGCATAATGATGTTAGAGATGACCATCACAATGGTCAGTCATGACTAGGATGGACTAAATGATATAAGGACTTAATAGGCAATGAGAAGGCTGGCAGGGACAAAAGGGCAACCAGCACAGAATTAGAGGGTAGAGCATAGAGGATCTACAAAAATTGTTTCAGTGGCACTGTGTTGAACAGAGAGAAAAAAGTTGGTAGGGTCAAGGTTTAAAAAAGATAAATTTAAACTTAATGTGTTGAGATCTTGGAGGTGTGGGTGGAGCAAAAGAAAGATGACATTGTCTTTCTCAGTACTAGGTAAAGGAAACCAGCAAATTCTGGAAAATAGCCTTAAAGTGGGGTACTGCTCCCAGAGGGATTCTTGAAACTATTAATTAAGCAGAGAGTAATTTAGAAATTCGAGGATATTCATAAAATATTTGTGACCACAGTGAGATTTTTCTTCATCTGAAATAGTGCACTTGGGTCGCAAAATGCCCAGAGTTGATCATTCATTACATGTATTCTCATAATCAGAAGAATTTTTTGTCTAAATCAGCATTCTTGACATATAAATTATTTCAAATATCTAAAGGTATTTTATCTAAACTAATCACCTAGCAGTGAAATAATCACTAAGACTTCTGTGAGAAGAGCAGACTGTACCTGCAGGTTACAAAATCAAACAAAAAAGAAATTAATCTGAAATAGTTTGAGAATATTTAATTTTAGTGCATGCAAGCTGTCTTCAAATATATCTAATAGTGAAACATTTTGGGGAATGTGCTGATAGTAACATATCAAGTAACAGCTTGTCACCTTGGTGACTGTTTCTCTACAGAAAAGCAAAAATCATATTCCCAGTCATGGTTGTCTCCTCCTGACATCCAGCACTATCACTGCCAAGAAAGTTATTTCATGGTTATTCCTGCCTAAACAGCTAAATGACAAATGGGCTTTCTGATTTTCTTTACATCTTCCTGTTTCTATATCCATTCTCAAACTATCACTTTTATTATAATTGTGCTATTAGTATTCATGTATATGAATAAGCTCATTTTTTCATATTGGATTTTTTAAAGTTAATATTTAAAATAATTAAACTAGTATTTAAATTATATAGAAGAATGTTATACCACATGTTAAATGAAAAACCTGGATAACAACACTTTAAACTACAAAAAGAAGGTTTTCTAAAGTGAAACTGATAACAGAGAAAGAAAAAACTTATGAAAAAAAAAAAAGATAAAACAAGGTTACAAAATATTTGCTGAATTTTTTTTCAAAGTTGCTTCCTAAAAATCCAGTGATCTAGGATCACTGATCTAGGATCAAAGCTCAAAGGGTCAATATTATTTGGCTCGTTGAAGTATCAAACTAGAAATCTGACTCCACAGTGGTTTTAACTGCCAGGCCAGTTTTTAGTAAATATAATCTCAGATGAGATGCCCTGGTTTTAGTGTTGCCAGTTTAATTCACTGTAAAACTAGGAAAGCTTCATTTCTTTGTTGAATCCATAGATAAAATGTGCAATTATTTGTTACCAGTCGCTTCTGAAACACTGAGGAAGAGAGGGACTGGGAAAACTTTCATTGAGTTCATTCAAATGCTGGTCCTGTTACCATAGGTTACTGAAGGTTTTGTTATTGAATATAAGTTATGGAAGTGCAAAACACTCAAAATCCATTTTTCTTTGTGTTACATAACAACCCAAATATAAAATGTTGTTGTTCTTCAAATCCATTAAATTTCAGTTTCCATTCTAAACACAGTTGGATGCATAACACCAGCTAAAACAGCTTTAATCTGTAGCTGAGATCTGTTATATTTGATTAAAAATGTCATTCACCTCTTACAACACTTAAATGTTAAGATTCTGAGTACATGTGCATTAAATTATGTAACTTCTTGAACATCTGCATCACATCCTTTTGGTCACCAAAGGCAAGTATCAAGTTCAAAGTAAAGGCTTACTTAAAGTAAATTTATCTGCAAATCTGTGTATGTCAATAATTTCTAATTAATGAGAACTACTCCTTTTCAAAGACAGCAGGAAGTACAAATGTAAAGGCTAAAACTGGAATATTAATTCCAGATTTATTGTTTTCTGGCTTAAATATTGAGTAAAAAGACATTTTAAGAATTTTATTTTACCAGTATTGCACAACAGCTAAAAACTGGTCTAGCTGCTGAGTTTTAGAATAATTTTAAAGAGAAAGTGAACTTATGAAAGTATAAATCATTTTTTGTGCTGCATCATCACACAAGAATCATGGAAGAGCAAGAAAGCTTGGGAAGAGAAACATTTCTGATATTTGTGACCTTTCAGGAAGTGTAAACTAAAACTTACTAACAGGTGACCTGGTGTACAGGATCCAGGGATGCACAGAGATGCACCCAGACTCAACTATGGAACCCACAGGATGTTTCATTAATCACATGCCCATCAACTTGAGCTAGTTGTGTGCTGGGAGAAAATCCATAATTTAAAAAAAGTATGCTCTGACTTCTCTTCCTGTAGGGAAAAAATTAATCCTCCATCTTCTAATAAACAACAACTGGAAAGTATTTGCTTCATGGGCCCTCACGGTTCCGAATTAGCCAGCCAGCAATGATCTTTGTATGGCATAGCAAGAGTCAGAGCTGCTTGTTTCCATTATAATCCACAAAGGGTAAATGTCTTCCAGTTCCTTTCAAAGCCTTTGCTAGCCAAGAAGCAAAATCTGTACTACAAATTTAAAAGGTTGAAATATTATCAAATGTTGGTTGGAGGACGGAGATGCCCAAATGAGTTTGTATCCTAAGTAATATCACACCATTTTCTCCAATAAAGGCTTAATCTTTCTCTGTGTTTTATCAGAACTAGTCAGGCTTTTCTACTACTTTGTTCACTAATTCACAGTTTGGGCTCTACAGACTGTAACGTGGAGATAAGAGTTCGAAGTCCAAACGGAAAAGGATTTATCTAGTGAGCTGCAGTTTATGGAACTATAACAGATAAAGAGAAATATATTTTTGGAGCTCATTCAGGTTCTTTTTCTTCCATAATCTGCTGTGCTGCTTAAATAGTGAATTGGGTAGGCCAATTCATGGAATGGAGAAAATTATAATCTATTTACCACCTCTTCTAGGTGACAATTTAACAACATTTTTTGCCCTATCAATTATCTGAGACAGTTCTAAAGGGAGCAATAAAAAGACTAGAATGTTCCTTTGTGGCAACAGAACAACTTTGAATAACGTTTTAAAACTTGCTTTGATAAGCATGGAGCATAAAAAGATTTTATGCTCCACAGTCTGAAGATCTTTCACTCAGAAAAGTCATATTGATGCAGAAGAATAAGAAACCATACATTATGAAAGTCATGTTAAATTCTCAGGTTTTCAATGTTGCATTTTGATTTTTTTTTTGAGTGTTAAATAGGCTTCCCCTGGCAAATCCAAGCTTATAGTATGTAAAATATTCATTTATTAGATGCAACAGGTACATTTTTAGCTTCAGTAGTAAAAGTGGAAGAACGTCTGCCATCTAAAATTTGCGGATAGCTAGGAATCAGGGATAAATTCACTTAGACAACTGAGCTTGCACAATTTCTCATGAATTCCAGGTTCTGAGTGTTAGGATGTCAAACATTCTTCATAAGGCCCCACTGAAGCTTGGTAGCATCACATCAGTATGTTATGGCTGAAGAAGTGCCTCTGGTCTGAAGTCCTCCCTAGGAGAGCAGTAAGTTATATTTTTCAGATTGTGCTTATGATTCTGTAGGATGATATGAAGCACATCTGGGCAACAGTACACTTGAGTCCTGCTTTCTTCTCCCAGAATTTTATCCCCAACTTTGAGTGTACTTCTACAATACATGCAGTGGATAAAGACCTCCTTAAGTGTAAATTAACACCTGAAGTAGTAGGCTGTAGAGTCAAGTATTCCTTTGGTTCCATTTTGGTCTGATTGATCTATTGAATTGTCTTCTGCAAGGGCTCTTCCCCAGGAGGGCCAGACAGTGCCTCAGTCCCTCGGAAGAGCGTGCTGATACATTCACTCTCTGAGTGAGGGATTGCAGGTTTGAGGTCAGCCTTGATCACAGTTTTTCCAAGTGCTGAGTAACTGATCTGACACCTTTATGAAAAATATAGATACTGCCAATACCATCTCCTAAAGGAGCTGACCAGTGACATGCAGAGCTCTGGTTCTGCTGGATGCACAGTTCATGTCCCCAGGCTGTGTTGGATTGGCAACCTGGACAGATGATTATCTGTTCATATGGGCTGGCTCTGGCTCTGCAGACCTCTGTGCCCTGCAGGAGCTTACAGAGACCAGAGAAGGGGTGGTTTAGAGGTATCTATGTTGTGCTGGCAGCTAGGTAGGGTTTTATTGGATCATAATTCCAGGAATATTTCATTCAGTTCCACAAAACCTTTGCCTCAGGGAAATTTTTTATTAGATACATCATATTTCTGCTCAAAAATTTCTATTTTTGTTCATATATGCATCAAAACAAGAGCTTTGTTCACTTTGTTATGACATTCAAATTTGAAAACAGATTTGAAAGCTTTTCCAGCATGGGAGCTCTTAGGGATTTGAAACAGGCAGCAGCTTTTCTACAGTTTCTCTCTTTGTTTGCTTCTTCCTTTTGCTGTCTTTTTCAAGAAAATGATCACTTACCATATCTTTATCTTCATAATGTTTTAGATGGGAGAGAAGATTTTTGTTGGGAGTTTCTCTCCAATGAGTCAGCTATAATTCATATTAATGAATAAAATAATTGTATTTAGTTAATTGCCATCTAGTTGTAAGTTTTTATTAAAATTTTGTTTCCTACCAGCAATTTCTCCTCAGAAATCATATTTTATTCACTCTGTAAATCTACTCTATTGTTCATAGTTATACCTGTGACATTGTAATAGCAACAGTGAAAATCAAGTCATCTTTCTGCTGACAGAATAAGAGCAGTAAATGTCAAACTAATGAATATAGAGTGGGCATATGTAAATGATCTAGGAGAGCAGAGAGGTTCTTAACATTTCTCATTTTAAACATATATCAGCCTGAGTTTCACCATGTGAAAGGCTCTTACATGGTTCATCTCCACTGGCTGTAACTTGATCAGAAATCATTTTAAAAAGGGCTTCATATTCTTGCTAAAAATTTAGCCATGTTTAATAGCTATCTAGCTTGAAAATAAAGCTTACTGAGCTCTTATTCCTCATCAGTCTGAGCTTAGGGAACAGCTGTGCCCCGTGGTGTTCCCAGGGCTGGCCAGAGTAGAGGATGTGTTGGTGTGTGCCTCATCTCGCCTGGTGCCCAGGCACTCTGCTCCCTTCCCCATGGGCACGGCACAGGGATTGGTCCTGGGGAGGAAACCTGCCTCGTGGCACACTCCCCACGTACATCAGGATTCAGGCACTGGGAAGCAGCCCCAGACTGAGGATACAGATATAACCTGCTTGCCTGGTTTCCCGTTGTTCTGGAGAACTGCACGTACCTGCTCAGGGTCTCAAATACAGCTTTTCTCTGATGTGATTTCCCATCCCGGCTTGTGCTGCTGGTGTGTCTTTCATCATTCCTGAATCTGGTAATTGGAACCATGAGAGATGAGGTTTGTTCAGAACAACTCAAATGGTTATGTGAAAAACTGATTTTTTTGAGAGCAGTTTCAAAATACTCTGTCTTCCAAAAATCTCTTTTGTGATACGTTGAAAAAAATAATCAAATTATCATCTCTGACTTTCTTTCAAATTAAAGAGCATTATTGGCTATTTTTATTCAGCTGGAAATAATTTCTGTTTATTTGGCTAAATACCCAACTTGGGCGGTATTTTCAACAAAATAATTCAGATAGGTAGTCAACCATAGAAAAAGATTCTGGCTAAAGAAATAAGCATTGATTCAACAGGTTTAAAAATAAGATAACACTAGCATGAATGAAATGTATTGTAAAACACCTGACTATCATTCTCTGAGGATGTCACAAGATGGATGCCTTCTGTGCATTGAAAAGATCGTGCTAGATAAGAGGTTAGATGACATAATTCAAACATTGGACAATATATGCTTTCTAGTCTGAGCAATCCTCTCTGGACTGAAATGCCAACAAAATTTTTGGGCATTCACCCTTCCCTGAAAAGGCTTGAATAGATGAAATCAGCTTTTGTTCAGGAGCAATCAGCATCGACCTGCTCTGTACAGCCCCTGCCCAGTGCTCTTTGTAGCAGCACTTGTGCTGAGCAAACCCAACCATGCTTTCTTCAGGAGTCATTAAAAATCTCTCATTCTTTCAGTTCAGTGCTATCCAACAAGTGTAGGTACTTTCTTAGACATTGATTTTAATATAGTAAGGATTTTATATTAGTTGGGCTGAAAAAACCCAGACATTTTTGTAGATGAGAATGTCTTCCATGAATCTAAATTAAAGTCACTTAAACAAATGGATTCTCTATTTAATGTAACATTAGTTCAAAGAAAGCACATGACACAGGGATTAGTATTCAGTAGAGTTCTTATTTTATTGTATAAAAGTAATTACCTCTTAAATACTATCCAAATTAACATTTTAATATTCCTCTGGGCTTATACATTTTAAAAGCATAATATAACTCAGTACCTAATACAGAAGACTTCTATTCCCTTTTCCATTAAATTAGTCTGCTGTATAAATTTGAATAATTTGCAATGCAAGTGGCAGCAATTCTTTTTATTATAAAAAAGACTCATATTACAACAAAAGATATTCGGTATTTTCAGCACAGGCCACTTAGGACTTGAAGAGCTTAATTTCATTGTATTTGTATTTCTTGGTAAGCTGTTTGTGGAAAAGAGTCTCTTTTGTTAACCATCTTTATGTTTTACCAGACCTCATCAGGGTAAAATATATGACCTGAAAAAGAGTTCTAGCTCAATACTCTGGTGAATTTTGTATATTAAAAGTCCTAGCTGGCTGAAATAATACATAAAATTCACTTTTGTCTATTAAAATTGAGACCATCTGACTTTTTTCGTACTATATGTAAATACATTTTCATGATTTCATGTAATATTTTTTATCAGTGTATGTCACGATAATAAAAACTTTCTTATTTGATCACTGGATTTTTTTTTTGCTTAGGTCTGAAGCAAATTAATCACTTTGTCTTATTAATAAAGCTACATAATTTAGTAAGAATTGTACAGCTAGGGAAAGGCTTTAGGATTGTAGAATAAAAGAACAAATTAATCTGGAAAAAAAACCAGACAGTGAGGGAAGTGCAGGAGAAATTTCATAAAGGTGGAGTATGCTTGTCCACCAAACATCCCAGTGGTCTGTTAACCACAAGAGTCTACGGGGAAAAGACAGGCTCAGGTGGATAGTGGAAAATCAAGGGGTATGAAATATTTTTTTAAGTCATTTTATTAAATGACAGTGGTAACTGATAAATGGAATGATAATCACTGTAAGGCAGCCCTGTGAAAATGCAAACTGCTCACAGTCACAGCCCAGAACAGGTTTAGGGACAGAGCCAGAGGGGCATCCTCTGCAGATCCAAAACAGGGATTTGGAGCCTTGTTTCTGGCATCATCCACTCTGCTGGGGACTTGGATTATCTCAGTGTGAGACAGGTCCATGTGCTGCCCTTGTAATGTGGGCTACAGGGACTATTGAAAGCTCAACTCCCTATCCCAACAGGCTGTCTCATCTCCTGACCTCTTTAGATCAGTCTTATTTTTTTCCTAATCCTCTAAAATACTGTGTGCATGACTTGCTGGTATTGAGCATGTACATTGGGTGACCCTCCTAGTTACTGTGTGGGCTGGTGCATTGGCATAAGAGGTGACAGACCTGACAGTTACAGCAGGAAAAATAAAAGCTTAATTTTTTTATGGCAAAGTATCAGTATTGTGAAATTCCTAATGTTCTCTGTATTTTTGTGTCTGGAAATTCCTGGGTGAAAAACTCTTCATGGAAAATACAGGTAGAACTGCAACTTTGTAAGTGTGTGATGTCACAACCTGCCCTAAAATAGCCTCATAATTTCTGTGAGAATCTAGGAATGTAATAGGTAGTAAAATAAAAAAAAAACATTTATCAGGTAATAATAGATTCATTACCTTCTTTTTATGAGCCATCACCACCATAAAATACAAGGGACATATGTGTATTTTATATATATATATGTGTATATATATATTTGTATTAAATATATATCTGCCTAGAGTTGTAGCTCCCTCACAGCTAAAAGCTCTGACTCTTTTGCCCTCTATTAAGTTTCTCCTATAACACACATTTTCCCTTAAGCTTAAAATAATGACATTAAAAACCCTATAAATTTTCACAGAAGTTTCAATGGTGGCTTTTTAAAATTTGGGTATATTTTTCTAATCCTTTAAAATATTCATATGACATATAATTTTTCCATTTCAATTCAAGGTAAGGTTTTGACACAATATCATGGGCAAGGAAAATGATGGTCTAATTCATCAAAGTAAGATTGTTTCATTGTCTTTATGAAATGGACATGCAACTGAGACCATAAAGGTCGAAAATGAGTTTCAGAGTATGGCCACTGCCCTTTCTTTTGAGGCTTGGGATCTTTTTTAAAAAAAAGTAACCCCCCCTCTATTTTTATTGTTACATTTATGAAGCGATCATCTCCCTTTCTCACCAGGTTCAGTTATAATGTTATCTGCCAATGCAGTTTTCCCTTCGGTTGCATTTCTCTGAATGTATTCTCATATAAAGGAACCAGAACCACCCCACTGGCCATTGACAATAACTGTCCCATTTCCTGTTAAATACTTCAGGCTATCCAAGTAAAAAGCATTCCTGTGTCATTCCCTTTGGGAAATAAAGCAAAGTGTGAGACACTTCTTGTTTCAAATGCAGAGTTCACAGTGAGTAGTTTTATCAGTAAAATACTGAAATGAGCCTTGCTGACCTAGCAAAATGAAAATGTGCCACTCTGGTGCTCTCACATGACCAGAGGAGTTATCCTTAGGTGTGAGGATAGCGTGTAGAAGAAGGATTAGATTCTCTGTTCTAGGTTTTATATAGGCTTAACATATATTTGATTTGCTTCCCATGCTGATACCTTGCCAATAAGGAATTAATTGGCCTGTTCTGGTATGTCTGACTCCTTATTTAGGCAGCTTTGAACTTTCATATTAATTTAAACAAAGGAAGTTGAAGCCCCAGTGGCACATGTACCACTGGTTGGTTTACCTTAAATCTGCAGGTAAGGGACAGAATTATCACAAATCCCACAGCTATGGAAATAAGGCAAGTGCTCATCGAGGTGCACCTTTACAAAGACAGCCTTTAGCAATGTGATAAGCCTCTGCATTGTGCATTGTATAACCATGCACAGTTTAGAAGCTCTGAAGGGAAATGAATACGAGAAGCTGAAAAAAATGTTAAAAGCTATGTTTAAGGAACGACCCCTTGAATCAATTTTTCATGGGACAAATGGTCATTAATACTTGCCTCTTTAATTTTTATCAAGCCAAAGCAATCTGTTTTAATTATAGCAAACCATTGGCAGAAGTAACACTTCTCAAACACATTTTAAAAAATTATAATTAATTCTCTCTCTATCTAGCCAGTAAGACAAAAAGCAAAGAGCTACAGAAATTCTCCAGCCTTTTATACTTATTTGAGTTGAAATGACAGAAATTTATAAATTGGCAAGTCATGAAAATCACATTAAAGCAAAGCAATCATATTTGTAAATTAGCTGTGGTGTAATACGTGTGCATTCTAATTCTGTCCCTAAACTTTCGTCACAGCATAACTGAAAGCAGCTTTTTACAGAAGTTTGGGAGAACCTACCACACCTATGTCAACAAGTAACAGACATTTACTTCATACAACAGAAAGCTTTAATAAAAATTGGTCCTTTATTGTTGTTGTTCTCAATCCTATTGCAGGTGTGCTCTTTAACACAAGCTCTGAAAGCATCCACAGAGGCAGCATTTGCCTGAAAACCTCTTTTTTTAGCACAGCAAAAATACATTCAGTATCATTGACAATCCCTGAATAGGAATACCAGTGTTAGGATCCACAAATATGGTAAATATATGAATGTTCTTCTACAAAGTTTTATGTGGTAGAAATCTGTACAATCCTTTGAGCTTTAGTGGCATTNAAACTTATTGCTGAAATTATTTGGCTTTCTCAGGCAGAAAACTATTTTCATTTGTCTATAGAAGCACTTTCCTCCATAACAAACAAGATGTGACTACTTCCAATAGAAATGTATTTAATGTAATATATTGAGCTCGTGGATTATTTTTAGCACATTCTTATCAAAATAAGATGAAGTATATTTCATAGATCTATCCAATTCTTCCGAAGCCAATTCTTCATTTTTCTTCTTCCTGTTCTGGCTTGGCTTTTTCTAGCTGCTTTGAAGCACATTTGGTCATGACTCTTTTTCCCTGGAGAAATCAGAACTTCTCCTGTTTTTAAAAAAGTGGATGAATTAGATGACAAATATACTGAAGCAACTAAAAGTTCTAAGCAAATATACCTCTGAAATAAATTGAAACATTTCTCAAAAAGCAATTAGATCACATTTATTGAGAAAATGCTCTAAAATCCCATACAGAGGAAGAAGCTGGGGGGAAGTGGAGCATTGTGGGGGCTTTCAGTCCTTTGTACTCATCATATTTTGGATTCAACAATCCAAATCAGAACTGAGGAAGTTCAGTCTGTTTTACACAGATCAGTGCCAGAAGCCCCAGATTCCTGCATTAAATCCAGGTGACTTTATTGAGAGCCCTGCATTTGGCGCAGCCTTCCAGCCTCTGGTGGCAGCACAAACCTCCACCTGCCCCTGCTCGCAGAGCTCACACACGTGAGAGAGGGAGAAAGGAGCCAGAGCAATAACAAAGACTACTTGTTTGCCTTCATAAAATTGTTGGTAGGCAAAGAATCACTGCAAAATCTTTGCATGGAATGTAGAAATTCCTGCCTCTTTCATCAAGCTCAGTGGAGGCAAGGACCACTCTTGTACAGCAACCAGGCTGAAATGTGACAGAAACACCTGCGAGATTCCAAGACCAGGTTTCTGGGCATCCCTCTCCAGTCTTACAGCAAAGGACTAACTTGTCATGTTATAGCCTCCCTGTTGAAACCATGGAATTATTCATATCTTTAACTGATTCAGGAGCAGGATTTTTTACAGAAAAACCTGCATTCTCATTTATTTCAAAAATCTATTACATGAAAACACATCCTGGCAAAAAATGATCCAAATTAGAGGAAGGTGGGTAATTATATCCAAGTTCAAAACTAGATATAAAGGAAAGATACAGATATTTTAAATCCTAAGCTTTAGGCAACTGTAGATTTTTTTGAAGCCAGAATAAAGCTCTGGACTTCATACATTTTGCCCTGGAGAGTGTTGTTTTTCTATTTTCTGTGCTGACAGGAGATTTTTTTCAGAAAGAGCAAAGATTTTACTAATCTTAAAAAAAAAAAAAAAAAAAAAAAAAAAAGTTATTTTGCAGCATTAAATTTTTGTACATAATTGAAATTCTGATTTTTTTTTCTTGTAATGACAAGTGAAAGGTCCTTAGCACAATTTTCACTTGCTGCATTTACTGCTTTCTTTGAAGACAGAAATAAGATTTATGGATTTGTCAGCTTTTGCAACTATTGTTGGGAAGTAAATGTTCATTTAATTTGTCTAATTTTGTATTTTCCTTGCACCCATCTTCAGGATGGTAGATTTGACTGAGGAATCTCTGTTGCTTTAACACCGACCTGGTTAGTTTAGCCAAACATGCAAAGTTTTCTGAGGCAATAGTGAGTTTATCCAGATGCATTCTTTTACATTTTTCCATATTTTAAAACACACATTTTTCAAAAGGGCTGAACTAAGTATACTTCAGTGGGTTGCTTTCTCTACTCTTGCAAAAGGTAAAAATAAGTATACTGTAAACACAATTTTCTGGAACTAGCAAGACCACACAACTACTGAATTAATGAAATGTTGGTTTTGACTGAATAGAGAGAAAACTAAAGCAAAATATTTATTCAGTCTGGTATGTTGGTTTATAAAACTGTATGATCTCTTCTGGAAACTTTGATCTATTTGAATGCATTTTTTTTCTGAAGGAACTTGATTAGCTCTGTGCAAAAGCTTGTAAATGACAGAAATTAGAAATTCAGTCAGTAAAGTCACAAAGTTACACAAATCATTAAAATGTTTTCCCCAATAATCACCACATATTAATATCTTTTAGAAATAGCTCAATGGGGTTTTTTTAGCTTGCAGCAGTGAGAAATGAATTTGGGAATCATAAGCATCTTTTCAGTTTTCAGCAAATAAAAGCCATTCTGTCCTTTTGGAAATATCACTCGGTGAGAAGGTATTCAGGAAAACAGCAGAGCAGCTGAATAGTGAGTGTGAGGAATGACAGGTCGATTTGGCAAAATGTTTACAAAGTGGATGTAGAAAATATAGTTCTCTTCAAATTCATGCTGAAGCCACTCTTCAGTGGCAATAACTACTTAGAAGATTTAAAATGGTGAAGAAGGACCTAAGTTTGTATTTCTTGCAAATCGTAAAGATTGTTCTTCTGATTCAGCGTTTCTTAGGCTATTTTAAAATTTACTTGATGAGTACTTCTCTTAAAAAAAAAAAAAGTCTAACCCTCACAATCCCTCCCTCCTCATCATTTGAACTAAGAGATGTCTTCTATCATTAATAATTTTCTACATTAAAACCGTTCCCCAAGTCTGTTAATTTTCTCCCTTCTCTCTCTCTGTATCTTCCTGAGAAACATTTTAAAAGACAAAAACTACTTCTTAAGCAAACTGTGAACAGGATTTGATGATACATTGATTATGTATATTTTCTGAGAATAATATATTTTAAATAGGTTTTTTCCCTGAAAGATTAGAAAAATAATATGAAAAGTTAATTTAATAGCTGGGGGAAAGCAAGAGAACGAATGGCATTGCTTCCAACACCTTCCAGTTCTGTAACTACAGCATCTTGGTCAGTAATCCAAAAACTTAGTAATGTTTTTCTAATAATACTGCACTGTTTGGAGCAAAGGCTGCCTGGAAATCTGTTTTCCCACCATGAAGCAGGGACGACAATGAATGTATTTTGTCTGCATTATTTATAATATTAATTTGATAAATAATTGCCTTCTTTATGTGTCATTGCAGTAGATTTATTTCCCACTCTTTGACACAACTTCCTGCAGGTGGTGCTAGCTCTGAGCATTGCATGGAAGACCTTGTTTTTCTTTTTATGAAACTGAAATGTGAAGCAATAGATGCATAATAATACGATATTATCATCAAGTCACATGTTTTACTACTCTGCTATTTCTATTACTACCCAGTAAGAGTCTTACTAAACAGAGGAGTTTGGCAAGTGCCAATACTGTGTTACAGCATTAGACGTGCAGGCTGTAGGTGGTGGGAGCTGGAAAGTGTTAGGAGTGAGGCTTCTACCACAGACAGTCTCCCTCTAAAAACAGTGCTGAGCGAGCAGGGGGAGTACAATTCTCACTTTCTCCCTCTTCATTTAGTCAGTGTTATGATGGCCTGCCTGTGCTCTGGCTGCTTCTTGGAGCCTTTTATTACTGCTTTTTTTCACAACCCCATCTATCTGATTCACACTTCCGGATTTCCTCTAGGAACACATGTGAGAACACACAGACCCAGCGTGCAGTCTCTTCTTGGGTTTGATGGAAGCATGTACCAGGCTGCACAGGTTGACATGGACTTGTCATTCACCCATTCTTTTATTACTCCCTTGTCAGATGTGTAGTGAATTATCTGAGTTTAAAAAATGCTATTGCATTTAAGAAATGCTAAAAAAAGAGCTAAAAAATTGCTGCAGTTAGAAGTTGTGATGCAGTTCTACTTATTTATTTCTTTTTAAAAAGTGAAATGTCCTGTTCACGAACCCAAACAATTATTTCCTTCTTGTTCTTATCAAAGCATCTTTCCATTAGACTTCTGTCTGAAAACTTTCTCTTCTCAAGTTTTCTTCTCTGTGTGCCTGGGCAATGGGGCATTCTTCTAATTTTCTCAACTTCTTTACTTTTCCCCTCAAATACAGCTCTACCTAAAAACACCTTCCATTTGTCTATATTTTGGGTTGGGTGTACGAAGAAACTTTGTAATGATTTGGTTTTCTTTTTTTGTCTTTTGTTTTTCTTTTATTTTCCCAAGTATATCCAGAGATCAGCTATAGCTGTTTATCTCCAAAAACTTCAAGGATTGCTATATACACACCATAACAACTCTTACTCCTTTCTGGGGTCTCATTACCTGAAACAGATGGTAGAGGAAAGCTGGAGTCCTCCAGGATGTTTTCCCAGAGGAAGGCAATTGCTTTTAGTGACAGCTGGGCAAATGTCAATTTCTGACTCACAGGACACATATTTCATTTTTTTTAAAAAAAAGGAAAAATCTTATTTGGAGGAAACACAGCTTCTCAGAATTTCCTGCAGAATAAAAATGCTGAAACTTCTGTCCAGAATTCTAAAATCACCTTCAGAGTTTTATAGTCCCACTTGGAGTCTTCCCAGATACATCTATTTTTATATTCCCATGTATATCCTTACATAGAGGAAAAACCTTACAGAGGACCTTGAAAATTTCTCACTTATGCTGGAAACAAAAAAGAAAAGCTATTCTGATAATTAATAAAGAAACAACAATTATTTCATGTTGAATGTAGAAAATATGTCTGAGTTAATATGAGCTCTACTCTGTACTCCAGAGCTTGTGGATATTCTGGGCCCAAATCTCTTCTTGGCCCAGTGCATAAGATTAGAACATTTAAAAGAAATAGGACTGTCCCAAATCAATTGGAAACTTCTTTAGAAAACTCTTTTGAAGCTGGAATACATCCTCTTACTCTTAGAAAATTATGATTCCCTTCTAAAAACGAGGCCAAAATGTACTTCGTACTGTAGTGTACGAATGCATCTAAAATTACTTAAGCATGTTTCAGTGCACATAGCTCAGCACATCAATCCAGGTCTTGCTTATGTGCCAGTTAGGGGCTCAAGTTTGCAATTACGTCTGTATGCTTGGAACAAGGGATCTGGCACAGACTTCTCACTACTTAGCCCAAATTAACATCACTGAACTCATTTAAGTCACTTTGGCTTCATACTTGAAAAAGCGGGAACAGAAGTTAGCCTAAAGTGCGATTTGATGCTGAGGCAATTCGATAATGAACATGTCTCCTCACTGATGTCCCCATAGCTGAAAAAGTAGCTCAAGCTCTGAAGCAGTCTTTGTTCACTGATGTACCCTCGCCCTCTGCTTCAGCTGGAACAGGGAGTTCAGTGCAAACTTGGGCCAAAGAACTCATCTTGATTTCATGAGTTGTTTTATTATTATTTTAAGTTATTATAGTAGTATCTTACACAATCACTGCATGTTATATTAATACATTACTGGTAATAGATTAATATAATCAATACCTTTATTATTAATTTTTAAATGAAAACATTGTTATAATATTTGGCCCTGCTCCACTGAGGGAAGAGATTTATTACCAAAGTCAATAGAAGTAGGATCACGTACTTGGACAAACTGCAGTGGTGGTAGAAAAAGCTAGAACCAGAAAAAGTAAATTATTTTTATTCTTACATGGGGCAAGGCTTTAAATCACCTTAAGCACAAGGGATGATTAAAATAAGTTTGTACGGATAAAGTCCAGATGTCTCTGAAGTCATAAGGTCTTATGTTTATTTTTTCCTTACTGACTTCTGAAGAGAAAGAAATCCCAAACTGTAGAAGAGATTTCAAATAGACAGTAAATTAACCACTGAAGTGGAATAAGGGCTGGCCATACATCAACAGAAATGACTTGAGCACAAAGTCTCCATCTAGATTAGAGAAGTGCTCAGCTGAGAAAGCCCAGAGAATTAAAGAGTGAAGAGATGGACAAAGACCAGACAGATCCAGAAATAAACTGTAATCAGACACTTTTGTTACGTCGGAAATATAGTACAAGATTACCTGGTGTGATTGGCATAGCACCACTGCAGCTCACTGTGCTGCATGGCTGCATGCATCAGTAGATATTGGTCCATGTGACTTTACTCAAACTCTTATAATCACATTGGAAGTGTAACATATTCTTTCAGTGCCAGAGTTGCTGTGCAAAGGCAATATTAAATTTCACAACATAGTTCATTTCCAGGCAATCCGATAAATTAACGTTTAAGGAACATATGGCGTTTTATAATAAAGAATATTTCTAAGCAATAGAGTTCTTGATCCAGCTTCATCTTAAATGATTTATTTTCATAATAACAAAGTGGAAGGAAATGAACTTTTCACCATTTTCAAGTCTTTATTACAGCAAAGAACCCCTGGGACACGAGATGCATCCAACATTCAGACCTACTAAACATTTTTGGGCTAAACAAATGGGTTAGGCCAACTTTGCTTTTTCCTCGCTAACAGCTCAAATATCCCGCACCACATTTCACTTTCCTCCGTTCTTATATTCCTCTTACACTGAAATTCTTTAGATGGTGGTCTTGTTTTGCCAGGCTGATTAGGCCTGGTGGGCTCTACCTTGCTTCCTTTCCTTGATGACTGCATTGGCAGTGCTCAAGAAGCCTGGCTCAAGAGCCTTTCTACAGCTCTTCTTTCCAATCTGTAGGGGAAAAGTTGATGTGATAAAACAACAAACTATCACAGTAGAGGATGAGTGGCCTTACAGAACAAATTCTGGCTTTTCTGCAAGCTTCAGAGCCTCGTGCATCCCCGCGGCTGAGAGTTTGCGGTTGATATTCCTGTATCTGCATTGCAGCAGGTTGCGATAGGTTGTCCTCAGGTCCCGATTGAAGAAGGCATATATAAAAGGGTTAATGAGAGAGTTTGCATAGCCCAGCCATAGAAATGTTCTCTCCACCCAGAGTGGGATACAGCTGCATGCTGTACCACAGATAAAGGGCCTTGCAGTCGAGAGGAGGAAAAAGGGCAGCCAGCAGACTGTGAAAGCCCCAACGATAATCCCAAGGGTTGTAGCAGCTTTCTGTTCTCTTTTAAAGATGGAAATGTTTTTCTTGTCGTGCTTTAGGAGTCGTGAAAAATTAGCACATTCTTCAGATTCCTTGTGCAGCTTTACGACTCCATTCACAGAAATCCCTTCCATTTCTTCCAGACGGGGAAAACCAGTAAACTTGTGTTTAGCAGCACTCCTCCTGGCAGCTTTGTAAATCTGATAGTACATGAAAAGCATCACTGACATTGGGATATAAAATGCAACTGCTGTGGAGTAAATGGTGTAGCCAAAATCTTGACTGATGAGACAAACCTTTTCATCGTTTACATTCTGGGCCCAGCCAAAGAGTGGAGGTATGGTGATAGAGGCAGATAAAAGCCAGACACACAGGATCATTTTGGCCATACACTTCCCATTCTGCCTTACAGGGTACGTAAGAGGTCTCGTTATTCCCAGGTACCTGGAATGATAACACAGAGTTACTACAGAGGGCAGGGGTTACCTGTTCAAACTTACTTCACGTAGTCTGCCTAAAACAAAATCTTTGGCTAAATTTTCTGTTTCATAATTTTCAGTCCTCTCTTTGCATGTATTACCAACTCGTAAAATCATGTGTCTTTCACGTTTTAGTGAAATTTATAGTGTTATTATTCTATACAAATTTATAGTGCTATTATTCTATATAAAAGGTTTTTTATTCCAGAAGGATTGGCCAGGTATGATTTTCATGACTCTGTTCAATCTTCATGCATATAAAGCACATTTTGACTTTTAAAATTCCAAAACCTAAATTTTGTTTTGCTACCTTATGAAACCTTGGAGTGTAGAAAAATGCTGATTCCACAAAGCCATCCACTTTTTGTATTGAGCGGATGGTTATAACAAGCAAGCATTAGTCTTCACTCTTCTGATGTATTCAACAGTTAGGAAGAGCCCTGCCACTAAGCTGAGATGATGAGTTGTCTTTCTTTCCTTCGTATTCAGGCAAGAGCAACAAACTGCAAACTTATACCAAGAGTAAATTATTTCAGTACTAAAATAATTTTTTATCATCACTTAATTGGGAAAAAACTATTGGGACTATTCAATGTCCAAACCTTTACTGAACAAAGTAAAAATCTATCACAGCTCCAGAAGACCTGGGGAAGAAAACACAGTTTTACAGACAAGAAAAATATTTACAATGGGTCAATTTTTCATAGAAAAAAAAATTAAGTCTGTTGACAACTTTTATGTTTTCTAATTTGTGGTATTTTAAACTAAGGATCTTTTTCTAATTACAAAAGTATTACTATGGCTCTATATAGCTGGGTAAGGATATCATAAGTTTGAATTTACTCTCAAGTATAGAAAATGTCTGTATTTCCTCTCTAACAATGAGAATTTTCTCTTAGATGCAATCAGATGCCTTTATTTAGAACTAAGATTTTTAGTTTTGATTTTGGCTTCTGCTCAACTGGAACTTACGTATGAGTTACTGTTAACATCTCAAATTGTTCTTTTTCACTTCCTCCAAAAGAATTTTGAGAAAATCAGTGTGATTTGCTTTGTTACTTGTAAAAGAAATTATTTCAAGTCAAGTTTCTGAATAATGTTTTGGTTTCAAGAGCTACCAGTGTTTGCTCACATAGTGAAGGCTCTGGAGGGTTACAAACAAGAACTATAGTAATGTGATGAAAAATATTTTTGGGGAGCATATTTTCTCAGTCTATTCACTTAGCACATCAAATATGAGATTTGCCTGGCTCTGTGGAATGTTGCATTGTTGATTTTACTGCAATGCAGTAAATTATGGCCAGTGCACTTGCTTTATACAAGCACCCAGGTATGCTACAGTTATGGAGGTAAAAGGAACATCATTTAATGATCTGTTCTGATGAGTATCAACAATCCTTCTCAGCTGTGTCGTTGGTGTTATATTGCTGTTATGACGAGTGTTACACAAAGGAGAGACTGGGCTATTGTGCCCTATTCTTGACAGGCTGCACTAGTAAATTACAGCAGGCCAGTGTTTTGCCAGTGATCTGTGCCTGGAGGGGCCATGAACTAAAAATTCTCATTGGAATTGTCTGGGATCAGAGCAGTGCAATCCATGGATCATGTGGTTAAAAAGGGCTGCTTCTTGTGCCCCTCAGTAGAATATAGTCACTGGGCCAGCTCCAGCAGCCACAGGCATCATGCAGGGACCATGGGGATCTCTGTTTTACAGCACCATGGCCAAAACCATTTTCACTCCCAAGGAGCCAAGGGTTTTCCAAGGTGTGCTCCAAGATGTGGAAGAGAAGAGGTAGTGCAGTGAAATTTCAGTTTAACTACTTAAAGCATACAGCACTTCAAGCAATGCAACTTCAGCAAGGGTGAGTTATCAGCTGCAGCCTTTCTGGGACAAGAGTGGCCTACCCTTAAAATTTATCTAAGAATAGCACAATTTAGGTACAAAACAGTTAAACACATCCTTTGTGCACAAAGACCTCTTGTCATTTACGATGTGTTGTTTTAAAAAAAAAAAGCCTTAAGAAGTTGGTCTGCCTTCCTGAAGTATGCACTTCTCTAACTATTACCCAACTGGTCACTAAAAATAGCATACTTTAGAGGTGAACTTTATTATGTAGCTAAAAAAATTAAGCTAGATTTCTGTAAAAATCAGATCTGTGGGCTGCATACTCTGCCTACTGATGCATTCTCATGCACCAGAATATAACAAAAAGAATTCATGAAAGCATAAGTATACTGAAAAGAATTAAAATTCATTAGTTTTGCCCTGGCATCACTTTTTTTTGAGAGTATCTTTTCTTCAGAAATGCTATTTGAAATTAAAATACGTTAATTAACATAAAAATACACCAGCATCCTTTCTGCCTTATTCATTTTGCTAAATGTAGTATGATAGAAGGAAAGCAGTCAGCAGGCACAAATGAAGGAATATTATCTTTTAATCTCTCTATATGAAATCCATTACCCTTGAAAACTCATTTTCAACGTCAAAATAATGTAAATCACTACTGTTGTCTAATACACTAGAGAGTGCTCAAGGCTTAATAGATTCACGGATTTCAAAAATATTGTGTCAAATTAAGTGGGAAAATATGCTTTGTAATGCTTAATCTTTAACTAGTACTTCAATAAAAAATTCTAAAGGTAAATCAGCTGAACTTAACATATTCAAGTATAAGTAACACCTTGAGGCCTTATTACTGGGAAAGAATGAAGTCAGAGTCCCTAAAAAGCCCATTTCATGTGTCTCAGCTATCCCCCACATGAAAGAAGTGTCTCAGACTTGTTATTCTGAGATTTGTGACTTTCACATGCCACAGATGTTCATTTTGATCTTGATGGAGAAGAAACTGTGCCTCACTTTTCACCGGTAAAAGAACTGCAGAGCTATTTTGTATTCTTCCTGCTCTAAATTTCTTGACTCTATGGCTCTGCCATACATGGCATATCAGTGTGTCACACCCAGCACAGCGAGGTCTGTATCTGGGTTACTCCCCAAAGGCAGAGTACTGCAGATGAAGGGCCTTTATTTCTTCTAAACTGGCCACAGCATCCTCCATTCAGCACTGCCTGACGCTGCATGCAGAACACTGAACGGGTGCCGCACAGTTGGGCAACCCTACAGAGGCACAACACACAGAGCAGTCACGTCCTGCTGCCATTGCAGGGATGCTGGGTGAGTGGAAAACAGCGGGAAGGAAGAACCTGGCACTACTCTCTAATGCATACAGCAAAAAATGATGATGTGAACATTTTTCTACCCTTGCTTGAAGAGCTCGAAGTAAACAGCAGAGACCAAAATGATGTCAAATGGTGAAAGGCAGAGTAAACTTCTTGTTAAATGAATGTGAATAAACACAGGAGCACGTCCCTATTCTGGGTTAGTTTCTTATGATTTCTTCAGTGGTTTCTGGTTTCTTTGTGCAGTCCACACAGTATGTGCCCAGCCCTGGGGAGGAAAAGTTACCTCATTCCCACCTTTTTCTGGAGCTCAGTCCAACCTGGGAGGGGAGGGGATAAAGGACTCCCTCCTTTAGTCAGCAGTCGTACACAATAGACATTTGCCACACAAAATGAACATCAACAACCAAAAAGGTAAATGAAAAAATCCTTTCCTTTTGCTTTATAAAAATCTGATTCCCCATGACATGGAATTCTTTCCCATTATCTCTAAATGTCTAAATGGTTAGCATTTAATGACAAGAAATTGTCACAGACAATTTAATGCAAAATCATTATAACTGTATAGATCTGCTCCTGAGATTATTCTGTTTTGTGGGCTTTTTCATTCTGCTTTTCTGATACTGATCCATTACAATGATCCCACAGAATAGTTTTTATCCTACAGGGCTAAAAATGTCTCAATTTAAGTTGAACTGTAAATCACACAGGCAGACGGGTCTAGTCCTCACACCTTTTGAAATATCCAGAAAACAACCTGAGACTTCACAGCTACCTTGACTTCAACAATAGAAAGAAAATAGTAACAGGATGGTCCAATTTTTGATCATGTGTCCTAAACCTTTCTTTCCTACCTCTCCATTATATGGATAAAAGATAAATAAAAAGAGTAAAAGGACTTGCCTGACACTGTGAGCAAAGTTATAGAGCAATAGAAAACCTTACAGCTAAAAGTATTAAAATGATATTGAAGCTTTCCGCCCAACTCAGTAATAAATGGAATGCACTGTGACATCAGCATTGCTTGTGCCACTTTTGTACCACAGATGTTATTCCTTTGTCTCTGGTCTCCATGTACCTTATAGGCTGATAGAATTCCGTTCTAGTTAGTCTACATTCATTTCTCTGCATTCACTGACTTGATCTAAGAGATTCCAGGATCAAATTAGGTCTGTCACTGTCTGACTATGCTTTTATGAAGCAGATTGGACTGCTATGGAATAAAACTAGAAATATTATACTGGAAATGATACAGATACGCATTACAACTATTTCTGCCAGGAATCACAACATATTGTTTTGTTATCATTTGCCATTTGATTATGTGTTGTGCTTAATATGAGATTCTGTCAGCTCTGCTGTTCTATTTTAGGAGTAATAAAACTGCTTTATTCCAAAGACACAGCAATGTTTTCTCCTTTGCTTCTCTCTTTCTGTAGCACAGAAACTTTCCCTTTCAATGCCTATCTCCATGTACAGATTTCTTCGCAAGCCCACAGCTATAGATTCCCTTCCTGTATTTCACCTGTAATAATAGCTTGTTCTGAAGAATGATGCTGATCTACTGACTTTTCTTCATTGGCTATGATTCTCTTATCATCTTTCATAATTTTTTTTATTTGGTTTATCTCAATATTAAGAGACACTTCACAAGAATAGGAGCAAAATGCCATTCCTCAAAGCTATCCATCACTCAACAAAATATTCTCCCTAGTATAGTCATGTGTCTAGGTAATTTTTTTCCTTTCCTTCAAATATAAATGTAACAAGTTGAAACAAATACCAAATTCTATCTTTCTGTTATGGCTATGTCAAAATACCTAGCAAATACTGTTCTCTTTTCAAAGATGATATGTTTACAGAATGCAAGAAATGCTCTGTCCCTCAGACTTCCTTTTAAATAGAACAAGGTATACAAACATACAAACTGAGCAGGGAAATACTATTCCCATCACATACTTAAGTAATTGAAACAGAAGTAATAGAAGAGAAACATAAAAAGACCTAAATGGTGAAGCATGAGCACTGCAGAGCACAGCTGTGGTGCTATAATGTGACAATTACCTTTTTAATTATTGTACAACAGTACTTGGCCTTTCTGCAAGACAGACTGGCCTCATAATGCTATCATGATCACTGACAGTTTCTTGCCTGGGAAGAGGAGGAAATTTCAGAGGCAGTAAAATACTTTTCTCCTTAGCACAAGTGAGCAAAGTTACTAATTTCAATGCATATAGGATACCTTTCAGAATATGAATTGGCTCACTTTAAAACCTAAACATAAAATATCATGCAATGGTAGAGTGAGACAGCAGAACTGACAAAATCAAAACTCTACTCAGTGTTTGACTAATGTTATGCTCTATCTGGTTAAATGTTGCATCTTTCCTATGCTGTGAATAAACTGTATACAGTTTATAAAAGTCTTAGCACAGTGGTCAGCGTCCACATCTCAATTGCTAGAACTCCTAGAAAGCTCAACTTCATCCTTCTCAGCTGATGGAGAATGAACAAATATAAAAGATCTTAAATGTATGCTCTTACATCTGTTCTTCCAGATGCTTATGCTTCACATTTCATGAGATTTCATTATTCTTATCATTGAAATGGTGATGTGTTAATTTTGATATTTGGAAGAATTAGAATGAAATACTTGTTTTTCTTTCAGTAAGGATAGCGCTTTACATTATTCCCCTTTTTGTTCTTAATTAAATGCATTTTCTTAAATTCTCCTTATAATAGGATGACCTTCATTTCCACTGCTATAGTGGGTACATATTGAATTTATACTACACCGTAAATGTTCTGACTTGATTTTTCTTTTTCTCAGAAATCACTGTAGGGGTTTATTTTTGATGAACTCAAGAAGTGTAGGCTTTCCTGGCAGTGGGGGAGGATTAAGTCAATCAAAATTAAATATCTGTTCATTCTAAAGGAATGTAATTTGCATAGTAGAAGGTTGCTTTCTCCTCTCTTATATTTCTTTTAGTTTCTCTGGGCTTTCCTGGGCTTTCTTCCTCTCATATTGTATAACTTCACAGCTTCATATTTTCTTATTTATTTTAGCTCATTTTTCTTTCTTTCATTTCACTCATTTTTATTTCACCTTCTTGTTGTCTTATTTCTTGTTCTCTTTTAGCTCTGTATTTTTACTTCTTCATTTTTGCCTACTAATCTTAGACATCCATCCCATAGATAGAGGACTGCATTCTGTTCTTATTTTAAGAAATACATAACAACCACATAGCCAGAATACGTGCAACATTTTTCCATTCAACTTCTTACCTTACTTGTACTTCTGAAACCATAGTTTTCTTTACTTTCAGACCTTGGCAATTTCCTTCACCTGGACTCACCCTCTGCCTCTTATTTTCACCATGCATGACTGTCAAAGCATTTATCACCTGTCACATCTTGTTCTCAGCTTCTTGACAAACCAGCTCAGTAGCCTTTCATTTTCCACTGCAAATTATATATTGCTTGGAAGGAAAGGTCCCAACATGCAGTTGCTGATGTTTACCTTGCAACACAGCCTGAATGTTAGATAATATACATTTCCTACTCAATATTTTGCAATTACCCTTATAAATATTCTAAATTATGGACTACATGCTCTTATTAACTCTCTTAGAAGACAACAGTACCTGTATATTTTCCTTTCTCTATCATCACCAGAGACATTAAGATAGGAGATATAAGAAGGGAGGTGGATTTCAGCCCGTTTAATCCTTCACCAGCTGCCTAGAAACCACATACATTTGAAAACTGAGAATGTTTTGGACACAAATTATTTAGAATTAAGTTGCATTCGGTAATGGAAGACTTACTATTTTTAAATTTTTTCAAAATGTCTGAGCTCCAGCTTTGTCAGTTTTATCATCAGTAGCTTCCTGTATACAAGTGTGGTTTGCTTACTGAGTGAAATAGGATTAATTATATACAGAGCTCAAAAGTGCTTTTCACCCCATTTCTTGATAGATAATCTGTAACACTTCAAAAGCTCTCCAAATCCAGGCAAGTCACACATAGGAAGAATCATTTTTCTTTACACTGTTCAACAATGTGGAAGGTTGAGAGAAAATAAAAAGTAATTTCATGCTTTTCTAAAAGAAAATGCATAACTGTGTCAGGGACATACTAGCCCCTTCTGCCTTTTCACACACGCACCCCCCTCCCAGATTTTAAAGCTCCTTTATTTAACACAGATCTATTTATTTTTGTGGAAGAAGTGAGAAGAGAGTCAAAATGCTTTCCTTAATTTTTTCTCTTTTATTGTTTTTTAAGTAAAAAGTTATATTAATCAAAATATAGAATAAAGTATGATTTGCAATACATACTAGTAACATTTTAGGAATATTGCCCAGAGAAAGACTTCTCAGACTTTTTAAGAAATATCTAATTTACTGAAAAATTCTTCATGAAATTCATCATAGTATACACACAAGCTGCTTCACAAGCGCCAGAAGCTTGTGAATACAGCTTCATACCCTGTGGTATCATTCACAGTAGTTGTTAAGTTATTTTATCAATCAAGGAGAAAATGAAAAATCAAAACATCTTCAAAGATGGCAGTTTGTTGCTATATTCAAGAAGGGGATTTATATCACAAAACACAATTTCTATTAAAATTCACATTTCAACTTATTGAGAGCCTTTTTATTATCCCAAAATACTGTAGACTCACAGAAACAAATGCAGTGCATTTGCAGCATGTCAACTGTTACAGCTAAGTATCTAATTACATGTAGACTGATGTCTGTCTTCTGTCACTATTTTTTCATCTTCATGTGTACGATGCAGTATTTCATTTTATTAAGTTATTACAATGTGCCTGGCCTCTTTCTGAGAGGGCAGAGAAGATACTTAAACTTCTGATACTATCTGGGAGACTGAGATAGGAAAAACTGTTTTCTAGAAAAAGAATTAAAGAGGAATCACATCCTTGTTTGTTTCTCTCTGGCTGTGATGCACTGTTTGTTAGAGATTGAACACGCAGGAAAATAGTTTAGGTTGGAAACAGCTAGGAAAGAGCTTATCTCATATGGCCTTTTGTATGTTAGAGGAGAACTGGGTAATTCTGAAAAGGGAAAATGAATCTGAGTAAATGATGTGGCATGACAGGAGGGAGGTGGTGCTGTCAGTGAGCTTGAGGAGCAGCAGAGACTTTGAGCATGAATGCACAGTCCGAATGGTACAGAGGAAAGATGAGGCTTGACTTGAAATACTGCTTAAGAGTGTTACAGGGGACTTATTCTCCCTTTTAAAGATGTGGTTTCTTGAAGCACCAGCTCAGACAAAATCCCTAGTCTTTTCAACAGAGGCAGTTTCTGAACAAAAGCAAAAATTGCAGATAGAAACTGGGAAATCCTCATTTTCCTTTCCTGTTCGCCCCATCTCAACACTCTTGTCCCTCACACCCAGGGGTATTGTGAAAGAATGTTTGAAGGCTTGATTTCAGAGCTTTGAAAAACTTTTCTTTTTTAAAGTAGAAAATCCTCATCAGACTAGCAAAAAGCAGAAATGGCTAAGGTGATTTTCTCCAACCTCACTACATGAGTCATGCTTGGATTGACACTAAACATCAGCTTAAAAGGAATTATTTTGAAAGTTATAATAGTGTTTCAAAATGAAAGCCTCCCACAACTTTAACTAGAAAATCATGACTGATGTCTTCAGTACAATTAAATTAAACATTTCAGAAATTTCCATAGTATAAATGATGAATGAAATGAAAAATCACAGCCCACTGAACTGATAATACCACTAAACTAAAACAAAGTATCCTCGGGGAACAGATATTTCAGTGTGCCGATATTTATGTCCCTTCTCTTCCTTCCTTGAATACAGTTTAAACGTAATATCAGACAAAGCTCTTAAGGAACAACCCTCTCTAGAATACTTCTTCCCTCCTCCCCCTTCTTTCTTTTCCTCTTGCTAAAGAGACAGGAAAAATGCTGGAAAGGCCAGGTCCAAATTCTCCTCTTTGTTTCTTCATGACAGTAATCTTGCAAGAGCCCTAAGGAATGCCTGTACAGTCATTACAGGTTAATCTCAGTACAGACCTAACCTACTTGGACATTTTTGGCTTTGTCCATAGTTGTATTGGTCTGAAGGTGGATCTGAAATTTTTAAAATTCACACAAAAGTTCTTCTGTGATCCACTGGATCAGG
>VZTN01033797.1:0-10918 GCA_013400515.1 Erpornis zantholeuca
TACTCAACAATTTGTGTTCTCTTTTGTAGCTCTGCAGTTCTTTAGCTGATGCTGTTAAGCAGGATTCTCAGTTACTAAATCCGACTGCTTTTGTGGCTAGTGTGGGNGAACCTTTGTGCTTGGCATAGACTGCTTTTGTGGCTAGTGTGGCTGCTAGTGTGGCTGAAGAAAGTCTTGGTTCTTAGACCTCACACTATGACCTTCTTACAGTATTTCAAGGCATACATAAGTCCTGGCAAAAATATTTTATTATAATGTCTCTTGATTTAGACAATCTTTTAAAATTTTTATATTTTTATAATGCATCTTGCAAACTGGCATTTTATAGATTTTGGTGGGCCTAGGTGGTGATGAGATACAAGATACATCTTTTTGTTTTCTGTGGCCTTCTGAGGCATACATTGGAAATTTGTTCTTTCTAGGTTTAAGAATATGTGTACATAACATTATTGAAGATAATAAAACTAATTGTACTTTACTAAAAATTTACTGAGCAACATATTCTGTTCATAAGGGTATTGTCTTGCAAGATTTTCTTCCATCTCTCCAAGTTGAACACCTTTCTAGTAGTAGTATCTGTCTCCACTGTTACTCATCTCTGTTTGAGGCATCAGTATTTCAACTGTTTGTTGCCATGAACAGCCTTCTCCTTCTGATGTTTTGGGAACTGCTTGGAAGGGTGTGACCAGCAATAGGATATAGAAATCACACCTATCTGCTGCCATTGCCATTAAGGATCCTAAAAATAGTAAGAGGGCAGGGGAAGTTCCATTAGTCTTGTACCTTGAGACTAAGAATCAAGTATGTGAGTCTGAAAAGGCTCAGAAATACAAGGTAAGTAAATTCCCACTTGTAATGATAAGCAGTAAAATTGATGAGATAGGTCTAGAGAATAATATATATTTCTTTATTCTGATCAAGACAAGATTCTTCTCTCCATAGAGATCTTCAGATGAATTTAGCTAAGTGGAAAATTTTTGCTGTGGGGAAAACTTTCAGCCAGATGCATTTAAATCATTTATGTTATACAGTAAAGTTCAAACTGTGTGCCTATGGCTGTGTCACATTAAGTCAGTTTCTACAACAAATTCACTTGTTGCAATCAGCAAATTGTCAAATCGCTATTTTTGATTAATATCTCATGGTTATGGAACCCCAAGTGCTTTTGTACTCTGTGTGCTTCCGCACTTCTAGTTGATGGGCTCATGCTTCTTTTGAGCTCTTTTCAGCTACTAGATTGTCTTTTATTTGCCCAGAGGCAACAGTAACATATTAGAAAAATCTTCTGTGTAGGTGCAGTAGGAGCAGAATTATAATCAAGAGACCTTTGCTTCCAAAACAAAGGATGGAAAGTTGAGAGTCTGCGTTTATAGAATAAATTTTCCAAGACAAAAAGTTACTTTGAAAAATAGGATTTCAAAATTAAACAGGAGGTTTTAATTTTTTTGTTTCCATATTAGAAAAGGGGTAATCAGAAATCTTGTTCATGGGGAAGTATGTGTGCATCAATTTGGTGTGACTGAGAAAATACTCTCAGATGGATGCTAAATCTGATAACTTATCTAAGGGCTTTTTTGATGCTGTTGCTGCTGAGCAACATATTCTGTTCATGTTAGTAAATCTATAACTATTTGGTTATCTTCAAATATTAATTGTTTTAACTATAGTGAAAACAGCCTGTAGTCCAGTTTCTTACTTGGCTGGTAATTTTGGGTTCTATTTCTACAGGTTCTCAACAAACAGGGTTCCTCAATGCTCTGAAGGACAGTCCTGCAAGATATCCTTTCACTGAAATATATTGTAGATTTTGTTGCAAAATAACATCTGAGATGTGGTTTTGTTTGTTTTCTTACTATTGTTGAATGTGTGCTTTTAGACATTACCAGTTAATGATTTCATCACTTCCTGCACAATAGGATTTCTTGCCACGTGTTGGAGGTAGGAAAGAAACTATAACCTGGAGTGGTTTTTATTCTTCGTGTTTTGCAGAGCAGTACTCTCGACAAAGATCTGTAGTTTCCATGTCTGTGAAAAATGCTTCACATTTTGTGGTGGAGTTCATAAATACATTTTGCACTATTCTCATGCTGTGGTTTCACTAAAAGTGTTGAAGAATTGTTCTGCCTTTACAACTAAAGGCATCCAAAATGGCTGATTCTTTTCGGGATAGAAAAAGTAGATTTTGGAACAACAGAAACAACATGCTTTCCATGAAGAATTCGATTTCTGAAACTATTCTTATGTTTTTGGAGAAGTCATTTTCAAATACCAACTTGTATTAAGTTACATAGTACGTAACTTGCATACACAGGGACTACTATTGTTGTTCAGCCTGGAAAAGACAAGGCTCTGGGGAGATCTCATTGTGGTCTGTCAGTATATAAAGAGGACTCATAAGGAAAACAGAGAGACTTCTTAACAGGGCCTGTAGTGACAGAACAACATTTTAAGCTGAAAGAGAGTAGGCATAGATTGGCCATAACAAAGTTTCTACAGGGAGGGTGGTGAGGCACTTGAAAAGGTTACTCAGAGATTTGGTCGATGTGTCGATGCCTGGGAGTGTTCACAGCCAGGCTGGATAGTGCTCTGAGCAACCTGGTCTAGTGGAAGGTGTTCCTGCCCATGTCAGAGGGCTTGGTACTGTATTACCTTTAAGGTCCCTTCCAACCCAAACCATTCTGTGTTTATATTCTGTAAATACTCCATGGACTTTTTATCACTTCATGGGAGCATTGTATATATTTTCTAGTGAGTGAGAATGGAGTCAGAAAGCAGCTAACATAATGAAAAAGTGGGAAGCTGACGAAACTACTGGTTAGTTTCTGTAAAGACAGTAAGCTCTCATTCCTTGTGTCTATGTTTTGAATGGTTCCTGTCTGAATAAACAGTTTTCACCTCTCACAAAGACACTATAAAAACAATTCTTTCCCGTTTGTCCATTATGCCTCAGACAGTTTGCTTTTCTACACAAAGGTAGGAAGAAAAACCTGTCATTCATAGTTGTGCGTAGAGACCTCTTTCCAGGTAATTTTCCCAAGTGTCAGATTCTGCAGATACATTTTTTTTTGTGTGCTTGTATTCATCAGGTAGAGTCACTGAGCTGTAAACTCCCTTTTTAAACAAAGCCATGTTCAGATTTTTTTTTCACAAATAATTTTTAAAAACACAAACAAATGGTTCTAAATAGCACGTCTTCCAAATAAAACAATTACAGTAAATTCTTGCAAAAGATAATTCTTTCAAACTATTTCCAAACTAAGAATAGCTTTTATTTGTCCTTAAATCAAAAGGGAATTGCTTATGCATATGAGGATTTTTGTACAGGAACAATGGTCTGGTAATTCGTAATCTGTGTTCAGAGATGTGCTGTTTTAAAAGGCTTAGTAGTGCATCTTGCAGAAATTCCTGGCTTGATGGTGATATGTTGGACAATTTAAAAGCTTGGTTACAGTTAATAACAGTAAAAAAATTGTCCAAATAGTACTGGGAATGCTACTTTGGAACCAGTCAATTCAAGCACAGAGAACATTGCCATTTCAATCTTGCTAACAAGCCTGTGTGAGATACTAAGGGAAAATTATACTATATTATGCTAGTAAGATACTATACCATAATATGCTCAAAGGTTATGCTTTGTTGAGAATCTATTGCTTTTTCATATTTGTTTTTTAGTTAATGGATTCAGATTGAATCCATTAGTGGATTCTTGGTAATTTGACATAAACTACTCCTGCTGTTCTCAAGTTCTTTTTGGATCATGGTGTGGGGAACTGAAAAATGTTCCTTCCTGTGGGGAACTGAAAGAGGTCTTGATCTGAAAGGAACTCCCCTCTTTTTTTTTCAGTAGGAATTATCATGTGGAGGGAGAAACTCACTTTTCAGCACCCTTTTGAGTGTAATTGTGGTGAGGAACATCCTGTTAGAGATATGTTCAGGTTGCAGGGAGCCCTTTTCCCTCTAAAGTTCTATTTTGACCTGATGAATCTTCTTCCTGGTGTGTAGATTCTACCCAACAGTGCTCATCTGCAGCCTTCCTTAGTATTTGTACTCTCTCAAAGCCCAGTTTGTATTGTGCATGATGTTTTGGGCTGTTTCCTTCTTTGACACGTTTTGGAACCCTCTGCCAACAGTCAACTTCCTTATCTATTATCCCATGTACTCCTTGCTTTAGTTGTGGCTGCGGCAGAAAGTCAGAGTTCCTGTCTTGTGTTGGTTTGATTTCTCACAGCCTGAGGAGGAAATGAGAGGCAGAGGGTAGTGAACATGCTGCTCAGCAGTGCACTTTGGTCATCCTGCTGCTTTTGGAGCAGATTTGCTCGGAATGCAAAGGCTCTTTTCTGGCTTTAAACTACTGAGATTGAAATGGATTCTGGGGGAAATTATACAGACACTTCAGGTATCTCCTAATTCATTAGGGGGGAACAGCCCTGCAATACAAAACTTTTCACTTTTAACTAATGTTAGGAATTTTTGTTGCAATTATTTATGTCCATCCATGCCATTTCCAGGCTGTGTGTCTGTGTAATAGTGAGGAGCTGTCCTATTTCTCTTCTATTGATAGGTTCAGTGATAAGGGTGTTTTTTCTGTGTTTTAAGGCTGTGTCCTTGTTCTGGAAAATTTTGAGTTGACGTTGTCTTGGAAACTGACTTCACTAAAGGTTGATATGGTTAATATACAGATTATTTTTATCCTTTTCTCATCATTTTGTTCCTAGTGATGAATTTTATGTATTTTTCTAGGAACCGAACGCTTTTCTTCTGTTGATTTGTGTTCCCCAAAAAAAAAAAAGCAAACCAAACCCCAAATTACTGAAGCGCTGTAGAAAACAGCATTCTCAAAGCAGATGTATTCTAAGTTCATGGCTATTGCATGTAAATAAATAAATAAAAGCTATAGAAGGAAGCCTTCTATTGAAAGTTTGGAAAGTTCCTCTTTATGCTTGATTATATAAACGTTTAGAAGCAACTTTATTGTCTTACTTCTGGGATAGTGACTCCTTTAGAGTTAAAGGAATTATGTAAACTATAGTAAGTATGCAATGTTGAGTGCTGACTGATTTTCCTAGTATACCAATCTATGCCTGTGCACACCTTTGGTGCTCCCTTGCAGGTGGGGGTGCTCATGCTGGGCACATTGCTGTGCTGCTCCCTGTGAGTCACACATGAGAGCACTCCGCGAGCTCCCATCCGTGTCTGTGAGGTGCACAGCCCTACTCACTGCACCTCATACCGACAGTCTGCTGCCTGGGCACGCACTCCAGGCAGTGTTTGGTAGGGGTGATGCTGTGTTTGGGCTAGGCAGATGCCAGCAGTTGCTTGTGGCTGTACCAAATGAAGTTCGTTGTGCTCCTGCTCTCACTTGTGTGGGAATGGAAGTTTGTTTTTTTTTCTTTTTGTTATTTGCTTAGTTCAGGCTGATGCCTGCATTAAAAATCTGCTTGTAATCAGTGAGTGTTCTAATAGCCATATAGTGAGTTGGAAGTTGATATTCCTCCTCTTTAAGATAAGTTTTGGGCAAACGCTGCTGCATTTTGAATATTCAACCCCACCCCAACTACTCCACTTGCAGGCTTAACAGCAGTTTTTTTCCAGGTGATTTGCCAAGGCTGGGCTGTTCGGGTACCCCACAGTTGTAAAGTAGAATATATCCAGTTATTAGAGGGACTTGAAAGAGCATGTGGATTTTATTTGCAGTAGTGCACTTTATGCTAGTGTTAGGATGCCTGTCAGCACCTTAACTTCAGTAACATGAGAGAGTCTGGCATTTAGAACATAAGACTGAGATCTGGCTTACTTGCATTGTAGAGTAAATATTTGTTCAAAGTAAGCAATTCTGTTCAGTTTTTGGTATTCAGCTAGCCTTTTTACCTCTCTTGTGTTTGGTCTTCCTCTCACCCCATCAGAACTGTTATTTACTGTTGCTTATCAATTGACCTGTCTGAATGCAAGTGTAATGACTTTTACAAGATAAATATGAAAATTTGAATTTCAGCAAGTAAGATCAGAACTCATCAATAGTTTTTAGCCTTTTTCAATCTACAAAACCTTAAATATTTGCTGGTGTAGGTGCTGTTCAATGGTCCGTACAATAAGGCCGACTGACAATAGGTCTGCTTTTGACTTTACTTTTTGCTGACCCCTTTGAAGTACCCCAGAGATCTCAAAGGACATGTGGACAACCCTGAATTTTGTGATTTTAACTACTTGTTATTGGATTTTTTTTTCCTACTTGCATATATTTCCTTGACTTTCAATTACTGTGCTGGAAGCTGTGGTGTGTTTTTTCTCAGTATGGTCCATTGTTGGCCTCTCAGGTTTTCATACGTATTTGATCAGCTCCAATCAAACAACAAATGAAGATGTAAGTTTGTAGTATATTTCTGCATGTGTATTTTTAAATAGTAATTAGGAGGTTTTTTACTCCTAATAGTAATTAGGAGGTCAGACCTGTCTGCATCATTTTGTGAATACCTCAGTAGGAAAGAAGGAAACTTAATATGGTCATGCTTGATTCAAAACATCAGATGAAATCTTTTTGACTATATTTGTTGTGGCTTGAAGATGTGCTCATCATGTACCTAGTATGTCCATTATGGTTTACACATATAGGATCTCTGTCTTGAAATAGGAAAATATAGGAGAGAGGAGACAAACAAATGTATTTTATACAGTAGGATATTAATAAATACTTTTGGTATCTCCTTTTTATTGGGAAAGGTAAATATTCTTTGACTCAAAAATTACTTACTGTAAAACTTGAAAACTATGTTGAGTTCTATAAACAAAAATGTCATCGTTTATTTTTTCTTACCTCTGAAACTTTTTTGCTGTTCTGAAGTCGAAAACCTCTGGCAAGGAGTATATCATTAATTTAAAGGTCAACTTTCTCATTTCTACAGTTGTCTGTTTTGCATATAGGATTCCTTTGTTTTGGTGTGGAATTATGCTTAACTGTGTATGCAGTCTTCATGTGTCCTTCCCTAACCAAAAGGAAAAATGCACAATGAATGGAGAAAATAAAATTAGCTAGGGAACCAATGGTATAGAGAAAGCTTTTGGAAATTTTATAAATGATTTAACAAAGCACTTTAAGTTATTTTATTGTAATTTCCTATTGTACCTTTCTCATAGGTATCTGGCAGGTACAAAAGTAGCATCTTTAGTATTGTCAAATATGTTTTGTTATTGTTTAAGGTCACAGTTAAAATTCTGAATTTTACAATAAATATAAATCAACCAGAAAAACACTTCCCAAGCAGGGTGAAAATGAATTGTGCCTCAGCATCAAGTATCCGGGCAAGTAGCCTGACTTGGAAGAAATCTACCTTTTTAATAAGACAGAGATCCTTGGTTATTCCACAGTTACTAGGTTTATGCCAAGATTGTCTCTCTAAATGGACTTAGTGTGCTTCCACCCACTTCCCTCAAATAAATGTCTCTTTTGCATTGTTGTAAGATAGATAGCAGGGAGCTGCAGCAGTGGAACATGTCTGAATATCAAGTAAACTATTCAGTAATTTAATTTAAAACATAAATTCCCAATTGAATACAGCAAGACATTTTACTTGGCTCTCAAGTATTCCACAAACAGAAAAGCTAACTATGTAATAGTGAAAATGTAATATGCAGTATAGATAGCAATGGATGCATTTGATTTACAATATTTTAGAGCCATTTGTAAACTTTAGGGAAGATAATGTTGTATGATACTGGGCAGCTTGAAAACTTACCCAGAAGTATAGAAAAGAAGTGCTCTACTGCTGGCTTTAATAGTACGTTGCAATTGAGCCTCTTCTGTAAAACATGCTGTAATATTTGTCAAAAATTTGTCAAATTTGACAAACAAATGTCAAATCATTATGTTTAGATGCTGAAATTCCTGCTTTGAGTATATTGATCCCTTGAGATTCTGGGTTGTCTACATCTGTGGAGGTAAAGCATGTGCTCATAGGGTCCAGCCTTCATAATAGCCCAAAACTCTTAAGTTGTTTGGAAAGTGTCATTATGCATTTCCTGTGGTCTCTTCTGCAAGTAGCATATTGCAACCTTAATTTCTCACAGCCATTTTCTGTATTGTATTATATGTGATGCATATTGTTCATCTCTCTTCAGATTAAAGGATCATGGTCAAATAAAAGAGGTAAAGAAAACTATAATCCCTACAGTTATGGCAACATCTTTACTAATTGCTGTGCTGCACTCTGTGGGCCCCTCTCTCCAAGGTAAGAGTATCAAAAGTATTGTTAGCACAAATGAAGCCAAGTGATTATTGATGAAAAAATTATTCTTTTTGATTCTTTGAGTTTACTCAACAAAATGAAAGTTTTGGATTCATGTTCATTAGAAGCTTTAAGTTTTCCTTCAGTGGTAAAGAGATAAGTAGGTAAATTGCAGTTACACTAAGTTAGTGATCAAATCCTGTAAAATTACATCTGAAATGAAAACAAGCTTGTTTGTTGTTTGAACTTTCACCACTGAAGTTATTAGCTTATAGCAATAAAAGATTTCTAGTAGTTAGCTGTTACATGGAGGTCAACCTGGAAGTTTATGAAACTTTTACATATCTAACAAATGTGACAAGAGTTGAACCTTAAATCTACAGCTAGCTTGATAATTGTTGATTTTTGTCTTTACACTTTGAAATGTTTTACTTAAATGGACAGTTGGGGTTTTTTTATTTAATACTGTTAACATACATACATTAAAGTGATTTTGGTCGTCAGACACCAAAACAATTCCAAAGAATGCATAATGGATTAAGTTTTGCTGAATACATCTTTACCTTTGGAAATCTGAAATATTTAAGGTTGGAGATGTCTTTTCAGCTTGAAGAAGATGTAATACATAGCTGAGACTAGGGAAATAAAACTGGCAGCTGGAGAAACTTAATTCTTTTCTTATTCTGTGCTCAGTGATTAGACAGTTCATGTACTACATACACAGTAGAGGCCCAGTTTCACTGTAGAGAGGGGCAGACAACTTGTAGAAAACTTTGTGGCCTTCTCATTGGCTGGTATGTTTTCCTTTGCCTGGAATTGCTTATGAATCTGAACGATCAAAAAGAAAGAAAGTAAATGACTTTACAGTCCAGTGGCTCAGGTGTTTTAACTGGAGTGAGATTTCTGGCTTTGCTGTCAGGAGTGTCAGAGGTGGTTCTTCTATGAGCAGTCAAAGGGGAGACTGACATCATTTCCTAAAGAGGAAGGGGCAGAATAGAGATTTCCGCATACCGAATTCCCCCTGGCGAGAGTGAATAGCCCTGTCTCTGCTTCCTGCCTGTGTGGATGTTGCCTGAAGCCAGCCTTTTAATTCTGCCAGTTTGCTTATGATTAAAGTATGTGATGTAAAAGCTCAATGCCACACTTCAGATTGTTTTGAGTCCAAATGGAAATCTTTATTAAAACTACATCATGTTTCTCAGTATATAGAATAGTCTATTAGCCTGATACAAATAGCAACACACAATTGGACCAGACTGGCATTGGCTCCTGTGCTTTAGGAGAGTTTGTGCATTTTTTCCCAAGTTTCATGTACCAGCATTACTTAGATATTGACATATATATAGAGGTTCTGCAGGGAGGTATTTTATGACCAAGGGAAAAAATTTACTGAGTGTAACATGTAAATTATAAGCTTACTTCTTTTACTTTCAATCTCAGCTGTGTCCCAAGTCACTAAATATTTTTTTTTTCCTTAAATTCTGGAAAAGTGGCTTACCAGCAATTGCAGCTTAAAATTCAAAGTGTTCAAGTGCCTTTGAGCATGGAATGCAGATGAAGAGACAATCTGTAAATAATCAAAACTTTTCTCACTTCTGTTAAAGATCATGTATCATTTTTAATCCTATGCTAGCAAATTCAGAATGTATTTTACATGTCCTCAACAGTTGCTTTCAAATTTTAATTTGATCCATACTGTCCATACTAACCAGTATTCTGATACAACAAATCATATAATTTCTTTAAGCATCTTTAATCTTCAAGTAGGTTCCATTTAATTTGTTTATAATCTTATGTAGAATTTTACTTAATTTTAGTAAATTTTCCACAAAGCATTTTCCTAGAAGTAAGAAATCTTATGAGTGCATCACTTCAGTAAGCACAGTGGAGCACTATAAGCAGTGTTAAGTAGCTGTCATGAAACACCTTGCAAGTTAAGTTGTCTGTCAGAAAGAAAGATAAACTTTTCTTCATTTTTGCTAAATTTTGTGCTTGAGTACTTTTAATTTAGATGTGGAAGCTGGTAAAAAAAACCAAACCTTTAAAAGAGATACCGAATCAAAGTGCTCTAGTGAGTTTTGTAATTTGTTTTTTCACCTGTAGTTTAAAATTCTTAGGTTTTGTAGTATCTGCTGGTAAGCTTCTAAGTCTATTGTCTGTGATAAAAATCAAAAAAGTAGCAGTACATGTAATTGTATGACAGGCAGTATCACAAGGAACAAGTACCTTACTGATAAGTAGAAAATGAGGTCTAGTACTTCGGTTGGCTAAAAGTGGACATTAAAAGGTATTCTTGAGGTATTAAGGTCTGTTGTATGCTAGAAAGTTTTTCTTTCTTTTTATTAAGAGGAGATAGTTATTGATCAGCAATGTCTCTAATACTTTTCTTTTATTGTGATTATTCTGTAGCTTAATTGACAGAAGAGGATTTATACAGCCAGATACACCACAATTAGCAGGACCATCAAATGGCATTACCATGTACGGGGCCACACAATCTCAGAGCAACATGGTAGGAATCATCCCATAGTGTTGTTCATCAAGATTCCTGTGAATGTTTTTCTTCTCCACTTTCATGTGAACTAATCAAGTAATAACTAACTGGAATACAGCTGACACACTGGGTGGAATGAGTTGTTTAATAACAGAAAAGAAAAAAAAAACAAAATCCAAGACTCTTTTTAATTACATTGCACACA
>VZTN01033799.1:3922-14076 GCA_013400515.1 Erpornis zantholeuca
CTTCTCTTCTCTTCTCTTCTCTTCTCTTCTCTTCTCTTCTCTTCTCTTCTCTTCTCTTCTCTTCTCTTCTCTTCTCTTCTCTTCTTCCTAACAGAAGATTCAGATTTAAGAATTTAGTATTTGAAAAACAAAGGTGAAATTCATGTCTTTCATGAATATCGCTTCATGGTATATCACTTACAATTTTCATCATATCCGAAAATTATGCAGTGTGCTTTTTTGTCAACATTTGAATCAACATTAGGGCTTGGGGCCACTATAATTGACTAACCTATCAATGAACTGATCTATTTCTTTATTTTTCAGATGCTGTCTCCTAAGAAAAAGGAAAACCTTGTATAAAGAATACAGAATATGGTAATGGAAGGCAGCCAACACAAAACAAAACCAGTCAAGGATCAAAACAATATCTTGGAGTTATATTTAGTCATACTCAGCTGGGACATGGGAAAGGAGACTAATTACAGAGGTTAGGTGGGTCAGAAGTTAAGAAATTAACCTTAGATTTAGAAGACTTACATTCTATTCCCTACTGTGCCACAGACTTCCTAGGTGAAACTGGTCAATTCCTTTTACTTCTGTCTTGAAGTCAACTCTTCACATGCAAAACTGAGGATAATAACACTTCCTCCACACATTCTGTTGATGATTTTCGTTATTTGAATGTTAAAATGGTTTATATTGTATAGATTTGGATAAGGGCAAACAGAAGGACAAAAGAAACAGCATTTGTTTGAGAAGCTGAACTGCCTACAGAGGAAAGATCTCCAAAATAATTATAACCATTAAGACAAACTCTGCCTTCAGTGGGTTGCAACTCATATAGTTGAAATTTATGCTGTAATGTCGCTGTGGGTATTTGTTTCTTTAAATATCCTCTTTGTTTCAATCAGAGCCCTACCATTACTTTGGCCCATTTTTTGTGCTGAAATAGAAAGGTATTTATCAATGGGTTGCTCTTTTAGTTTAAGCCTATAATTTAAAGTAACTATGAAAGAAAACCTGTGTCCAAGAGTTCACAGAAGCTCTGGTAAGGGTGTCACTTTTTTTTTAATGTGTTCCTAAATTATATCAATTGCACAGTTTGTGGTATTATATACACTTAACACAGTTTTCAAATAACTAGTTGATGATTGAATGTTTCTGCACATTCATATCATTGCAAAAAATGTATTTTCTCAGTATTACGTTTACTGTTTTCAATGTAGCTGGTAAACTTCTGAGGCTGAAACATATAATGCCGCTCTGAATCCAGTATAGTCAGGACAGTTCCAAATTGCATCAAGCCATGAGATTCCTCCTTAGAAAAGTCAGGCCATGAAAAGACATATCACAGGTAAAGTTAACAGCAGCAAACAAAGTACAGAAGACCAGCCAAGAGATTAATTTATATGTACACCCACAGTCCCTTTCTTCCTATGGCAAATAGACAGACAGCTCAGCTGTCTACAGAGTTCTCTCACCTTTTCAGTACCTCTGTATATCACTTATCCACGTGGGTATTCCAAGGGGTAAATGGGAGTAAGGACAATTAACTGGGCAGTGCAGCCTGATGGAGTTGTAAAATTCCCCTTATTTGGGTCACCTGCTCCAACACTTCTTAAGAGGCATCTGCCAAACTGCACAGCACACTTTCCTACTCGTGCAGGTCATGTTCTTCATGTGGCCTCTTAAATGGAACAATTTATCCTCAGGGAAGAGACTCACACTTCAGTTAATGACGATGCTGAAGCTAGAAGGGGACAATGTAAAGGTTAACATGAATATTTTGTAGCTGATATATTAAGTGTCATCCAGTTTTCCAGGGAAGAACAGTTGCTAACTAGGTTCCGGTCACTATAAATGTCTGTAAAATGAAGATGATCCAAAGAATAAATTTAATTCAGGCAAGAACTCACTAAACAGCATCCAAAGACAGGGGGAAATATTTCCATATTTTTAAAATTGTTTTCATCAGGTGTGAATTTTGATCTCAATTTGATAAAATCACCCCTTCAAACCACCCCCCCAGAGACTTTCTAAATAAATCAGCTATGATTTACAGCTTGTGCATGACTTTAGGCCTCTCTGATAAAGTCTTAGAGTTATAGACTATTGAAATCAATTAAACTGTTTTTTACTAGCCTTTAGAGTAGGCTATAAGGACAATACAAAATTTCTTAGATTTAGTTGTTCATTAAAAGCAAGAATCATCAAGAATTGAGGGGTAATTTATTTCCAAACATTATGAAAATGCCTACATGCATAACATTTACAGTGGTATAATAGGTCCTGTCAAAATAGCATCAAAAATATTCGATTAAAAACACATAATCAAAGTTTTGTAGCATTTTATTTTATAATAGAGATATAACAGAATTCCATTAGCCTCTAAAGAAATCTATAAGTAGTATTTATAAAATAAATTCAATTTTATTTTCTGAATTCACGAGTCTCACTCTATAAAGACTTTGCATCTTAAATGAAAATAAAACACAAAAATTCAACCACACAATAACTATTGCAGAAACAAGGCTTGTTTCAATACCTGTGAAATCCTACAAATTAAGAGTTTAATGTAATATTCTGCATACAATTTCATACCTAATTTTATTTTCATTGCTATTATTATATATGACAGAACATTCATTAACTTAAGATTTCTGTCAACAATTTTGTTCCTTTTTTTTTTATTTGAAGCAGCATTCTTGCATGCTGTTCTAAGGAATGTTTGAGAGGGGGTGAATCTTGGATTTTTCTTTGAATATTTTAAAACAAACAGCTTAGGGCAGTAAATGTGTAGACAGATTTGCTTGAAATATCTTTCCTAAAGCATAAGAATAGATTGTTTTCCTTGGTTGTTTCTCCCAACTCCCACTCCAGTAGCAGATCCAGCATATCCTGAAGACAACCCAGGACCCAAGTGGAAGTACAACTGATAGACCAATGACAAAAGTTGTAGTTCTGAAAAATAAAGATGAAATAGCTCTCCTTTGCACATACACACCTAAAAAATAATTTTAATCCACATTTGCCATCTCAAAATACTTTCCTGCCCTAACAGCTTTTTCTTTTTATCTCATGCCGTTTTAAAATAATAACAAAGGCAGAAAGGCAAACTCTGCATTGGATTCCATTGCTTCCAGGATGCACTTGGTGTGAGTGAGATCTCAAGTCTCTGAGTGGTAGTAAACACACCACTCAACACAGCTCAAGTAGTAAGGACTGACCAGGACCAAAATCATCTCTCTATTCAATTCCATGGTGATTCTGCTGTGCGAAGGTTTTGTGTACAGAACCAAGAGAGAAAAGAACTTAAATACAATAGATGGCACTAAATCTAGCCCAATTTTAACTTAAGATACAGCCAGGACTATATCCTAGCCCAAATGAAACACTGATGGTCCCATTATATGCTATGTGACTCCCAAAGGACCAAAATCAAAGCCACAAGTATGTGTCATTTCTTTGGAAGACTCTTAAGCATGTTGATTAATTTTACTTCTAGCAGCTGGGTTTTTTTCATAGCTGCTGAAACAGTACCTTGTCCTGCAGTATTCAAATTGGCAGCAGCCATCTATAGCAATAATTGCATCTAGCATTCCCTACAACTGAATCGCAGTTGCCCAGGCTTGACCCTGGCATGGAAGCCTCTCGTAAACACACAAACCACCATTTAAACAGCTGACAGATCGGGAGGAATGGGAAACAGTCCCACTCCCAACTTCACTCCTGCCAGAACCTGCCTGTGCCACTTGGCTTTGGGTTTGGCTGTGGTGGCTGCCACCAAAGGGGGCAGAGAGAGGTTGTGCTGCCCCATGACCGAGTGGTGCAGTGCAGGTCTGGGGAGCCCCTTCCACCAGCAGCACGGTCTCTCCTTGTACACTATGTGCAACAAGGGCTGCCAGGCCACTTCCCAGGGCAGGGTTCCCTCTGCCTACCCCAAGATAAACTTACCTGTAAAAGGATTCTTGAAGCCATTTCAGAGAAAAAGCTCTATCCTCTTAACGGGTCCTTCCTCTTTTCCCTTAGTGAAACTCATCTTTCTGAGATAAAAGGGAAAATATCTTATGGTGTAAATAGGAATCCAGCCTAACATGTCTCTAAAGGCACTTATAATCAAATAGCATAAATCATATAGTTAACCTTTTGACACAGTAATTTTAATTAATACATTTTTAATCATACATGACAAGTTATATCTGCTAATGAGGGATGACACAGGCTAGAGAAAAAAGTATGATATTGAGCCTCAGAAATTTTGCGTTAGGCATGGCTCTGCGGATTTCAACCAACTTACATCCCCATTCAGGAGAGCTCCCAAGCTAAAGTTTCAGTGTAAACATATGAGTTGCCTACAGACATTCTGAAAAAGCTCTTTGAATCAAAGTCTTCCTTTCCAGGTAGGTTTTTTCTCAACGTGGACAATAGAGACTACTTAATCTAATTGCACTCTCACAACAACCAAAGGATAATTTTGAAAGCCTTTAAAGCTAAAAGATGTCACTCACACTCTCATCTTGAGATAGTTTAATTACTGCTGTCTACAGGTGAGATTTTCTTCTTAAATACAGCAAAGGAAGATGGAGGGAAAAGGTTTTCTTTCCTTGTAATGTTAGCGATGTGTTTGATGGTCCAGTTCACAAGAAGATCAACAGCATGTGAAGATTTCCCCAGAGACTTTCATCATTACTGGTGTAGATCTCATCACAATTCAACACATTTATTGCTCTGTCTCTTTTCACAGATGGCTGTGACACTAGCTTTCCTCCTTGGCTTTTTTTAGCAACTGTACTTTAAAGAAAACAAGCTGGACTAACAAATCTTGTTGAGATTCTAACATAAAGCACTAAAAGGGTAGAAAAAGTCTCAGTTAAAAGTGAAATGTACCATATGCCCTCAAACAACTATGCATCATTTAGAACTGCCTTTGTGACTGTCTTATTTTTCCCAATTGTACCTGGATGTATGTAGAGATAAAACTTTCACTACAAGCTGTGAATTTCTTCCTTTTCTCTCTTTTATTATTTTGTCAGTTCTGAAAAATACTTTTTTTGCATAGTTTTTTTTGAGAGGTTTTATATACATGAGCTATGTAACAATTTCATAGATATCCTCTACTAAGAACATTTTTAGTTCAAGAAAGAAAACGAATTTTAATTAATGGGAATGAGTTTTTAACCTACTTCCTTGTTCTAGGACTTATTAAAGATAAAAGTGATGTGTGGAGAGTCACTCTCTTTGAGTGTATCCTCTAACCTTTATTTGGATAATAAAAGAGACCATGCATAAGCTTAAGAGTAATCATAAATGTATATTAATGAAGACATTTATAGACACATGAAAATGTATACCACGCTGGGAAAAAATCTAAGTTATTAATGCCGACAGGTTCAATACAGATGATGTTATGTATGTTAATATTATTATAAATTCTTATTGTTATTCATAGGCTTATATTAATATTGTCATTATGAATCATATTTTGTCAGTTCCCATGAGAAAATAAAAATACATGATGGCAATACATAGAGGCAAATTGGCATTGTCATGTTTATATTAATGTCAAGTTCAAATTAAAATTAGTTCTAAAATTAGTCACAAAGACATTGTTTTGCATTTAAAAACAATCAGCATTCATGTTAATGCTGCTAATAAATTGATATTGAAATACCCAGCTTCAATAACTATAGATTGAATGTGTTTGTTGTCAAAGTAAATGGAAATATAATCTTTTGAAGTTGTCATTACCGAGCAATGAATAAGGAAAATGATGTGCAGACTCTTTGCTTATGAATATGATGGTCCTGATTCTTTTTCCTGCTGACATTTATTTTGCCCTAGAGTTGGTTTGTGGATGTCTCCCTGTTTTGTTTTTTTTTTTTCCTTATGCCATGACAGTCAGGTTCAAGACTTGCTGAAGGGCATAGATGGCTCTGAGATCCAAGCAGAGGGTAGTCACTGGGTATCATAGGGTTGACTGAGCAGTATTTCACCTTCCTTCACCCCAGCTTCACTTATGGACCACATGCAGGGTTGAATTATCTTTGGTCCAGCCTACTGTGAGAAGAATCATGATACTTCTTTGCTCAGTTAAATTGCCACTCAATTTCTTAAGAAATATTTAAATGAGAATTTACACTAAATATGGGGGTTTATTAACACCATGATTGAACTTGTTTCACCCTTCCTCTTCAGCACTGTGTCAGTGAGGAGTTGTTTGTCATACATACAGTACAGTCAGCATTTTTGTACTCTTTTCATCAGGCAACACAAAGTACCCAGGGTCTCCTAATAATGAACAGAAGTCTAAGCCTTGCACCATTTTTTCTACTCAATTTTATTTCGCCTGGGCCAAAAATCTGTAGAAAAATCTATGTGAAAATAGGTTTTGGTATATTATATTATATTGTAATACACAATAACATGTAGTGAGCATCTCTTGTGGGAATTAGAGTTTGGATTGAATTATGTTGCTAATCTGAAGAGGACTTAAGAAAACATAATAGCTGATCCTTTGAGAAATATGATATCTACACAGGGAGAGGTTAATTTTGAAGGAGTTGAGTTGTATAGAGATTCTCATGGACACAACATATTTTCTATAACGAGCAGTACTTGCAAATGGACATCTGTGTGCATAAAGGACTGTGAACATATATAAGAAAATATGTCTTCATTCAGTCATTTAATATTCATGTTTACTTTCCATAGGTATTTCACAATTTAGAGATTTTCATATTATTCTTCCTATGGAACTTGTCCTTAGTTTCATAAATATTTGGTCTTAGCTAAGGTTACAAAAATCTACACAATGAGAAACTATGCACAGGATGTCTGTATTACGACTTTTCCATCCATCTTTCAATTCCCCTGACAAGTTACCCTTCATTCAACCTATGCATTACTGGTGTCATATGGGCATTGATAAAAACACAAAAAATCTATGTGGATGGAGCAACCACACCCAGTTGTTATCCCACTTGAGAAAACATATCCCACTGTCTTCCACATTAATGCAAAGTCTCTGGATTATTACCTGCTCTGAGCTGAACTGAATTCTGCAGTCACACTGGTTAAAACCTCTCTGAATTTACATGGGATAAGTTATTTCAAAAAGAAAGCTAACTAGTAGCCTGCATTAGTGTACAGGTGCCATAGGTAGTAATTGCACAGAAACATTTGCAAAAGATGAAAAATTCAAGAAGATCTAACTTTAAGCAGTTTCAAAGTGAGAAAGTTACATAAAGTCCACCCAATCAGAACTCATAAATCTGTCTGCAAAGCCCTAATCTTGTTTCCTCTTCAGGAAGAGATGACCCCAGTAGTTCATAGAACCCTGTTTCAGACAAATACATTAATGGCATGATTATTTTTAATAATGGAAGTTATTGCATTAAAATCTATTTACTAAATCAGTGAGTAAGATAGCTTAGAGAGCTTCACCCTTCAGTCTCTTTTAGAAAAGCACTCTTTTTTAGCCTAGAAGAACAGAACTTTGTATCAATGTCTTGGCAAAAAAAATAAAAGAGAACTGTACTCTAAAAAGCATTTCAGAGTTGAATTTTCCACCTAAAGTGCAGGAATAAAATCAAGGGCTTTTCTTTACATGTATTTTCAGACTGTCTTGATTTGTGTATGGATAACTTTCACATAAAGAAGTGGTGGTGCAGCATTTGGATCATCTCTGTTCTGATACCATCACAACTTGAGAAAAAGACGTCACTCCTTCCCGTCTTTTTTCTGCCCATCCGCCTTTCATTTCTGAGGGATGAGAAACCATGTCTAACCCGGGGAAAGGAATGAAACACAGACACGCTACATAGCAATCTGCAGCTTAAGTCTGGCAAGAGATCAGCCTCTAAAGTGCTCCTTTTCAGAGAAGCAGCTTACCTACCTTCCATAAGTATGTGAAAGTCTGTTTCTTTTCTATGTTTTGTCAACACTTGTTTATCTCATCCTACCAAATCTCCTTGAATTGAGATGTGTGTCTGCAAAATGAATCCGAAGCTCAAACAAGCCACTGACATTCTCTGCTCCCACCCTAGAGAAGTTTCATTTTTCTGCTGGCAATGATCCATGACATTTACATTCTCTCTTCCACAACAGGCTTATAGAAAACTAAGGAAAGAATTACAGCACCAGTGAAGGAAACATAACTTTATCACTCTCATTTAAACCAACTGGCAAAGCCAGTCAGGATAACGTGAATTTCTGTTTACTAGCTTATTTCTTGACTTTTTACATGACTGACTTTCTGACTTGCTGTAGTATGTCATTTTCAAGATCCAAGTATGGGCTGCAGAGCAACAATAATCTCCATGATGGTGAAAGAATAACTACCTTGAGACTACACATGAGTTTGTCAAGAACCAATCTTAAACCCATTTCAGCAAGGCTAGCAACTGCTGTTTTAAACAGAAGTGAAAAGGGTAAGAAACTCCCCCAATCCACCCAGGCCCTCATCTGGCTCCTGCCTGGCCATGTTCATGCCACCACTGGTCTGGAGGGACTCCAAAACAGACGGTCTGGCTGTCTGGTGTATTTCTTCTCACTAACTCTTTATGTTAACTCAAGGCGAAGCTTCTCTTTGATGTGTCGCCTTAAGAAAGCAGCATTACCAGAAACCTTGTCTCTGGGGTCTACAGAAATTCAAGCTGTAGGGAAAATAAGTCCAGACTTCTGGAAAATTAATTTCCTTGAAGAGATGTCCCATTCAGTGTCACCTGATAAAGCTCCTATGATTTCATGGCAGAATTCTGAGCACTCAAGCCTTCTTCTCACTGATCTTTAACTCATGCTTTGCATTTCATATTTTTCCCTTTACATCTGACTAAAAAGAAATTAACACTTGCAATAATTTTTGAATCTGATGAGAAGCTTATATGTACAACTTTTCTTTTTTCCTGCAACTCACTATTCCCTTACTTCTTATATTTAAATGAATATGATTTATGCAATAATAACAATGAGAATGAGAAACATATGTTAAATGCATTCTTATAACTACAAATTCATGATTGCTTTCTGACATATGCTCTCCAGGGTTTTCCTCAAACTTGCTGTAAAAATGATGGCATTCCCACAGGGAAAATATTACCACAAAAAATACTCTGTTTTCATATGCAGCCTGTATTTATTTAACCATTGTCAAGTTTGAATATTTTTCTCATCCTGTTTCATAATTATATTTATCTTGTATAAGCTCATTCATTTCCGTATTTGCTACTGGGCTGTGTAAAACAGTAGGGACCTTTGAATTGTTCCTCATCTTTAACTCCCACTTTCAACCATTGCAGCTCTGTATTTATCAGCACATTTCTGTAGGTGCCCGAACTGAAAGCAATAGTCCAGGTGTGATCTGGCCAGAGAGGTACAACCACAATGCTTCTGTGGAGAATGATTGTTCCATTGGTTTGCTACAAAAGATCACATTGCTTTTCATTGCCACTGCAATGCATTACTAGCTCCTTCTTAGCTATTTGCTAGCTGTCAGCCCCAGATCTTTTCCAGCACAAGGCATTTCACATACTTCCTTCTCCTCAGATATCTGGGCTTTGGAAGCATTTTGGTTCTGTACTTTAAACAAATAACATTTTTCTGCCTGGACATGTGTCAGAGTATCCACACATAGGAAAAATCTTTTAGTCAGTACAACTAGGGACATAAAAATAATAATAGTTTCTCTGGGCAGTACTGTTTTGATGAGATTTACTTGCTTTTCTCACCATTCTGCAGAAGGAGAAAAGTGTTATGTTCCATATTTCATAGACCAAACAATCTGAAGAAGACACATGTGGCCTACTTAGTACTCATCAACTCCTTATAAACACATGCACTAATTATCGCTTAAATATGCTTGGTATCACAGAGGACCTTGTGTAAATTAGGCAACACTGGCTTTGAAGTTACCCTAGTCTTGAGTCCTGTCCACCTTTCAAGCTCTTTTTATTTTCCAAGTATATAAAGACTTTTCAGGAGCAGAAGGAAAAGGAAGAATTGTACCTAAACTTGCTGACCCCTTTCCGAATGTCATGCAAGTTATTCTGAAGACAGACAAATCTCTTTTCTCTTGGTTCCTATGGAAACATCCACCTCTACTCTCCTTTATCACCATATAGCTTATTCCTCATGTCTCTAGGTATTTTCTTTCTGCTTCCCAAAATGCTTGAATT
>VZTN01033802.1:2982-14025 GCA_013400515.1 Erpornis zantholeuca
AATAACTCTATCCAAAAATCTGAACAGAACAGAACTTTCCAAGAATTCAGATATTTATCTTATACCCAAGAAATCTACCTTCAAATAGAATTTGGTCTGGTTTGGTAAAATCTACTTTGTTGGAGCCAGGCAGTCATCCTATTTCACAGGAAAGAAAGACAACATAAAATGACCAAGTTTAGTGTTAAAACAAGCTGTTCTATTCAATAGATACCTTCTATATGACAGAGTGAATTTCAATACAAGTTAACCTTATACCTATACATTACTGGCACCTGCGTTCCTCAGTAATATGCTAGTTTTCATGTACAAGTATCTATTCAGCATCTAGTCATGTTCAATATGAAAGGAAGCCATTCCCTATCCACACTGAGACAATTCTGCTCTGAACTTTGAGAAGCTCAGCTATGTATAACACCTTGGAATTATAGACAAAAAGACAGGTTTATAGACAGCAAGACAGCTTTAAAAAACAGCTCTGCATATAGAGCTCACAAACAAGCATTTGGAAAAAGCTTTCAATGAACTTCAAAGCAGTGCAACACAGACACCCATGGAACCCATATTACTTGACTCAAGATGAGACACAACTGAGATATTCTGCAATACTAGTTCCTCATGTTGATAACTCCATCTTGCCCATAGCACTAAAGAAATGTCAACATCTGAATCTCTCCCAAAGGCTTCTCTATGACTGTGTAACCAGCATAAACAGAACAAAATAATAAAAATGGCTAAGTTCACTTGCAGTGATAGACCCTGGAGAAACTGGACTGAGAATTTTTCCCCATCTAATTAAGTCACCACCAGGTAAACAATAGCTTTGTGGGCTGGGCTCTGTAGCAAAGGTGATAACCTTCCTCCCTGGATCAGAGATCCGCAATTTTTGTCTCAGTTCTCAATAATTTCAATTGCTTCCTGTCACCACCATCTTTTGGTTTTCACTAAACAAGATTAACAAAATGGTCCTCTTTTCCCCTCCAGCAGCTCTGTCCTCTGCTTCTGCCACATGTTAACAGGCATTCTTACCTAGACATACACTGTCATTGGCTAATTTTCTCCATTTTTGCTGTCTGTGTTCAGTGTTAAACACTAATAGCATTTTGTTTTGTCTCTCCTTGAGAATAACTTGTTACAAACATCTGCCAAATTGTATGGCTTACCAGTTAAGGATTAACAAGTATTTCACTACATTCATAAAGAAAACCAGTCAGAGATAAAATCATAGCTGTATATTCTATAGCTGTTTATTCTCTTCTAAATTACTTGGATATAGACAACACCTTTTTTTTTAATATATAATAGGCAGCTAATTCTGTTTTTCTGAATGTGTTTCCTAGAAAATACACTTAAAGAATGCTGAGTGTTCAGCAAGACGCATTATTTCATCATGAGGAACTCGACTACTAGCATGCACTCTAAATGGATTAGTAATATGCACAAAAGATTAAGCCACTTCAGTTCCTTAGTACAGATAGAATTTGAATTGTTAGACTTGTCTACCCTGACTGGCAAGGCTTCCTAGACACTGACTATTCAAGGAAAAACACTACCTGTATAGTGAAGCATTTATCATTCCTCTTATAGGTGCAGATTTGCTCATCTTCTAAAGGAACATTATTGCTACATAAATGCTACTTTATCTGATTCTGAAGTCAATCTTACCTGGTCTATGGGATACTACAGCAATTTTCTGTATGCACAATTTATGCCTGCAGCATAAATGCTCTGATGGCAAAAGACCAAACCCCTCTAATACTGGTCTCTAAAGCCTAGATGCAGAAAGACTTCAGTCCTTGCCACATCCCTCCTCTCCCCAAACTAGACAAGATAACAATACAGGGACACTAGGACAAAATTAAAAGGAGCACTGCCAGAATTATTTAGTTTCTTCACTGTTACATTTCACCATTTTGTTAGTTATTCTAAGCAGGCTATTGTAAAACTGAAGAATAGAGGTCTAACATCCAAAATTAGAAGCTCTACCTACTGTATAGAGCTTTAATAATAGACATTACTGCACCAAGCTTTTATCAAAGCTCCGTTAAAAACATTCTGTTTTATCTGCCTAAGATCCCAAATTATTACCCAAATCAAACAGCAACTATGAAAAGCTTTTCTCCTTCGTAGTGCTAGGTGGAAAAGGGGAGAAAAATAGCCAAAAATTCCTGCTACAACAAGAATGTTAAAGCTTTATCCTTAAAACAAATACCAAGTTAGCCTAAAGATGTTGTACTGACAATATCCCCTCCACCTCTTCAGATGAGATGCTTCTTATCTTATCTAAAGATAAAAAAAGGAAAAAAAATCAGACAACTTATTCTTTATGTACACATTTGTTCTTGTGACAGGGCACAGACCCAAGAACTACAGACATCCATTCTGGACAGGATCCTGGTTAGTACTGCTTCACTCTCGCTGTATTAAAATAACCACAAATTATGCCCTTAAGGCAGCACCCTGCTTAGAGAGAAGGTACATGAAAGGGCTAGAACAGCATGGGAAACAGCAGAGGGACTATTAACCTAGCCCCCATGAGAGCTAACTCAACTCATTAGCCCAGCAGAGAACTCAGCTTTTTGCTAGGTTAGCTTTCTGCCCGCTTAATGTACTGAGTCAGCTTATGCAGTGGATGTGCCACAAACAGTACGGGTTGAGCAGCAGGTGCTGAGGACCGCGGGAAGGAGCACTGCCCTTCTGCAGGAGAAAAGCTCCTATATTACCTTAGCTGTATTGTACACTTGCACATTTAGCCGCATCCTCTGATGGATTAAATGGATAAAGTCCCCCAGCAGACCTCTCTAAGCAACTACAGGAACACTACAGACAGCGTAAGTGAACTGCAGGAAGACAAGTAGAGAACAGGCACATACACTTTTAACCTGGGCAGGCACTTGTGACTGATTAAGGTCACTGATAAAATTCTCTAGCATAACTCCTCTGTTCAAAACAGGGCTAACTAGTCCAGGGTTGTGATCCTGATTTTTGCCTTTCTCCTTCTCACAATCCTGAATGCCGCTATCACGTGGTCACTGCAACTAAGGTTGCCTCCAGTCTTAATGTCCTAACCAATTCTTCCTTTTTTTTAAGTGGAAGTCCAGCATAATGCCTTCCTTCATCAGCTCCTTGATCACCTGTGTTAGCAAGAGGTCATCAATTCATTCCAGAAACCTCCTGGTCTACTATGTCCTCCTGTGACACTTCTACAACACTGTAAGGTAACTGAAGTCTCTCATAAGAATCGGGGCACCTTGCAGTTGTCTGAATGTCTCATCTCCTTCTTTCTGCTTAGGCAGTCTGTAGCAAACACCCACTACAGTGTCACCCCTATCAATCTACCCTCAAATCTAAACTCATAAGCTCTCAACAGGCTCATCTGACTGAAGGTAGAACTCCATGCGATTCAACAGCTCTTTCATACAAAATGTAACTCCTTCACCACGTCGATCAAGTTCAACAATCCAGCAGAAAAACCTGAACAACAAAGCCAGTCTTGATTGTTTAGCTAGCTGAACAAGCCTAGGGAAGACCAAGACCGGAAGGACAAGAATGGGAAGATGCACAGTCAGGAATGGAATCAGAATCTACCCCTTTCACCAAAAGCTGTTAACCATATCAGTTTTATGACAACTGAAATTCCATATACTCCTTCGTGCTGCAAAATCAGCCACTGCTGTTAACTCAAACTCTCAAAAATAAAAGATTCACCATGTGTGCAAAACAGGCCATTTTTGAGACAAACCACAACAGAACCTATGAAAGTCAATCCTGCACTTTATGAGACTAAACAAGAGAACACTAGATTAAGCAGAACATCGCTAAAAACTACTATGACAACATTCCACTACAATGAGATTTTACAAGAAAAGTTACTGTTTCAGGATCTATGTTTGTCTCCCAAGCAGTAATTTCTGCTCAAGAAGGAATAAATGTTACTTACCACACTAAACATTAATTACCATGCTACTACTTAAAATAGCACCATACTAAAAATACCTTCAGCCTAGCAGCTTCCCTATTCCAGTGCTGTTGATAGTCAAAGAAATAAACAACTTAAGCATCACCTTGAAACTGTTACCATTAGAAGTCTTATTTCAGCAAAGGGAAGCAGAGCCATCAATTTCCTGTACTGAGGTTAATCCTCAGCAGTTATAAAAATTTGTGTTCTTACACTATTGACAACATTAGCAGGCACATTCCCTCCCCTGCTAGCAACCCTAATACTGCTATACAATCCCTTTTTATGTAAACAAACTTTGATATGTATCTAAATTCATTCAACCATAGGTTACCAAACCTCTTGGAGAGTTTAACTAGTCTTTCAAGATAAGGAACTGGACTACTGTAGGGCCATAGTGTATATATTTGACACTCAGCCAAGCTTTCTGCAAAATCCCTCAGAGCTCAAACTGATCCAACAGAGAAACAGCTCCTTGTCCCTACCCTTGTGCCTGCTCACTTACAAGACAAGAGATTAACCAGGCAAGTTTTTAAAAGGTTAGGTGACTGATACCAGCTAATAATTTGATTAGCAAGCTGAGAACTGGCACAAGTTAAGCAGCAGGAAAATACTGCCAGAAGCACAGAGGATGGAATGAAACTGCCTCTTTCAGCAGAAGCCTGTTGGATTAGCTCAGGCATCTCATCTGGGCTCCACTCTAGGTAGGAACAGCACCTATCTGCCCATTTTTTCCATCCTTACCAAGAACTGACTGACTCATACTGACTCCAAGACTCACACATGGAACTGGCTCCTACTGATCTGTACTTGAAATAGCTGACCTTAGGAAAAAAGCCAGTGTTTCAAGCACAGTAAACACGGTTTATTTCTGATTGGGAACCCTCACTGCTTCACTTGTTACTCAGTACAAGCTTCCCACTAGTACACAACTTTCACCTGCCTAGTTTAAGGGAAGTTTTTCCTTCTGAATCATGCCATCACTACTGCACAGAGAGTAGTAAGTGTATCTCGTCTCTCACCTTCCCCAAAACAGACACTAAATTAACAAGAAGTCAATATGGTAAAGTGGACTATCAGACTTACGATACTTCAGCAGGACAGGATATAAAACACCTGTACTGCCAGCGAGTGTAGTGTTACATAAGCCACCAGTATAGAGTTATTAGGGTTGAGCTCACAAAGTAAAGGAATTTAGCCACAGGATTCAAGGCAGGTAGGTTAAACTTATATCCTAGATGCATCATTTAAAGTGAAAGGTAACTGAAGAGCTATTGGTCATGCACTTTTGCTTATAGAAGATTTTTTGGGCACTTTTTCCCTGCTGTATATTTCCTACTAGGAAGCTGAGCTTTTCTTCCTGGTACCTACAATAGCTTTAAAAATAATTAGCAGCTAAAGATGCAGAGGTGTTACAACATGCCCTGGTTAATGAGAATCTAATCAAACAAAAAGTACATTTAAAGATGGTGTTCAAGGAAATTAAATTTCTTCAGGACCAGGGCTTGGAAAGCTCTCTCTAGTATCACAGATTCATTCTCAAGGTAGTTCACTAGAAAGACCACCACCCAGTTCAACATAGCAAAAGGAATACACATGAGAAAATGGGAAACAAGCTTTCTGGCATTAAAAAGGCAGGCAACTGCCAAATTCTTTTCTTAGTTTTCAACTCAGTGCTAATTGCCAAGTCAAATGAAATCACCAATGTTAGCAAGAAAATCCTGGATATTTGTAGAGGTTAATAATGAAATTCATTATACATAGGTGTAATGAATTAGGACTCAGAGGACTCACCCTGCTGATATACAGGACTTGTTGCAGATGTGCAAAAAGGCACTTAGTACTCTGCCTGTGCATTTATAATGCTATTTGTCTAGGCAGAAGGTACTCTACCCTGGTCAGATATAATTTTGATCAGAAATATTTCCTTAATATTTACCCTAATTTTCTATCTTCCTAAATTCCTTCAGCATGCCATATAAACTGGACAGAAGGCAACCAAGCAATCATGCAATAGTCCCAACAACAAAATTGTTCTGCAACTCTTTTTAAAAATTTAGTCACTTTGACAGCCTGCATGGTCTTTTGTACACTTTAGGTGTCGAGTATAAGTCACAGCAATCTGATTATTTAGTCAGGGAGGCTTAAAAGGGGCACATCCATACAGTAGTTTGCTTCCAAATTGCCTCCTGAATTCTACTGTACTGTTCAAGACTGAAAACTTCATGTGAATGTATTGCTGGTGACCTGATACAACAAAAGGACTAGCTGAATCTCTGACAAGTAAAGCAAGCCATGAATCACGGACCCCTGAAATTGGCCATAAGAGCACCTATCTCCACACATACCAAGGAGAATAAATTACAGGAGAAATAGGATAACAAAAAATTCAAAAAAAATCAACCCAAAAACCAAACAAAAAAAACAACTCCACAAAAAACCTCCAAACCCTAACCAAACAAAAAACCCTCAAACACCCCTCCCCCCCACCAAAAAACCCCCACAATCCACTGAGTTCAGTATAACAAGCAACTAAAGAACAAAACATTGTCAACCCTGAGTTTAAAACCAGGACCGAGTCTTCAGTACTTGCCCTTATCAGTTTTTAAAAGCAGCAAATCAGCTACTCTGGAGAACAGAGTAAATTGCAATATTACTTACGCTACAGCCACAAGAGCTATTGTACCAGTGTCACCAAGAAAAGGTGGCTCTAAAAGATGAAGAAAAGTAAAAGTACTGAAAAGAATTACTTTTCATTACTCTTAAATCCAGAAATCAAGAATGAAAAAACTTCTTGGCTTATACCTCCCAAGACAAAAGTTGCTATAAAACCAATTTTGATATTTAAAACAACACAGTACAAAGAAACTTGCCTGGTAGCTGAAGCAAATACTGGTATGGCTCTAGGATTCTTTTAGATGTTTCATCCATCCCCTCCATTTCTTTGTTTCTAAGACGTAGTTCACTGTTAAAGAAAGTGTTATTAACACTGTTTAGATAAAAAATAGGGAAGTATGCAACTGATGCATACAACTTAAAAGACAGCTGACTTACAGGTTAGGTGCAAATATTCCAATTTTGCACATCAGACCTTCAGTATATAAAAGGTTTCCAGATGTCATTTATCAAGGAAACACATTTAATACAGACTAAACACAGTTTACTTTAATTATTCATGAAGTTTAAGCCAACTCCTAGACTTTGTTCACTTTTTTTGTATGTATTAGATCGCTTCAGTGATGAAGTATTTAAAACTTTACCATTCACAACAATGAAGCTCCACTGCAAGTCTTTAAAGACACTCATACAAAACCCCACAAAGAAACTCATACAGACACACATATGACTAATCTGATTAGATCTCCCTAAATGCTTTCCCCATATATTAGACATTCCAAAAGTGGAAATGTCTAAGAAAATATACCTCAGACCATGGCAACCTAAAGAAGCAGAATACTAGCATCAGTCTTTTGATATAATTCCTCAATCTTTTGTTATAAATCAAAATAGAAATAGCATTTTTCTACCGCTGTTCAAGCATACATACAGCTCTACACACTTTCCCATACACTATAAATGTAATAGACTCTTACATTTAATCTTTTAGGATCCAGGGCCTACAAAGCTCAACAATTTTCTATAGATTAACTTCAATTCACATACTTTTGGTCATCTCTATCTCCATTTTTTTCATACTGTTTTCTGTAATACATTTTCTCTCCTTTCACCTCTAGCCTTCCTTGCTGCACTGCAGATGCAGCAACTTAAAACAATTCTTCTCATGTAGTTTTAAGACAGGAACTGCAGCAGTAGCATAAAGTCTCATGTTACTTCAGCATCATCTCTCAGATACTTCACTAGTATCCTGCAAAAGATTTCCTTTATTCCTCCTGGAGTAAGCAAATAGTTATGTAAATCAATATCCCAATTTTGGCTAGAATAGAGCTAATTTTCTTCCTAGTAGCTGGTACAGCGCTGTGCTTTGGACTCAGCATGAGAATAAACTGTTGATAACACACTAATGTTTTGGCTTTTGCTAAGTAGTGCTCATCCTAAATGAAGGATTTTTCAGTTTCCCATGCTCTGCCAGGGAGCAAGTGAACAAGAAGCTGGGAGAGTATAGCTCAATCAATTCCTGTCTATTCCCATTTCCACCCTCCACACCCATAAGCATTTGTGGCAGTCTGTACTTGGGGAACTGATCTGTGTTAATAACTATTTTCCAAGCTTAGGTTTAGATCAATTCCTTTATTTGCTTCACTGTGTGTGTTCATCAAATGTATTGGCACTTCACGGGCAAGAAGGGCTATTCAACCAAAAATAGCTGTCAACAAAATGCTAGTAAGACTGCACCTTTTGGGAAAGCTTTGCATAGTTTCTTGGCAGCGATGCTGCAATAAGCAGTACAACCTTTGCATCCCATCCACGGTGTGCCAGCACTGCTAGTGATCAGGTCACACACTAACCAAAATCAGATTTTACACCCTTGACTCCTTATTTTGTTGCCAGCTTGTTGTTGCAATTGAAGTGCTTTCAACCAGCACTGCCACTGAGAGTCAGCTGTCAAACTGTACCCGTACAGAGAAAGTCTCAAAGGACTTCAGTGAGGAGGGTCTATCCCAAGATGTTTTAAGCAGAAAGAACCTGGTAGAGATAGATATTAGGATATACTATCAACCTAACAACTCCCCTGTGACTATTATTTGTCGAAAAGCCACACAGATGGTGATAGAATTCAAAGTGCATAGCTATCCAGATAGGCTGAGAAGAGATGTTAGGATTGGAAGTGCTCTCCTGTAAAAGTTGTTGCTTAGAATTAAATGTTAAAGTTCTTCCTCTTCCCTCAGGGAATTAGGTCTCTTGCTCTTCTGTAGGGCAGTAAGACAATATTCAGAGTCCCCAGCTAACTTGATATTCATTATTATTGTACAGCATCAACCTAAATATTTGCCTCTTTCTGCACAAAACTAATAGGAGCTCACCTGAAATACTGCTTATCAGCAGAAAATTAGTCAGGTACTTCTGCCACAAGTACAGAGATTCTTACTTTCTTTTTCTTTCAATAAAAGCAAGGCAAAAAAGCTCTTATGAACAGAGGTAACTAATCACTATAAAGTGTCTATACTACTATTCTACCATTAAGTGAATTTTTAGGCAAATCTCCACTAAGGAGAAAAAAACCAGCCTAATTATTCATCAGACATCTACACATTTAACACACCCACTGGAACATAAACAGTGAGCAGAACTTCCCCCAAACTCATAGACAGAGAGGGACACTTGATAAAGAAACATGTAAATGAAATTCACTACAATGATACCAGATGTGCAATATTACTGCACTCTGCAAAAAATTATCACCTACAGCACACTCAGGAAATGCTTGATACTAAGCTTTTCCTGCCGAGGTGACTGACCGATTTGTTACGGAAGCTACACTGTTGCACTGAGAGAGACTTCTCAGTGATTTAGACACAACATCTCAAGTCACCATCTCCTAATAAAAAGTAAAGGCCAGCAGTTAAACAATAAATGAAAGGGAACACAAAGCCTTTTGTTAGTGAAAGTGCAAGAATTGATTATATCTATGCTTATGCACAGGATTAAAGCAGTTAAGGCCATTTTACCTTTCAAACCAGCACACAAACTTGCTGCATTTCAATTCACATGCATGACAAAGTTAATTTTCCAGTTATTTCTCATTATCTTCACATAAGCATAAAAGAATAGCCACACACAAGAGAGAGCCCGCAGACCTGCCTTCCGGACTGCATCAAACCTTATCTCCAATGACCTCTTTGAAAACACACATGACACTAGAATAAGATGGTGACCTGGGCTTTCATAATGTGAAACTACTCTAAAGCTATACTTGAAGCTGTGATTTGTATCTAGGACCTTTCTAGAGAGGTTGAAAGCAATATTAACTCTAGGTTAAATGTCAAGCAAAAGTTTCCCTTTGGAATTTTCCTGTTCCATCCCACTCTGCAGTACCTTCTTCCCCTCCTCCCAAATAGAGGAATGTAATAGCCTGAAATAGTCCAGGCTAAATATACAGATGGTATTTTAAAAGGTATAATCATATCAGGGGTCCAGTCATAGTGTAATTACAGAAAAAAATAAAAGACAACTACCGTAGAAGCACAAAGCTGTAGTATAAAATGAACCATTCCGAAAGTTCTCAAATCACCTCCATCACAGAACTTTGTGCACTGAGACCCTGGCTTCGTTGTAACCAGTGAGGGGAAAGAAGCCCCAGATAGGGGGAGCGGGTAGGAGTGAGAAGGTCAATTTCAAAAGGAATATACAGAAAACGTAGTGAATATGTATTGTTTCAAGCAGAGACCACCAGAGGTCTTAATCTAGACGTAACTGGGACACTAGTCCGCATTCCCATTCAAATTAGGAGAGCCGCGTTTATAACCCCTCCTAGGCTGACGCCAAAAACACCTCGCATTCCAGCTGCGGGCGGGCAGCTTTCCACAGGTGGAAGGAAAGTCACAGACCACACATTTTCCCCAAAGATACAACTAAGTAAACAACAGCTTTCTACTGCCGCCGCTACAACAGTAACGCCAAAGCGGCATGAGCATACTGCTCCTGGGATCGTGGTTCCATTTTAATGGGATTTACAAGTAAAATTGAGCACGAACGCCGCAGAAGGCAGAGAACAATACCTGGGCAGCCAAAGTCCCCGCACGCAGACGGGGAGGGTCTGTGCGGGCTAACCCGAAGACAGAAGATGAGTCGGCAAAACCCGCGAGCGCAGCTGGAGCTCTGCGTTACGCGGTTAAAACTCACATTTCACAGAGAACACGAAGTTGCTGCCGCCCTGTCTGCAGCTGCCAAACTCCCGCCAGAGTCAGACCGAGGGAAATAAGATTCATTTTCTTCGGAGTTCAACGCGACAGGCGCAGCCTCTTCAGCTGCCTCCAGAACTCCAGGACGAGAGGGCCCAGCTCTTCAGCGCCATTTTAGGCGCTCGAGAGCCGAGGACGCATCGCTCCCCCCGCCCGCCGTCCACCCCCATTTTCTGATCGGCGCTGTCGAGCTCGGCCGCCAGGGAGGGCCGGGAAGCGCCGCCC
>VZTN01033806.1:8838-35075 GCA_013400515.1 Erpornis zantholeuca
TTTCTGCAAGACATTTTCCCAGTCAAAACACTCACTTTAGATTTCCATCTGGGCTTGCCAGGTTATATGTGTGTAATAAGGGAAGGGGTGATCTGACCTTATTATAATTTGAAATTAAGATTACTCTCAAGTGAGTGTGCTGAGAGTCAATATACATCTTGGTTGTATCTAGTAGTAGGGAAGATTTTCTATTAATTAACCCCCTGCCCAAATATATTATGCACTAGACTTAGAAATGCTAAGGTTTAGGTTAAGCTTTACTTTCCTTTTTATTTTCCTCTCATGTGAAGAACTGGGGTTAAAAGTAACAGGGACACATTTTGGGACACTCAAACATAAAAAAATCTTTGCTTAAGGAAAAGTTCATTGCCTCTGATCATACTGAACCAAAATGTAAGGATTTGCTTAACTACTTCCATTAATCAGGCCTGGATCCTAAAGCAATAATTGCTTCCTTCTTGAAGATCACAAAGTACTTAGACTTTAATCTAGAAAACACTACTTTGATGCCTGTCTTCCATTGGAATGATATTCAGTCAAAAGTCACAAAAATATGACTCCAAATGTTCCTTCTCTGTTGAAATGACTGGACTTTATAATATGATTAAGAGGTATTTCAGAGATTTTGATTAGTTAATGGATGATTTATCCATATTTATTCTATTCCTTTTATGCTTGCTGTGCATACTTTTTCCCAATTTTTAACAAGCATGAGTTCCATGAGACTCCGAGTTCTATGAGACTTTTTTTTGGTGTCATTTATTATGCAGAGTCTCAGTTTGCAAAAATCACATTACATGTGATCCAACTATGTGAAATTAGAAATCCATTTTAAGTCAATTGTCCAGTATTTCTCTATTATCAACACAGAGATACTACTCAATCTCTAGAAAGTAATTCCACCCTAAACAGAGAAAAAATCTCTCACACAGGCATGGAGAAGCCCTTCCTTTCCTCCAACAATTATAGAGGAATACTAAAAGGCTGCTGATGATGGGATGCCTATGTTTCACCTAAACTTACCTAAGTAACTTTAATTCTATACCCAGAATTAAGTACAATTCTATGGATAGAATTACTTCTGGAATTCTTCAAAAGGACTGGGAAAAAATAAATAGTAAATTATGTGCATTTATTACTTATAAAACTGAGAATTTTATTTTAACCTAAGGTGATTTGAACTCTTTTTTTTCACAAATACATGACGCAACATACAAAGTATATTGCGTACATGTATATACAATACATGATGTAATATACAAAGTGTTATGCTCATGTTATACTAAGTTTTGTTCCCCAAAACTAAATTAAAAATCTGCTTTACTTTTTATTTCTATCATTTGTCATACTGTGCCTTAAATCATTGGTTTGTAGGTGTGAGTAAACCCAGAATTTTTATAAAAAGCAATATATGGAGCCCTCCCAGGGGTGTGTTGCTAAGCAAACCAGCCATAAATGCTGAGTTCAGTAAATCATATCCCATCACATACAATGCCTCTTACCATCCCTTACCATCCATTTAGCTTAGTCTGAAATCCTGGATGACTCTGGATGCCCTGGCTGAGTTCAGGTATTGGTGATATGACTTCTCCTAGAATATGTTCCTTGAATCAGAGGGCTCATGGAGGTACTTTTAATCACTCCAGTTGCAGCTGTTTCAGTTCACGTAGAGGAATTCTCTCCTTGCTCTCTTGGAGGAGAGAGATTGATTGGGCCTGACAATGGTCAGCCCTTGGGTTAGAGACAGAAACACAACTCTCCTGGCTGCTGACCAGCTACTCCAGCCTAGGAAAACCTGGATCAGGAGGCCAGCTGCAGCTTTCCTCTTGCTATGGAAAGCACAAAGAGCTGCCTCACAAGCTCACAAAGCTGAACTGCTAACAAGCTGAGCAGCTCCTCAGTGATTAGATGTGCTACCAGATAAGGTTTGGCAATAGAAGAAGAACAATTTATTGTGTCTCATGAGCACAGGCTCTGTGGGCCTGAGGAGACTTCAGCAGACCTTGAAGAAAGTGCCATCTAATCTGTGTATACAATATAGCACTGATAAAACTTAGCCAAGAAACGCAGGCTGCATCCCTTGTTTGTTTGCAGAGTGCCACAAACACATTCATAATTTGGTATAAATAAAAGATAACATTGAGTAATGACTGCAGGCAAGGCTACAGCAGTTGTGCTGGCTCAGCCATGAAAATCTGATAGTGCCAATAAAATAATAAGAAAACCATAATTAGGTTAAAGGCTTTCCCATGCTACTCATTTTCTAACTCTTGCATAATAGACTTTTGGCTACTTCTTCTGATGTTCCTTCTGGAAAGCAAATTTATACTGATTAAATCTTTTTTTCAAAGTTCTGTTTTTGTTGTGCCTAAACTTGTTTTCCCTCACTTTGCTTTAGAGTGCATGAAAAATACTTGTTTATAAACCAAGATATGTAATTGGATTTCAAAGAACAGAATCAGAAAGTGATTATTCCAAAGACTAAATATGTTCTTTACAAGACATGTGTACTGGTGTATATTTTAAGCACAGAGGAACTACACACTACAGTGTGTAGAAGTGGAAATCTTTAATGGATGAATCTTAGGTCCCGGGTCCAATCCTGATTTTTCCTGTTCTTTTCAAAATTCGAAAGGTTATGGCTTAACTAGGCATAAAATGCATATGGGTGGGAAGGTTTCAGACCCAGAGCAATGTTTTGGTTTTTTGGGGTTTTTTGATAGGTAATCTGGGACACAATTCTAGGTACAATTTACTGCTGGTGTCATTTTATCTTGACTTTTTTTGGTCATATATATTATTTGAAATTGGAAACACCTTTCATCTGTTCCTTAATTTGTACTGATGCTTTCACCTCAGCATTTTGTATAGCCTTGTTCAGAATATTCTGTACTATTCAATTCTCTTTGGTGGAGATAAGCAGACTCAAATAAATTCTCACTGAGTTTTGTGATCATGGCAGGCACAAACGGTGCTTATTTCTCTGTTGAGTTATTAGAAGTAAGTCTTCAAGTTAAATCATGAGCTGATTAATATAAACTGCTAAGACTGGGAGCAGAGCCTGTAAACCAAGTGGTGTTGTGTCCATAGATTCACCTAGAGCCGTGAAATTAGCTTTTTCTGCAGCACTCTCCTGATGACAGCAGGTTTCATCTACCCTCCCCTTTGTGCACACCTAGATGATCAAACAAAACCCATTGGAAAGGAAGAAAATGGAAGCTTCTGCCAGGGATTAACACACAGAATTTTGTGACTCTGGACAATGTATGCCGAAATTATTCTCAGTTCACTCAAACCTTGCCTACAACTATCCCCAAACCGTGTGGCTGTATGATTTCCCCCTGCAACATCTCAACTCTTCCATTTTTTAAAAGCTTCACTGCAGATATGGTAGGCAAGGAACAGTGGGTGATGGCCACTATCTCATGTCACCAGATGGCCACTGTCTCATGTCACCAATTCTATCATGACTGTGCTGAAATACAGTGGAGGAAATGGAAGCAATCTTTGTATTCCTCTGTGGAACCAGATGAAAGAGCTTGGTACTCCTGCATGCACTATGTGCATGGTATAAAATAAGAGATCTCTCAAACTTGCAGCATTCTGCTTCTCTCTTGATGCTGTGCACAGGATGAAGAAGAGAACTGAATGAGAAGGCTGAAAGGAGGCTGGAGCACTGGTTAACAAGACTGCCAGCTTTCACTCCTTTTTCTCTTTGAATATAACTGAACAAAAATAAATAAATAAAATTAATCACCAAAGAATGTTTGGATCATTTGCCCATTAGCTTTTAGGATAAGAAATGCTCTTTAATGTAATTATGAGATAGGCCAAAGAAAGCAATAAAGAGGTGAAGGAGAATAGCATGTCTTTTTACCAAAGCCCTGGGGTAATTTAGGGGACTGCTAAAGAAAACATCGAAAGAAATCTAAAGAAAGCACTGGGTCTAGACAGTGATCAGTGAAAGATGAGTCCTGTACAAGATGTAGTTCTTTGTCATGTTTTGGGGCAGTATTCTGGAGTGGGCTTACACAAGGACTGAGTGCTGTCCTGGATGGAATCCACCTCCTGCCATGAACAGTTTTCAGCAGAGCTGAATTTAAAGCTGTCAGGAAAATACTGGCCATGGTATTACTTTGGTTCTTTCCAGGTCCTTATTCCTCTTGGCTACTAAATTAGCTGGGGTTAAAAACCTGCCACTTATAATGATAATGATCACCTTCACTGGCCTCTAAGAAAAATCGAAACTTGTGTATTGTACACGTAGCAATTCTTCTGTCAAGCAATCTTACCTCCAGATGACAAACTCTCCCTTTCTGCAGTGGCAGACTAGATATAATTAAGGCTCTGTAGGATAGTTCGTGTAGCACATTGATTTTAATAAAATACATATTGATTACAATAAAATGTCAGTCTTTCTGCTCTCAACATAATACCTAGATGTCATTAGGTAATGTTAAATTTTTATTAAATCAATATCATGTGCTCCCTTTAATTAAGAAGAAATTGTCTTTGACCTTATTTGTGCTGCTTGAATGAAAATCCACTCAGAGTCAGCAGAAGATTGGTCTCTTTTCAAGAAAAACCCATAAAATTAATATATACATACATTCATATTTCATTAGTGAACGTAGAGTCACATATATCAAATCAGTTTAGAATTTTATTCATTAGAAAGGAGGGTATTATTAAAAGCAATGTTTTCAGCTTTTCTGGAGCTCCTCAGCATCTCACAATATCAGGTCTGTGAGAATACATCATTCCTATAAAAACTCTACAGCTGGAGCTCAGAACGGTAAAAATTGGAGAGAGGTAATCAGATTTAAAAGCACTACATTTAGGCTACCCCAAAATCCTTGGAAGTTTTAAGTTGCTAAAACCTGAAAGAAACATGAGGATAAAAATTCATTCTCCAGGACAGCAAAACTGAATGGCTAAAAATCTCTAGGCAGCAGAATGCCATTAAGGAAAAAATTAACCTCAAAGGAAGAGTTGTTTATTCACTGAGCAACTGAGCCATACAAAAATAAAATAAAAAAACCCACTCGTGATATAAAAGGAACATCAATATGCATCACTCCAAAATACCCTCTGAGTTATCATTTCACATGTTTATGGTAGATTTCTGACCCTCCATTAGCTTCTGAATGCATTGGTAAACTGGCTCCATCGGAGGGGTGCCTGTACGAAGGGAAGTACCAGCACAGCCAGAGTGTGTGTTCCAGAGGCAGCTCTTATCCAGGAATGCTTGATAGGACTGTCTGACCATGCACAGCCCTGCAGCAGCTCCTCTGGTAACTTGGGGAAGCATGAGAGGTACAGCAAAGGGCAAAATGATGCACCTGATATTTGTATCTCCTGCCTTGTGAGTAGGATGTCTGCTGTCCTTATCAGTGACCTGATGGCATCTTTAGGGGTTTTATTATTAATATATACAAATAATGTCTGGATATTTGTGATTATTATTGTATGTAATTAGTGGGTTTAGTAGTTGTCCAGCCTTGAGAAATTATATATACCAGAAAAAAAAAAGTATTTTTAAAGCCTACAGTTTTCATCAAAAAGACCTTGGGCAGACAGACGACACCACCTTCATCTAACAAAATGCCCACTTTGTATTCTCCTATATAATCTAATAATTAAATTACACTATTAGACCCATTATGACAGCCTAATTTATAATATTTTCAGCTCAGTCAGAATACTGCCTGGAATGTATTTCCTTTCCAGTTAAAATGATGAGAAAAGGAGAATTTTAACTGAATAACCACACAAAGAAAAACAATTATATCTTTGCTTTAGTTAATTTTTTTCTCATAAGAGGTATTTACTTAATCATGAAGAGTGAAATTAATACAAGGCTGGGAGTTCAAACATAACAAAGTGGCTGCAAACCAGCTTCACATGTCTCACCAAGCTGTTCTAAATGTCATGTACTGCGACACAAGGAGTTGGAGAAGGAAATAACAATGAGTTAGCAAAATGTCAATCACCTGGAGGCAAAAAACATCATAGGATTTCTGGAAAATTATGACTAACATAATTATCCTATTGATTAACATGAAAACTGAGTAAATATTTTCCTAAATTTAGATTTTACCGTTTTAGTCTATATCACAGTAACACAGTGGTCAGGCTGGAGCCTGTTGTTTGCAAGGGCATAAAATCTCTTTGTTTAGCACTGTCTTGCTCTGTCCACTGCAGTGGAGTCTTCATTGTGTTCGAGCATTTTCTCAGCTTCGTATTCATCCTGCAATGCCTCTCAGCTATATTAGGGAGCTGTACACACTTACATAGTTTATTATTAAGAACACATATAATTGTAATGAAATACTTGCTGGAGGAAAGAACAGTTGTTGGGGAGAATACAAAAAGACATTTTTTCCAAACAGACCTGAGAGAAGGAGAAAGACAAGTGAAGAGCAGTCAATGGTGCTCTCAAGCAGCATCATGTGAGCAGCAGCAGGTAAGATATGCAGCTCCCTGAGAAAGAGACACAAAACATGAGACCAAAATGACTCAAGGAGAACTGATAAGACTAATTTATGATCTTAGGGAAGGAAGAGGAATTAGGAAGAAAAGTCATGGTTTGATAAGAGTGGGAAAGAGGTGAGAAGCTATGGGAAGGTAATAAATACTCCAGAATTAGGGGACCAAGATATAACAGTACATTTGCAAAGAATGATTTTTTCCCCTCTATTTAGTTTGATTTCAGGTGTGAGTTTTCATGCACTTATTAACACTCAGCGTTGAGATGTCCATGATGACATAAATCAGTAAGAATATCCCATTTGGCACACTGGGGTAGTTTTGGAGACAGGACTCCAATTCCCTGGGAAATAGAAAGGGGGCTGCCACAGCAACCAAATTCCTGCACCTTGTGCCACGACTCACCAGCATCACAGGTTCATTCAGCTACTCTGTGCATCACTGTGGTAAAATCTACCCCTGCTTCAGTCCCAGGACCCTCTCTATCACAGTTCACCTGGGCTGTGGGTCTGATGCTCTGTGTTCTGCCTGAGGGTTTGTCCCTCTACCCCAACTCCTCATAGGCAGGGCAGCTCAGCCCATGTAGGCAGCTTTAGGTTCAAAAATGTAGCTTTTGGGGCATAGGACTCTGTGCAAACACAAGGGTGACTATGGAAGGGGTCTGTGAAGTTGCCGACAGGTAGAAGAACCATAAAGAGGAGACAAAACACACAACAAACACAACTTTTAGATGCAAGGATATTGAGTGGGACATGGCTGTGATCACATCAGATGTAAAGCCCTAAATCAAGTGTATGCTGGTGTATTTAGGAAAAAATATAGCTAAACTAATTAGGTTTTTTTTTCAGATGGAGGGAAACACTTTGTCCTGTTTGTATCAGCTTAAGTTCTGTACTTGGTTGCTCAGTCTGCGAACATCAATAATTAAATATTCTCTTGAAAGGCCATAATGACACTCCAGGTACAGCCTCACTAAGGCTGAGAAGAGGGGGAGGATCATATCCCTTGTCCTGCTGGTCACACTCTTTCCAATGCACCCCAGGACACGACTGGACCTCCTGGCCCTCAGGATACTGCTAGCTCATCTGTCATCCACCAAACTCCCAGGTCCTTCTCCAGAGAACTGCTCTCTAGGAGGTCAGATCCAAACCTGTGCTGGTGCTTGATGTTATTCCCCGCCAGGTGCAGGACCCCACACTTGCCCTTGTTGAACCTTGCTAGGTTTCTCTCTGCCCAGCTCTCCAGCCTGTCTGGGTCTGGCTGAAAGGCAGCACAGCCTTCAGGTCTATCAGCCACTTCCCCTGGTATTGTATCATCAGCAGACTTCCTGAGGGTACATTTTATGCCTTTGTCCAGGAAGGGGTGAAGGGATTGGTTTCCTTCATGCCCTTCAGCAGCTGAGGTCATCCCCATTTGCTTCAGTTTCCTCCTCTTTAACAGATTTTCTCTTTGGTAATAAATTAGCTAAACTGTCAAGTATCTTGAAAATGCAGTACAAGCGTCAGGTGAAGGGAAGGAGATTATTTCCAAACATATTTCACAGTTTATGCGGAATGACTCTTACCATATAATCTTGTTGATTGCCAGGCATTGAAACAGTGCAATTTTCCTTTAAACCATGAGATTTGAATGGAGTAGCTGAGGACTTGGCAATTTTAGATTTCTTTTCATAATGTACTTATGCTTACTTCTGCTAGCCACTGCTATCTCTGGAAAATCTAGCTGGCTTTCTCCCTGGGTTAGTATAGTCCCCAATAAACAGTTTAATCACTACTAAAAAGTGATATTTCCATGCAACCAACTTAATGATACAGATGAAAGATGACAGGTGTTACAAATACTTTAATTTCTGCATATTGGAAAACCTGAGGGGTTCCCTGTTTGCAAAGCAGACCTGCCTTAGAAACAGTAACAAAAGGATTTTAATAGCATTCTGTCCTTGGAAGCTTCTGAAACTCACTTCTGCACAGCCACACAGCTCTGGCTTCCATTAATTGAAACTATCTGTTATTACGTGATGGTATTTATTGGAACATCTCTTGTACCAAAAGAGTCCCAGCAAGACTGTACTAGTTTCTGGCCAGTAAAATAAGTTCAACCCTGAAATAACTAGGATACAGAAAGTCTGGAGAGCAATAGAAAAGACGAACTGCAAGGCAAGCCAAGTCCCTGCAGCTTACTGGCAGTGCTCAACTTGCTAGGATCTCCCTGTTTCAGTGCTGCTCTTATGACAGTTTTTGAGCAGGTTTCAAGTGATTTTTTAGGCTGGCACTTAGGAAGAGAGTCCTCAGAGTCGGGACAAGATAATTTCCCTGTGATACCTGTGAGAAAAGTGATAGAGCATTCCAGCAGATGTCCAGCCCTCAACTTCTCACTGCGGTGCTCCTGTTATTGCAGATGCAACACTGGAGAATTTACAGCTGCCTAACTGTGCTGAGCCTTTTACCTCATCAGGGACGGAGATGGGCCATACAGTAATGCATATTGATCCATGTCCCTAAATGTAGTTTATGCCTTACATTTCAGGGCTGAACTATATCAAGGGGAAAGCAGAGCATTACAGCCCAGTCTCCCACGCGCAGATAGAGCATGAGTGATGACAAACCTTTCAGGCTGAATGGATGTAGGCACACACAGGATGATGGCTCAGATGGACTAACTGGCCATAACTGAGTGGATGAGCATGCTTAAGCCTGCCACAAATCTAAGGTAAAATGAGTTAGCTTGAAAATCAATAAAAGATCTTAAGAACACTCATTTGGTCGTTTGTGATAGCTCAGCTGAGCTGGGGTACATTGCTGAGTGACAAGATCTTGTGAATATGCCTAAACCTTTCATGCTGGGGGCAGTAGTGAACTCCAAAGAGACATTTCCCTGTGCAAAAAGGGGAAAGTGCAAAAGCAGCCTGCAGTGCAAAGGAGGCATTGCCTCTTGGCTCAGTTGCACAAGCTATTACAAGTTATTACAGTGGTGTAGCTTTTACACAAGCAAGTCCTGGAGAGTACTGGGAAGAAGAGAGATGATTCTTGAACAGACCAAGAAGAGATTCTCTGGCAATTTACTCCAGATTTTTTTCCAGAAAAAAGAATCTACTGTACTCTTGTAATTGAACATAAAATGCTTTTTTGCATTCAGCCGGTGGGCAAGATTAAAATCTGAGGATTTGAAATGTACTCATTTCAGTTTTGCTTATTTAAAAATCATATAATTCCTGTATTTTCTTCCAGCTGCTAAATGTTGGGGTTCATCACTACTGCTGCTCTTTCCTCTGACAAGTCAGGACAGAGGTGTCCAAACCCTGCCTCTGGGGTGGTGACCTGACACAAGAACTGTTCTCTGTGTGCCAGAGCTGAGGAATTCACCTTCTCACCACTGTTAAATGATGAAGGAAAGCAGAGCCTTTCTTCTGCCATGGGAAAGAAAGATCAGAGGAGTGTTAGGAACGCAGAGCTCTGCCACTCTGCCCTATGATGACAGCTCGGCTTTTAAAATTTTGTTCATCACCTGAGTTATGGGAAATAGCCAAACACATCCAAATTGGACTGTCAGGGTTTCTTTTTTGCTTCCTCTTCCTCCAGGAGACATCCAACTTCAGCTGTATTGGAAGTTAGTAATTCTCTTAATGCTGGCAAGTGTAAGATATATTTTATGAGGTATCTTGTGGAACTGATGGGGGGAAATAAATAATAGCAATATTAATAAAAAAAGAGTGTTATCCAAACTGAAAGTGTTGCAAGGATAAACAAATCAGTAAAAGGTGCAGTTTGCTTATGATACAGTAATTTTATGAGCAATAATTTTTCAGATGAACTGAAGCTATCATCATTATCAACTAATAACTCCAAGAATGACTTATGTAACTTGCTTCTGCCTATGGTATTTCTGGGGTGTGAAAGAATTTTAAATTGTCTGTAAGGAACTGGTGCTGCTCATAGGACATTAGAATAAATGAACCAGAGCATTTAAAGTGTTTCTTCTTTCAGAAGAAAAGAAACAAACATCCTTCACAAAATGCACAAGGGTGTATGTATTCTATGGCTTCTGAAGTATCTCTGCTGTTCTTCAAAAGAAAGGTGGAATTAATGCTGGCTTGTGGCCTTGGGGCAGGCTGAGCTCCTCTGCAAAGAGGCTGAGGTAAAGTACAGCAGTATCCAAAGAGATATGTGAAAATAAGAGAATTGTCTGCATTGTTTACTGAAAAGGAGCCAAAAGATGCCCTTTAAACTTGTAACAAAAATGTGTATTTAATTTTGGAGAAAGCAAAATAATTAGTTTGACTTTTACTTCTTCTTTTCTTTTTTTTTGGTAATTTTAGAACAGCTGCTAAGTAAACAATGAGAAACAACAGAGAATGTTAAGCATCCATTCAAGAAGAGTTAAGCTTTTAAAAGCAGAATTAGATATCAAAACAAAGATGGATTATTTAGAATGAAAAGTTGATATATTTAATTTTGAAAATGTCACCATTAATATCCTTCATCTTCCCCAGAGCCACTCTTGTTTTCCTACATCCTGTGAAATGGACTCAAGTGGTCACAGGTTTTTATTCAATGTAAATCTTCTTGGTGAATTTGCTATTTGCTGAGGAAATCAAACAAACATAAAAGAGCAGATCTCCTCCCTTTGATCACCTCTCTTTCTGCCTAGGTAGGGCAGGGGTAGAAGCAATTATTTTGAGAGCAAAATAATTCAGGCACTGCAGGACTGTTGACATTCATGGCCATCTGACAGGATTTCTAAAGGACTGTTACTTCAGCTGGAGATTCCTCAATCTCTTCAGTGCTCTGCCTCTACTTCAGACATGCCTGAGAGAGGAGTTGGCAAAAGTCAACCATTCCAAGTGATGTGGGGCTCCTTCTCTGTCCAGGGGCAGGCTGTAAACCACCTTGTGGAGGCAGTGAAACTACTTCTATAAGAACAGTGCATCTGGCTGAGGTTTAACTGAAGGAGAACTAATTTGGGTTACAGCTAATTAATATGTACAGGGCTCTGCTCCTGTAGAAAACAATGAAAACCTGTCCAGTACATCTGCAATGTGTTTGTTTTTTTGTTGTTGAGGGTTTTTTTTCTGGTTTTTTTTTTCCAATTAGTTTTGTAAAATGAAACAAAAAAGAAAAGGTAATCCAGAAGAGTGCACTGTACAAATTGGGAAGCTGTAACTTGCTCAAGAAAAAGTTTCTTGGCTCATTGAAACATGTCAGCTCAAAAAAAAAAATAGTATTTTTCTCCCTAATACTTGAATCAAGCCGAAATATTTCAATTTACACTGTTTGGAAAAGATTATTTCATTTATTTAGCTAATAGCTCTAAATAATAATAATTTATCAGAGAATTCTCCTATATGTTTTCTTTAACCATTAAAAAAGTTTTTAATGTTGATATTCTAAGGCAAAATTGTAAAAAATGATCATGTATAGTTAGAAAATATACGTAATTCAAAGTGATACTCTTATATCACAGTTGAAATATTTGAAGTGATGCAGAACAATTTTTTAGCTTTATTTAACAGAAGCATTAGATTAAGACCAAATCATATTTAAAATGCCAGAAAAGTGTGTGTGTGTGTGGTGAATTGCATTTCCAGTAATCCTGTGTTTTTATAACTCAAGATCATGTGGTCCTGAAGTTCTTTTCATGTATCTTATTCTGAGAAATGTATTTGATTTCAAATACAGTACTGCTGCTGCAAAGAGCATAAAATACACACACAGGTAATTTCCATAGAGAGGACAATGTTAATTAGTTACCTCAATGACTGCTGTAGCCTTTTGAAACCCTGATCATGTTTCAAAGAATCTCAGTGGAAAATAAAGAAAAGAAAATAGTTTTTTCCACATCAGAGGTGAAAAGCTGACTGCATCCTCAAGGGCACAGATGGGCTGAGCATGGAGGTGTTTTGCAGCAGGCAGGGCAATAATGCCTGCAAGAAACTTTTGGGAGTATGTGCCAACTTCCCAGCATTTTTCAGCAAAGAAAGGATGGTAGTCAAGGGCTCAGCCAGAAAGAGTCCCACAGTCAGACAACGACAGCAGCTGAAATCACTGGATCGATTGTTTGCTACCTTTGTCAGGCAGGACAGTTTGACTGCACTTTAAATGTAAACAATCCCTGGCAGTAAACTGGGGTATCAGGGCAGAGGCTGTGTGTGTGATTAACAGAAAAGCAGCAAGAAAGCAGCTTGTCCCTAGATGCTTCCCTTCTCCTCTCCCTGCTGTTGCAAACTCAAACAGTGGGAATTGCATAATGGAGTGAGTGCATCCATCACAGTTCATTCTACCACGCTGAAAGGCTTCAACATATGCTTGTTGCTGCAAGACAATCTCCAGGATTCCAGGTTTTAAATCCAGGATGATTGGTTCCTCTCTCAGTGGATCTTTTAAAACTCTGGAAAGCAAGTGATTTGTTCTCACTTGTGAATGAGAAGATTAGCCTCTTCATCTATTAGAATTACTCATGTATTTATCTCCAAGTGCTTTGGAATGGGGGTCAGCCTTAGCCCTGTTTGATAGCTGGGGAAGGAGGCTTGTTTGTCCCAGAGGCCAGTGGTAAGGCAAGGATCTGAGATCCCTGCCAGACTATGTCCCCAGCAGTAGTCACCCAGCCTTGCTACTTCTCTTTCCTAAAAATTACCTCCTGAAAACTGAAGCCATATATTTCTGGGCACCATCTCCCATCTCCTGGTGCATGTACATGACTCCAGATTTTTTGGCTGGCACCATGCCACACGGTTATGAGTGCCTATGAGATTTCTGGATCACTGTTCCTGACTCCAGAAGTTTCCAGATGATCTCCACAAATGTTTGCCCAATCTGTGATTTTCTGAAACAAAAATGTCAAGGAAGCTTAAGGAAGTGGCATTTCACCCATTCACATTACTCTCCCTGTCCATTTCTCATCTCTGTTTAGTTAGAGCAGCATACTGCAGGGTGTTTGTTCCAAATAAGACTAATTATTCTGCCCAAACATGGTAAATTATTAAAAAAGACATTGCATATGGACACAAGGCACAATAGGATAAATTAACTAGTTTACAACTGTGTAATAACCCAGCACAAATTTGCTCATAGTGCAATGCTGCCAGGAAAGGCAGCACATGGAAATGTGTTCTTCAGTGGGACTGAAAATTTATCCTCTATGATACAGAGATATTTCAGAGCTCCTTTAAAGGATCGTTCTGTAAGGAGGAAAGAAAATTGCAACTTCTACATGCAATTTGTTTATGAAATATAGAGGCTGGGAGCATCTTAGAGAAAAAAATAGCTACACAAATGGATTAAGACATTGGAGATGATTCACATAAATGTCTTTTTTCCTATTCAGCGTAATTAACTTCAGAGTAGATGAATTCTTATTGGTGTAGTGGAAAGAAAATGAAACCAGTGTCAAGAGAAAATCTCCTGCATACAACTGCTTGGTATAGCCCGGTTTTGGATGCTGTAAAAGCATAAAATTTTTGTTCATTAAATTTTAAAAGCTTTCTGACTTCCTGGAATTATAGCATGGAGTTGTAAATGTTGTGTGAAATGAAATGTACTTCCCTATGCAAACAACATACAGTGGGAGAGCTCTGGAATTATTATTATGGTCTACTATTTGCAATAGGACTTAGATAAGTCAAACATTAAGATAAATAAATAAAAATATCCACCCCCCCAAAAAAAGACTGAAAATAAGAAAGGACAGAAATATTTTAAAGTACTCTGGTTGTGTGTGGAGAAAATCTGTAGCAAATTTGTATAATTAAGTAAAACATTTTCAGTGCTTTTGACTCTTCAATTGTCTGTTCCTATAGGGAGAAATTCTTTCTGGACAGAAGGGCACCTACTGTCAGATCAAAATCCTCTTTTTGCATATTCCTGCATTCAGCAGAAGAAAAGGGTTTTACAAAGACAGAATCCAAACTTCACCAAAACACACAGTTCTCAAATCTGTGACCAGATGTCCTCTGACTGTACTCATTATTAAGTGGATGTAAAGTCTGAAGTCTGATGAATGATTCCCAGCTGACCCTCACTGGTAAGGCCTTCTTCCAACTTGTTATTAAAAACTTATAATAACCACATTTTAATAGCTGTTAAAGAGCTTCCCTCAAGTATACTATCTTGGCCATTTCCTTAGAGGAAAAGTACTCATTATACACATTTGCAATAATATGGTGAAGAAATACAACAGCATTATTAAAATCCAGATTACTTGCTCAGAGACTTCTCCAGGGCCTCAGGCTGCTATTTAAACTAAATTTCATGTAAACTACACCATGAAGATACAATGCTACATGCAGGGAAAAAAAAAAGTTTCTGCAGAGTGGAAGCTACTACCCAAGTTTCACTCCCAATTAATTTTTTACCACACAAAAATTTCTTTTGCTTAAAATTACTTAGAAGGAGTCAAGGTTCTTTTGCCTTGCTTCTTCTCTTCTCTTCTCTTCCATTCGTTTTTCCAAATGCCAGTACTGTGTTAAGCAGCATGTCTAACATATCATATGCTTGTTCTCTAATCCTCTCTCCACTGAGAAAAGTCTACTGAATAATGTTTTGTTCTGGGCTTTTTCAAAGGCAATTCACACATACTGATATGGTTGTATGATAGTGAAGGGCAAAGCCAAGAAATTCTCTTAAGCAAGGAAGTTTCTCTCTCTTCATCTCGGACTTGTCACCATCGTGATATGATGGTCCGAGCATTCACCAGGATGCTTAGAGTAGATATAAATGGATCATTTCACACAGCGAAAAAGAGATTTTAAAGATTTGTTTTTCTTCTTCTTGGAGTAGAGACCTAACACCATGATTTTCTAGGAAAGGGAACAGAGATAGGGGTTTGGGAGAGTCTGCATGGTGGGCTTTGTTCTCTGGAACTCATGGGATTGCCAACCCTGAAGCAATTTAGGAGCTGCACTGCTGGGGGGCTGAGAGGTGATTTAGCAGCAAACTAGGGAAACTTCCCAAAGAGCAGAACATATCACTCCCAAGAGTCTGGTCTGGAGCTTTGGTTTAGAAATTGAGACAAATCCACATTCTGTCCCAAACCTATCAAAACATTTCCACAAAAACATGGTGTCACCTTTAGAACAATCACTTGGCTCAGGACATGGAGTTAGAAGCAATGCAGGTGTAGTCAGCACACCTTAAAATACAAAATGTCCTGTGATTTCCTCCAAGGTCTGTGCAGCTCCAGAGATTCACCCTTAGACTGGGTCTGTGTTAGGGAAATCTCTGCTGGGCCATCCAGAAGCCACTCTGGCTGTCACCAGTGACACTCACCCCACCCAAGGCCCCTTGGCAGCTACACACCCCACACTCACATAGTCAGACCAGGTTTCCTTACCTGCTCGATGCAAGGTTTCCCACAGCAGAGTCTCAGATGTACAGGTCCTTAAAATAATTTAGTCTTGGTGGAATAATTAAATAACAAAAGTAACAGCTCGAGCTGGTGCCTCCAAGGAGACCCTGAACAAAGGACCCTCTGGGAGTTTACCCCTCACAGTCTAAGGTGGGAAAGTCTGGGGTCACTGCCTCCTGCCATGTCCAAGTGTCCAGTCCCAGCTGTGCTCAAGGTCTCTGTGCCCTTGGTTGTGCAGAGGGTCAGCTGCTCATGACCTCTCCTCTGGAGCTCATGTTCCTGCCCCCAAAGTGCCACCTGCAGCTCCCACTGCTGCTGCTTGCAGAGACCCCTGTGATGGATGTATTCCTCCACATCTGCATCTGTACCCCTAGGCGAATCAGACTGAAGTGTTGGCAAAATTAATCTCAGTGATCAAACATATGCCAGAGGTTTGTCCTTCAGTCACTGACTTCACCTCTGCTTGACTAAGAGCTCTAGCCAACTTTTGAAGGACAGGTGTGAAACCTTATGAAAAGCTTCGGTGGATTTTGAGTGTGTGTGAAGGACAAAATGTTCATGTTATTAGAGTTTCTACCACACCTGTAAGTCACAGAGGATGGCTTATGGTGAGAGGAGATCAAGGATTTGAGTAACTTAGTTAAGTTTTATAAAAATACTAAAACATTTCACAGATGAGTACAAATATTTTAGGAACTGACAGCGTGTGCAAAGACAGACCTCACAGTCCTTGACTCGTGTAGCTTACAAATATTGTGTAATGGTTCAGATGCCATTGGATTCCTATGCACGAGGCCGTCGATCTATAAAACATATGGCATTTTAAAATATTGATCTCTTCTGTGCCAGTGAGTAGGAGATATTAGTGTAGCATGGGATTCCGTTTGTAATGCTGGGATTAAAGGCAGGGAAGTGGAAAATTGGAATAGACCTGAATTCATGTGAAGTGGAAAGTACAGCTGGCAGTATTAGTAAAGCAGGAGAATAACAAATAAGAGCATGCATTTTTTAAAAATCATATTTGAAAAATCACATAACAGCCACTGAGGTAACAGAGTGAATATCCAAATGAATGTCTTATATTAGGTTACATTTAATTCTACTGGTGTAGTGTAAAGTCACAGACCAGAATGAGACAAAATAAAGAGTAAAACCAACCAACCAACCAACCACGCAAACAAATATTTTCTTTACAAAGTAAATAACCATCTGTATTTTAAAGTGCCACTTCATCTGAGTATGTAATCTGTGCCATGAAATATATGTTTCTGAAATAAAGAAACCTTTATTAAAGGTTTTATTGGGTAAAGAAACCCTAACCTTTGCCAGATTCCTGCAGATTGTTGCCTGGATCCTTAACTGGTGAACTGATTCAAATCGGAATTTTATTCTTCTCTCTTTTCTTGATTGGACCCCACTCCCTATCTTCCTCTGTTTTCTTTGTTGTAAATGTGGGATAATTGGGTAGAAATTCCAGAAATTAGAAATTTTAAGTGTTTCTAGTGTTCGGCATAGTGACACTAATTTTTTTCTTCCTCTTTTCTTTCTTTTCCTACTTAGTCTGTTAATAAGACTGATAACTTGTGTTTGATCATCATGCCAATTTTAGGACAACAGCTTCAGTACTTGTCTGAAGCTGTTAATACCTAATCAGAACATTTCATTAAAACAAAACAAAAGAGAATCCACGAAAAACAACAGAAAACCTCAAAACACCATAAGCCAGAAGCTTTATTTCTATGAAGATTTTGGTGCAATGTGAAGCCAGTTCTCATGCTTTTCTGTGATAGATTGAGTCCTTTACTACATGGCATTTTCTCTCTGTGAAGGCACTGCTATATTGCAATTAAGTAACTATTGATCTTTTTTGATGAACAGATTGAGCTCTTTAAGTCTTTTATTATGAGCATTTTTCAGGTCTAAAATCACTTTAATTTTTAAAAGTGATCAAAGGTTAGATGAACCCTGGTAGAAAGTCATATATCTCTTCAGCTCACAGTACTTTCTTCCTTTAGTTCCGTAATAGTGCAAAATGAACTGCTTTTAATTTTTTTAATGCCATTATCATTAACATGATATAAAATGACACATTGACACAATAGATGATGGTAATTTTTGCACCGAGTTTAATGTTGTTCTATTGAAATTGAATCTTGCCAACTGTTTCAATGGCAGGAGAATTAAACCAATATTGAGTAGTTCTGAAACCCTCAATTAAGATATATTTCTGTCCTAAGGTTCTGTAGGAAATGTGGCCCAGCGGATGCTGTTTCATAGTGACTGGTGCTAAGTATTGACCTTTTAATGGGAGTCATTGTATTGGAAACCTCAGACAACATGATCTATGCACTCTCTGACTCCTGATTCAGATGCCATTATAATAATGAAAAAAATACCTATGATTTTATTTGTGTTTGGATCTGACTCTGGTCTTGAGTAATAAGTGTTTGAAGGATCAAACAGACCACAAAGGACTTGGTATCTCAGATGGGCTCTAATGGATCCTGTAGGTAAGCCAGGCGTGTATAATCAGTACTCAGTCTCTTTGCTGTTAGCAGCGTTGGGGAGGTCAACAGAGGTGCTCCTGTTTATCTGAAAGGCTCACGACTGAGCCTTACAGCTTTTAATTTTTAACAACCATCTTGCTTAAAGGTTTTAGTGGAGGAGTCTTTTTAAGGAAAAAGTAAACTCATGTATATATCCCACCCCATTTTCCAGAAATAACACAGGGAACAGAGGCAGGTTTTCACTTTAGAGAATGAATATCAAAGAAACTGGAGCAGCTGGGCAGTGTGCATGGGACAGATCCCTGTGTCTGGGTCTCTGCTGAGCCTGGAGAAAGAGCCATCCCCTCGTGGGTGATCAATGGTGTCAGCTATCAAAAGGCAGCAAACTGGGTGCAGCACCATTCACCACCACCCTCAGCTGGTTTTTAACCAGTGAAGGGTGCACCTTTCCCAATTTGTCAGCCTTGAGCTGCGGTTCAGCCACACCAGGAAAAGATGGAAGTTAGCCAAGTATTGCGAGCATGAATGGTGAAGGAAACGTCAAAAATAACCATGGGACAAATATCAGGCAAAATAAGGTGATAGGCCACATCTTTCTTTACATGTCTTGATAAATTCACTCATCCCACAATCCTGAAGCATTTTTGAATAGGAACAAGGAAGGAAACCTCTTACACTTCCAGTTTGGCTTTGTTTGCTTTTTTCTCTTCAGGTAGTAAACCCTAATAGTCCTGGCACAGGATATGCCTGGAGGGATTAAGGACTAATTTAGATGAAGACTTGTTTTTGTCTTGTTCTGCTGACATAGAAATGAAGACAAAAATCACTGTGTTCATTTCAGGAAGGAATTTAACATGTGTCTTTCCTGAGAGCTGAGCAACAGATACAGACTTAGAGAGGAGTATGGAACTGGACTGTGCATCTCAGGTAATTTAACTAAAACTTTGCTGAAATTCCTGTCTTCCTATGAATATCACCACATGGTTTAAAAACACAGTTAGCCAGTCCACATTTTAAATAGACTTTTTTATTAATACCTTAATGATTTAGTGCACTAGCAAAAGGAAGGGAGGATAATAAAGTGAAAGATTTTCAAATTGAAATTCCTTTTAATTTATTTTTTACAGTGACAATACACAGACATTGATAGTTGTTAGTTTTAAGGCACAATTTGCAAAACTTTGCCTTTGTCAAGACAATGACAGTATTTTAAAAAGAAACAGGAAATACCCAATCTTTTTGTTTGGAGACTTCTGAATACCTTTTGGAAATACTTTAAAGTGTTTTTAATGGGTGTTATAGGTAAGGTAATCACTTTCAGAATAATATTTATTTTTCTATTAAGCAGATTTCAAGCATTGGCTAGTTTATGAGTGAGTTTCCTCCCCATGTAAGATTTTCAATTAATTTTGTGCTAACAAGGTTTTAAAGTTTATAAGTGTTTGTATTTCTCTCCCTGTTTTAATGGATTTTGGAAATTTAGTGACAGCTTTAGCAGATACAGACACACATAGAACGTGTGAGCTTACAGTGCTTGTTAAATTTTATAAATACTCTTCAAACTAGAAGTGCATCAAGCACTTTATAAACAGTTTTAATTTATAAGGAATTTAAATTGTTTATAATGAGTAAAGTATTTGAGTTAAGGATAGATTTCACTGTGACTGTGGAAAGTGCTCTGTAAACTGTTAACTGTTTGGAGCTCTTCCTTTAGGCATTGTTTTTTGGATTTCAAATTCCATGTTTCCTGATCTTAGATACAATTGTTTTCCTGCTTATTCAGGAAACCATCTGCTCCCTGAAAAGAATTACTATAAACTTCTCATTCCTCTCCTCATCCTTTCAAGAACCTGAAAGCTGAAAGTATTTCATGCTTCAGAGATAAATGGTTTCAGTCAGTCTTTATGTCCTGCCATTTTTTGTTTGCATTTTCTTTTAAATTTGACTCAAAATAGTGTAAGTAGTAAACGCATATATGAGGAAGCAATTGCACTCATGTTATTATGGCAAAATAAAAACTGGCATTTCATTTGACTGCCTGTGATGGGATAATAGAGAAAGAGATTTAGTTTACATAATTTACGTACTTAATTATTTAAATGCCACTGAAAGCAGCATATGAAGGCCAAACACCTAAGAATCTCTGGAAATCTTCTGGAATCTCCAGACAGAAGAATTAGTAGTCATAATAAAAACTCCCACATAATAAACTGAGTTACAAACATCAACAGAAGTCCCATTTAAATAATTTCCAGCAAGATATTCATCACAAAATTTCGCTTTTCCTAGTGCTTCTAATGGTAAAATAGTGAAAAAAACTTTATCTGGAAACACTGTACTTCAAGTTTTACTAGTTAGAGAAGAAAGAAGGAGTGTTAGAGAGAGCACACCTCAATCTGCTGCCTTCAGTAGAGTTTTTTGCATCTGGTATCAGGCGGAGCTCTCAGGGATGGTACTTTCAGCACCTGTGTTTCACAGTGAAGCATCTTCAATCTCTCCAGCTTGCAGAATCAAGTATGGTGAAGTGGTGAAGAAAACCCCTTGTTTGTTCATATTCTGGGTTCTCACAGGCTATAGAGGATTAGTCCTGGTGATGTCTGTGGGGTGTAATGTGAGCAGCGTGTTCCTTCCTGACTAATGGCCTTGCACTGAAGTTAAATCACTCATCCCATGGAGTTTTCATTTCTACTTCACTGTGGTGATAATTATCTAAATAACTAATAAATGAGGTGCTTCTGGTGTGACTGGGCTGAGATTGCTCACTTTAGTGCTGTGCTGTAAGATTTGTGTTTCCATGACATCCGAGGTGAGCAGTAATAAATGTTATTTATGTGAGATTCCTGAACAACACTTTCTACAGCCATCACCTCACCACTGAGCAGCACAAAGAGACACTGGACGGGCAGGAGCATTATGAGCTTCAAATAAAAATGCTTAGGAGGAATGAAGATGTTTTCTCTCAGCCAAAGGTAAAGAGAAATGTGCAGGTTTTGGTACCTCAGTCTAGAGTCAGCAGTTACAAAAGCATCTCAGTCTTCTTTGAAAAGGCACACAGCAGGAAACGAAAGAAAGACTTCAAGAGAACAGAGAAAGAAGGTTTCTTTTCATGTAGAAAGGGAACTTTTGTAATTATCAAATGTGGCAATGGAAAACTAGGCTGGAGGAGCAGGGTTTGAGGTACTAGTTTCAAAAAACTCGTTGGATATGACTTTTATCCCCTTCTAAACAGATTTAAACACCTTATCTTGTGCATCTGCACTATGGAGCCACCATTTGGGTTTTGTTCTGGGGCTGTAAGACACGCATTGATCAGACTGACAAGTCTAAAGTTGTTTCAGTAAGTTGACAGCAAGTTACTGTCAGGAACATGATTAGAGCAGCTGAGATCTGAAAGGTGGAAGAATATTATATTTGTGCTAACATCAATTCAAGCTTTTTATTCTATTTCAAATATATTTTTTATAGCTTTAGTATGAAGGGAGACTGGATGAAGAACAAGTGAGTGACTCAAGCAGAAACTATTCCAAGAGGTCACTCTGGTCTATTCCTGTCTTAATATTGTTTTTAAAATTTTTGAAATTGAACTTCGTTAGACACCGTTCCAAAATGCATCAAAGCCCATGGAATGGATGCCTTTCACTTTGTCATCATGGTTGCATGAATATTCTGCTAAACAGAACTACCACAAAGGTGTTTGAGTTTTGGAGAAGTTACTGCCTGAGATTTTGTAAAAGCCACATGGCATATGGAAACAGCATATGGAAACTTGTTAACACTGAAAGGTAAGGAGAAAAGTGGCAGTGAGTGATGAACTACTTGGAAATGTTTAAAAAGCTGAATCACTGTCATCTGCAGAATTCCTGATGGAGCACATTGAGATTGAGATGCAGTCAAGAGTTTTCCAAAGCTCTCCATCACCTGAATGATAGCAAAGGGCTAGACACCAACCATATGTCAACTGCTCATTGCAGAAGGATCTTCTGCCTCCTGAGAAAAAGAGGGTGTGAAGTCATTAGCACAGCCCAGAAATGTGGAAAGTGAGTGATTGTCAAGTAACCACACAAAGAAAACTCCCTATAAAGATTATATCAGCTAATGAGTTTTTCACACTGCTGCCTAGAACAGGAGAAAGTTTCTTCATTTTTTTAAATCTCAAATAGAATCAGAGGGGTAGTTGAAAAAACATCTGTAACATCAGTGGGGGTGAATTTAGCACCTCTGTGTGGAGAACTTACTTTTACTTGAGCAATTTATCATGCAATGGCAGATCTGAATCCAATAGTAATTAGAGCTTAATTGACTTTACTGGCACATTCAATGCTTTGTACCTTCTCTAATTACGGAATATCCTTTGTGTATATGCATTTTCATCAAAGTTGATTTTTGAAAGAATATTGTCGGTATTAGAATGGCTTGAGGTCCTATGTTAAAAGTGATGGACTAGTTTAGGAGTCAGCCCTGGCATTGTCACTCACAAGATAATAAACAAACAATAACCTCTTTCATCTTAGTAAATCCCAAAGCTCTGTACAAAGTAAATAATAATTAAACAGATGAACATTTACTGAAAATATATACTTCAAAGAAGATGCATATCACATTAAAAATATATTTAGCTGCAAAACATCCCCACCATCTAGTCATTGCTTATCAGGTTTAACTGCATCCAAGGATGAAAGAGTCGTCTGATTTCACAGCCCTTGTAATTAGTGATTCTCTTCCAATTACCCTCAAATTTGGCAGACTGTGTTACTACTATCCTGACTGTATCTCTTTCTGGGATGTTGTGCTGCTGTTGCATTCCACTTCTCTGCCCATTAGGGAGGTAGTTTGTCTCTTGAAGCTGACTGAATCCATTCGGAACCTTTCCAGTTACTTCACCACTTGCTGGATCAAGATTCCTGTAAATTCCAGCTTGTTTCTTTGCTTTTGCTTCATTTGCCTGAGTAGCTGGGGTCAGGCCAGTACACTCTCTCCTTCAGAGTAGTGTTTGGTGTGTAGTCACTTCTAGTTGCAGTTTGGATGGAGCCAAAAAGGCAGATTCTTGCATGAGCCAGTAAAATTGTCAGCCTTCAGCATTGTCTGGGATAATGAGAAGCAACCAATTTTACATGAGATAATTCACGACCTGACAACAGACAGGGCAATATGTGGAAAAGGGACTGACTCAGCCACCTGTGGTGAAAAAAGGGATTCTTCCCTGTGCATTTTTCCATACCTACATCATCAATTGTTCCTGTAGTTTCTGAACTTCTAAAGATGCAGACATTTTCTCATCACAATGGAGCACGAAATCTTTAGGTGTCAGTGCTGTAGGGACTGGCAAAATTTGTTATTATTCTGTTGTCCCAAGCTGCCTTGCAGGGTAGTTTAGGAAATCTCGCTTCCTGTTTATTTTTCTGTTCCCCTCCCCCACCATTTTCACCATGAAATTATTTATTCCTGCATGCAGGGATGGCCTCTGCTGTTGGGGGTAGCAAAGGTGGTGGTAGTGAGGGGAAATTTCCATTGTCAGAGAGTCTCAAAACCTGTCTATATCTCTGTCTGTGCATGTATGTACATATTCTTTTTTCTAGAAAATCCTGTGTAAAACAAGTACTGCTCAGATATTTAGAATTATGTATGAACAACTCCACTAGCTCCTCCTGGCACTCAGAAAGGATCAATACCTTTAGTTACAGACAGATCTGCCAGAGACAGTAAGGGCAGTGAAAACACCTATTCTTTCTGAAGGAATGGATTCAATTTCTAAGCAACTGCCAAGAAATCAATTCAGGCAAATCAGAATGTGACTGCTAATTATGCCTTTTAATTTTGGAAGTGGTGTGAATTTTTGCCAGAAAACCAGGGGGAAATTGTTCCAGGTAGAGCCAGGGGAAAGTAATTGAAAATCTCTAAAAGCTCTTTCTTTCCTCTCAAACTTGGAACAAAAAATCAAAAGACTTTTTAGAAACTTTAGATTTCTGTGTGTATTCTTTTGTCCTGAATAAATTTTTGCACTCCTTCAAAGACAGAGTTTTGCAACCTCAGCAAATTTGAGCCCTGATACTTACAGATTGCTGTCCCTAATAGTAGAAAATTACTGAAGTTCACATCATTTTAAGGCGAAATCCCAGCTATGACTCGGGCATAATTAAAGGCCCACTTTGGCTGCAGACTCTCTCCCCACCTACCTGCTCAGCAGGTGATGACAGTCTTCAAGAGGTGGTATTTTAGGAAAAGGGCAAACTGTTCTCAGAGGCAGAGAAAGCATCATCACTTATTTCCCTCTCTTTGTCCAGGCTTGTCTTTCTAAGCTGCCTGTTCCAAGCTCAGTTTATTAATGTTCAGCAAATAGTTTTACCAGCACTCACTGTCTGGCTCCACAAAGCCTTTGCTCAACATGCTGACCTATCCTAAAGTTGTGCTGTTGTGTTGGCCTCACAGAAACCCCTAGGAGTGAAGTAGCTGTAATTAAAGGTTTTCAGCTACAGGGCTGTCAAATCCTTTTGTGTATCTGTTTTGGCAAGTGCTTCAAACCCTACAGCAATATTAAATAGACCATCTGTTAGCCTTCATTAGGCTCTCACTCATCAACAGGGCTATTAAATATAACTGAGGATGCTAAAGGAAGCCTTGACATCTTGGCTTTCAGTTGGAATAGTGATCAATATTAATAACAAAAGTATTTCACATGAATTTATTATTAATAGAAAGTTAAATACAGCATAAATATGGATGTTTTCCCCTACAACACAGCTTTAATATAACTAATCTAAATGATATAGTGAAACCCAACTTTATTAGTATCACTATCTGCAGTTTAGAGCTCCATGGCAATGGCACTGTCCTGAAAACCTGTAAAGGACTGGTCATCACTTTCACATTTGCTAAATGACAGAGCAGATAAGATCATGCTAAACACAGGGGATGTTATAGAAAAAGACCAGAAATTACAGAATATGCAGTAGACTTGGCTTATTCTCTTCTTCTTTATAACAACTTACACACTTAAGGATAAGCTATAGTACCTTCCTCTGATGTCTATTGTCTATGGTAAAAAAAGCTCCAAAAGCACTCCCTGAAGAAAATGTTGTCTATACCATTTTAAACTTCTCACTGTCCTCCTTTGGACTCCATCCACTTACTCCATGCCTGTAATTAATACATAGGAATATTCACTACTTCCTTGATATTCCAGCTAATGNACAAGAGCATCTTGACATGTTGATACAGATGTTTGTGATTTTAATTTCTAAAGGAGTCATAATTAAGGAAAACTCAGGGTAGCACACCTGAAGTACAATCTACTTGAGATTGAAGCACCCCTTATAAAAAAATAAAATAATACTCAGGCAGTCTGAGGAGGTGGCACCAGTACATTTCTACTTGGAGTTTCAATCACCCTTTACAGTGCCAGTTACATGCTCGAATTTTATATTCACACTAATGTATCAAGCTCTAGCAAAAAATTATTTCCCAGAATATCACTATAACCAAGACAAGTTTTTCTTCAGTGTTGAACTGATCATATTGAAGAAAGCCCTGACTATTAGTTCCACTTTTGCATAATAAACTGTGATGAGATGTGATTCAGATTTGGTAGTTTACATTGATGCAGTTTGAGCATAGACATTTGTCTGAGTTATAGTATGAATGGCCAGATGCTCAGCTGAATTCCATACACCACATGTCAGCCTGGCCTGCTTTTTTGTCTGATTTCCTTAATATTGAAAGCAAACAAAACGACCAGGGTTCTGTTCAACTGCTGCTTTCCTCAATTCTTTCTGAAAGCTCTCCAGATGTAATATGTGTCTTTGTACTTCAGAGATTATTTGGTTTGTATTTTACAGCAATTTAACCTTCCATGACTAAAATTGCTGATTTTGTCCTATGTGAATTGAAAGTCATTAATTAAATACC